>CM019753.1:37611480-37991480 GCA_009761765.1 Phenacoccus solenopsis
TTAGGAGTGCACATGAGTTATTGTAAAATTGTCATAGCATTCATCCAAATGACAGTGGTTTCCAATCTAAAGTCTAATTTTGATACTAAAAAATTTGCTGAACGTTTACTTATCGCAGAAGCCAGATATCAAACTTCTTTACACATAATGAGTTTTGCATTCTCAAGGTCACCATTTTCAGCTAGCGTTCTTGATTTAGGCCCAGCCCCATTCTTACGTTAACGTAAATTAAAGCTGGATTATGAAGCCTAGAGTTTGTATCGAAAAATGTCGATTAAGCTGCGCTCGCATATGTGTCTTTAGACGCGTCACAAGAATGTGTAAAAACGTTTTCGTGTTTTCAGAGTAATCATGAAGATGTCGAAGCATTTCTATACTTGAAATTTCTATTGCTTCGTGATTAAATTCAGTCCAGCGGGTTATGAAATTTGGGGATAATTGAACTTCTCAGTCGTATTTCCTTCGCCAACAATCCTGAATGAACACTGAACAGTTCAAGACGTAACATATACGGATCAAAAAAAAAAATACATTGTGTTGTAAAGAAAAAAAAAAAAAAAAACAAAAACAAAAAAAAAAACGAACTTTGCCTTCGCCCTTCTATTTTAATTTCACGACATTTGGTAGCTAGAGCTTATACCAATTGCAGATTTTTTTATGTGTCAGACTTGGATTTCAGAAAAACTTAAGAGGAACAAATAATGAAACAAATCAATTTAAATTCTGAAGTTCAAGCCTGACCCATAAAAAAATCTGTAATTGATATAAGCTCTAGCTACCAAATGTCGCGAAATCAAAATAAAAGGACGAATGGAAAGTTAGTAGAAAGAAATGGTAATTTTCAAGACTCCTAACTTGTGGGCAGAGGCAGACTTGGATTTTGCCCCCTGTGGGCAATAAATTTTTGCCGCCTCCCTCTCCTTCAAAAAAATATGGAAAAGTTTCATGCAGCTTTTTTTTTAAAACGTTCATTTTGGTACATAAGCCAAAATTTTAAGTTTGATTTTAAAAGTAAAAAAAAATGTAAGCAGCCATGTCACATTACTAGAGCTCAGTCTCCTTCTCTCCTACAGTATCATCTGTGAAAGTAAATTTGAGATATAATACACTTCTTATCCCCAAAAATCGAATGAATTAATATTAATTACAATTCCACTAATTTGAAACTCCTCAAGCTCAACTCAAATTTTGATTATACGCCCTTCTGCATCCATTTCGATCCAAATTCAAGAGGTCATATTCTGGTCATCAACAAACACCGCACACAAAGTATGACTTCTCTATGTCGATTTGGTGAGGAGATGTGGAAGATTCAAGAAATTTCATAACTCAAAACTTTCACAAAAAGGCGTTCTCTGCTCCAACTCCCTCTCCAAAATGTATTTAGGAAACTGAAATTTGCATATGTTGGTCTTTGTGATTCACTCTTTCATGTGAGATGAAAAACAAAAAATTTGAGCTATTTTCTACTTCTCCAGCCTCCCTCAAAATTTTATTCATCTGACATTTTGAGGTTTATCGAAAAAACAAAGAAAGACTTTTTTTGCGCTTTTGAGAAGAGTCTCTTACATAATTTTGGGCAAATTTCATGTGAATACTAGTCAGCGTGAGGCGTGGAAAAAAATTTTATAGCTCTCGTTCTTAAGTTGAAAAAAAAAAAACTCAGCTGAGAAAAATAACACTTTTTTCATTTTTACTACAATTTTCACTCACTCATTCACTCACTCCTTGATTAACGTGCCGTGTACTGCCGCCTAGGCCAGAGGCACGAGTAATTTTGCAGTTAGATGTTTTGAAATAAGTTTGTTATTTTGAGGAAGTGAAGGAGATGTTCAATTTTATTTTGTTGATTGGAAAGGATTTCAGAAAGGTTGGTTGTCTGGAGAATTTGAGTTCTATGAAGGTCATATAAGTGGGACAGATGGCGAGTAGATGTTGGACTGTGAGAGGAGAGTTACAAGTAGGACATAATAGGATAGGTTGTTTAGAGAGGATATAGGAATGAGTAATTTTGGTGTGGCTTAGACGGAGTCTAGTGACAGCTATTTCATTTTTCCGATTGTTGGAAAGTGATGTTCCCCATGGTTATACTGTGTTTCTGATGGAGCGGAGTTTGTTTGCGCTTGGTACATTGAGCCATTGGTTTTGCTAGGTTTTAAGAAATCTTTGTCTTGTATAGGTTTTGAGGTCTTTTGGTGGTACTTTAACGTTCGGTAAGGGAAAAAAGGTCGTCCCTTCTTTTACCGCAGTATCCGCGAATATATTTCCCTGGATTCCAACGTGCGACGGAATTCGCGCGAGCAAAACACGAGCACTTGTACTATTACGAAGTTCTTTGATAATGTCTTTGGCTATTGGGTGTTGAGGGGCGAATTATACTTTTGAAGGGATATGATTGCATTTAGGGAGTCTGTACATAATTTTTTATAATCTTTTTTTAAACTGATTTCTTAATATAAGTTTATCCAACTGACTACCATAATTTTTTTTTTCAATCGATCGTCATAATACATTTTACATTTAAAAAGCAGCAGGAAAAATCAAAATTTGCCGTTCCTGAAATTTTGCCGCCATGGGCAGCTGTCCTCTCTGCCCATGCCTAAATCCGCCTCTGCCTGTGGGAAACTGTTTAGCCAAAGGGGGGGGGGAGACATTGACATAGCAGTGTGAGCTCTTGAAGAGTTGAAAAAAAGGAAATCTCGAAGAGAATAAATCGTATTCCATTTACGCTACAAAAAATATGAATAGAAGTATCTGTGTATTAGTTTTCTTCTGCATCTTTGCAAAATTTGAATTTCAAAATAAAAAAAAATACTTCACTTTGCCCTTTTTGTATCGCTATGTTTTTATTGGCTTTCCGTCTTACTTTACCAATATGGATTCTCTTCAAGGAAATGACAAAAACTCAGCAAGTTATTAGGTAAACATTTCACGCATTCAGTATTTTTGAATTTGGTAGATCGTGTCGATCGTTTGGTCTCCATTTTCCCCCTCCATTTAAATATTTGTCTTCATTTAGGTAACATATAATTGCAATTAGAATAAATATGAATAGCGAGAATCCAATCTTTAATTGTATTCTATTCTCTTTTTCGTTTATTTTGAATTTCAGATTTTGCAAATGCGAAAAAAGTACTTTTTGTTGTTTCGATATGTGGTTTTCGAAGGGATAGGGTAGGAGTTTTCAGACTTCGTATTGGGTGCGGCCTGTACGCATGAAGGGGTTAGCAATGTTACTTGCAAACTTGAACAAGTCTCAATTAAAAACTCAGCTCCAATATTGTAGCATGGCTACTTACGTTTTTTTATTGAAATTTCAAATTACGATGAACGAAAAATACCGAATTTTTTTCACACCTTTCCTCAAATTTGATCGGAAAACGCTAAAAATAGTAACGAATATATAAAGAAATGTGGATCAAAATGTGTTTTACATGATTTTACCTATAATTTGTGAAAAGTGAAATTTATTGGTTTTTGAATTTTTTCGCTACTTTGTCATTAACTTTGAAGCTTCAAAGTGCCTGTGAGGAGAAAGAGGGTGAAATAAGCATAAAGAATTTTATATATCATCAAAGAATTCAATAATGTTTCTTCAAAAAATATAATTTTGAAGTTTGGAACCTTCGATCTGAAATTTTGCTCCTTCTCTCCCCATTGCAGGGCTTGGATTTCGAATTCGGACGGTGGTAGGGGCGAACAAGGGGGCACATTGCCTCGAGCCCAGATGGGGAGAAAGCGAAAAACGTGAATTTTAGGTTTAAAAATGTTCAAAATTCAGATTGAAATTTTTTTTCATTACATTTTCATTGCATTTATGAATAAACTAGTAATCCATACCCGTCGTTCGGACGGGGTGTTTAAGCATATGCTTCTTTTTACACTGAAAGAGGTTTTTTCATCTTTATTGTCAACTTCTTCGATGTTAATAGTTCTTCTTTGCTTTTTGTTTCTATAATTTTTTTGTGAATAAAAAATTCATCATAATAATAATATTTATTTATTTATTTATTTATTTATATATATACATATTTTTTAAATATATGTATATATTTGTACTCATTTATTTTATTTCATATTATATTATGTAATTAATAATAATAATAATAATGATAATTTGAATTTGAATTTGAATTTATTTACCAAATAAAAAGAACAACTTAGAAAATACAAAATACAAAGAAGGTGATACCCCTCTCCTATGCGCAAAGCGCGATCGCAGGGGGGATTACTATTATAACAAACGAAGCAAAGCCAAAGAAAAAACTAAACTAATAATAAGTATGCAAATAAAAAATAAAAAGCAAACATGCCCACAAAGAAAAATACTAATAAAGTGCTAAGAATAAATAAAAACATTCTCACAAACGTGGCAAAAGGAAAAAGGAAAAAAAGAAAAGAAACGAAAAACCTCTATTTTATACATATGCTACCTAGGTTTTAAAAAATTTCTTCGTATATTATATTGTTGGTGGTTTCTTTTGGAGAATATAAGTATAAGTTTGATGGATTTGATACTCAAGAACATGCCACATAAAACTGACCATGCGAAAAACACTCCTCTGTTAAAGCCCGCACAACATGAAAACTCATAACTTCCATGTGCAGTATAGAAAAACGCGTTTATACGTTTTTAAACATGTGTAGAGTGTGTGACGTAAGCGAAAGTTTCGAGCTTTTTACGACTAAACAGTAGAACTTTTTCGAACTTTGAATAGTTTAATTGATAAAATCAACTCATAATATTTGTTTTGCGAATTATTAAAAGAAAAAAAATTTTGAAACTACGATGGTAGATTCTATCATTTCTTTAACCAAAATTTTTAAAAATTAAAAACTAAATTTTTGTCAATATTATTTTTAATTTTTTTTTTTTTCAAAATTTGTGATCACGTTCAAAAAATAACTTTTTGCTTACTACTTGTTTAATGAAAGGGGCAATTGAAAAATTAAATCGATATACAAAATTTCATATACATAGGTACATAAGTAATGTTATTATTCATTTTAAAAAATTTTATTCATTCAAATTATATTCACGACGTTAAAATTAATTTTTTTTTCTTTAATCTTAGTTAGCCACAAATAAAAATTACTTCAAAAAACAAAATAAAAAATATTGATACATCTAATCGGAATTCGTTGAATTATTTCTAAACATAGACAGTGAAAAAAGTCTAAAATAATAATTTCGTTAGTCAAGCATTCGGCATAAGATGTCATTCGAATGCATAAGTTGAGGTTTTATTTCGTTCTCTAACCATTCAACGTGAGGTACTATGAGGAGGGATCCTTATGCTTTTTACTCCATATTACAAATGACCACGCCACTACTTTATTACAACTCCAGCTGGTTCAATTAAAGTGCACTCCATATTAGAACATGAGCTGGTTGAATGAAACTTGAGGACATCCTCTCACCTCCTGCTACATTTATAAAATTTTGCTCCATTCATCACGTGGGAACCAAAACACCTCCACTCATGCTCCGTCACGCCAACTCACAGTTCAATGAAACGTGAAGTCACAAAAACTCACGTTCCGTGCAAACTAAAAGACCTGGACTCATGCCCCATCAAACTAACTCACAGTTCAATGAAATGTGAGGTCACGCAAACTCACGTTTCTGCAACACTAAAAAACTGCGAACTAAAAGACTTTGACTCATGCCCCATCACGCTAATTCACGGTTCAATTTTTCCGTGAGCTCACACAAACTTACATTCCTACTACAGATATAAAATTTTACTCCATAATATTGAAACGTGAGCTGGTTCAATGAAACGTGAGGTCACACAATCTCACGTTCCAAGTCTAAAATTTAAAAATTGCGCACATCATATGGAGATCCTGGTGGATAATTTATTAACTACTTTTGGTCGAGTGTCATAGATATGTGTACAACTTCTTCGGCCCATTTACTGGACGTTTCTTCAAAGCTTTTTTTCGAGCTTCGTGGAGTTTTTCATGAGTTGCCTGAGTTAGGAATGATCTCCTCGTTCAGCCCTATCACATGAAATCACTCGCAACTTTCATCGTTGCGTGTACCTCGACTTTATCTCGGACAAAGTTTTACCCTCCTCAATTATATAGTAGAATTAAAAAGAAGGGCTTGAAAATAGTTTTTAACCTACGGATAATGTCGCTTTGGCCCTACACTTGTGCTTGATGAATATAGCAGTGTTGTAGGAACGAACATAGGTCTGTTCTTGTTCCTGTTCTCGTTCCTAGAAAGACCCAGTCATTTGATCCTGTTCCTGACTCGTTCTTATTCTCAATGTTTCAACTGTTCTGGTTCCGTTCTTCGTTCTTTTAATTCTTTACAATGTTGTTCTCGTTCTGTTCTTTGTTCTTTCAATCCTTTATAATCTTGTTCTTGTTCGTTCTTCGTTCTGTTCTCGTTCTTCAACTTTTCTTTTGTTCTTTCTTTCTTTCTTTTTTTTTTGATAACGTGTTTACAGTTAATGTTGGTGTTGAAATTGAAAATCAATTAATTGAAGCTAATAATTAAAAAAAAATACTTATATGGGTATATGTAGCACTTGCCTGAAGTATAAATTTCTTATTTTCTCTCTCCCTTCATGATATCTATTAATTTTATAATAAATCATGAACTTTCAAAAGAACGAAGAACAACAAAAAATTACATCGTTCTTGTTCTTGTTTTTGTACCTCAACATTGTTCATTAGTTGGTTCTCGTTTTGTTCTTTGATCTTTCAGTTTGAAAATATTCTGTTCTCGTTCTGTTCTTTGTTCTTCAGGTATATCACTTTTATGTTCTCGTTCTTGGTCCTGTTCCTCAGGAACAATAAAAATTCTCCGTTCTTGTTGTTCTTCGTTCTCGTTTTTTGGTTTGTTCCTACAACACTGGAATATAGAGATAATTTCATTAAAATGTTCAAATACCTACGTATCTACTCAGCGCCTAGATTTCTTTGGATCAAACCCAAGAATTTCAAATTTCGAACTAATCAAATAATATTTATTCAATTAAATTTATATTAATTTTTTAATTTAATTCGAAATTGAATTGATATTATTTTTTAAGTAAGATAAATATACCTCTGACAGTAGAAAATCTAATAAATTCAAACTGGTTCGGAAATTGCTTATACCTAGGAAATTAACAAGAATTATAAAACGGTAATTCTCGTATGCATGTCGTAGTTATTTCAGATATCTCTTTGGGTTGCGTATAGTGCATATAGTGTATAATAGCGTATTTTTCATTTAGTCATAAACATAATTATTTTTTTCGTTTCAGAAATAGCAACGCAATATTCATTAATATTCGTTAACAAAAAATGACATGTAAATTATGACTGGTGCTGAAAAAATAGGTACATTGAGATATAGTCAGTTAGTTAAATTATTTTCAAATACCAACAAGAAAGAATGCAATTATTTTTATTAAACATACGTGCAATATTATCATGGTCATCAGTAATTTACTATTTTATATATGTTAACTCTATGTATGTACTTATTATAAAATTAACTTAAATCCAAGTATAATAATTTGAAACTTATTTATTTAATGAAATTACACAATTAATAATAATAATAATAATATAGTAATGCGTAAATGATTTCATCTTCGCAAGTGCAGAAAGTGAATCTTGAAACGGAAGAATTAAAAAAAATCTATACCAATGGAAGACTACTCGATTATAATTATTATACTCTTAATTTTCTTCTAAATCCTTCACGTTGAATGTGACTTTTAAAGCATCTTTTCTTTTCTCGTTCAAGTCGGAATTTGTTCTACCCAAACTACTACAAAATGAAAAGCCTAGACTAAATATACCAACTTTTTCATTTGGTAGTTCTAACCTAGGATTAAAACTTTCCTCATATTTCACAGCCTGGTAAAGTAAAGATTGCAATTGTAGTTTCGAATTCATTTTCATTATCTTCCACGTTATTTTGGGCATCATATTCACACATAACTTTTGTTTCACGATATTCTTTTTTTCTAAAATGAACTTTTTAATAGCATCTAGATGATCTGTTGCAGTAGTCATTGGATCATTTTCGTAACTTTCTGGTTGTTTTACTTTTTCTTTGGCTTTTGTAATCTTCACTTTCATTTCTTCTCCCGATGGTGAAGGAACTGCATTCACATCCAATGGTTGCTCAGGTATTTGCCATTGTAGAATATCTTCATCGTATCCTTCTACTTTTACTTCTTCTATCTGTTTCCAACAAATAAAAAATTTCATCAATTTTTCAAGAGATTTGTCACATTTCTTGGACGAACTAGTGACTTTTTTAAATCTTGGTAATCGTATAAAGAACCTCGTGGTTGATATTTTGGTACCATCGGAATTTTAACAAACTCAACGATAAAAAGTTATGAAGGTAAACACAACAGCTCATCAGCTAAACTCAAAAAGTATAAATTCATGCAGTGCACAATAAGCTACAAATATGCTGCTGCATTATAACGTATGCATTAACTACATCATCTGCAAAGATTGTGAAGCATAATTCATACAAAAATGAGAACTGTTTTTATTTTTAATTATATCACTTTGAGGTATGAAGAGAGATACGCAAAGCGATTGGGGGGATTCATTTTAAACTCAATTTATTTAAATTCACATTACATTAACATTTACACTTCCTAAACTGCGAATGATAATAATAAGAGGTTCCACAAATCTATGTATTACCTAACAGGATGTTTTTTCGATTCGAAGAGTCTTGAAAATCGTTCTGAAAACTCAACAAAAGTCCTCAGAAGGTAGAAAGTCTCCAGGTAGACGGTTTGTAGCCAGTTGTAATAGGTTTTCATCAACTTGAGGGTTTTGGCATTTGATGAAATGCACAGATTGTCAGCAAACAGAGATTTAGAAACTAAGGGTGGAATTATCTGAGGGATGTCATTTATGGCGATATTAAACAGAGTTGGGCTGAGAACCGTGCCCTATAGAACTCCATTTTCAAGCGCATAGGAATTGGAGAATGTTTGGCCAATACAAACCATGAAGTTTCTTTGTAACAGAAAATTATTTATAAAATGAAGAATATTACCTCAAATATGCCATGAGTGCATAGTTTTTAAAATTTTATACTTGCATACCGTATCAATGTAATATCGAAAAATATGTCCAAAAGATGGTTTTTCTGTGGGAAGGCTTCGTTTATGCGTGACTTGATAAACATGACTTGATTCAAGGTAGACCTCGAGGGGCGAAAGCCACATTGACTGGTTGCTAATTTGTTGTCTTTTTCCAGGATGCATAGGAGACGCTGATTGACCATTTTTTCGAAGACTTTGCATAAATTTGAAGTCAAGGAAATAGGTCTATTACTGTCTATAAATAATGGATTTTTGCCTGGCTTTAGGTAGGGCAGGATAATAGCTGATTTCCTAGCTGTGGGGAAAGTATGGTTTCTCTACGTATTATTGTAAATTTGTTGTAATTCGGAGATTACGTTATCCGGTGTTTGCTTAAAAAATTGCATATGTACCTGATCTAAGCCAGGAGTAGAATTATTAGCTGAAAGAATGGCCTGTTGTATTTCTTGAAGATTGGATGGTACAATTTTTTCAATTTCTAGTACAATGTTGAAAAATGTAAAGTATTATATGTTTATTTAATCATTTTCAAAATTTATTCTGTAATTCTGCAAAATAGTTCTCAATAGATTGTTGACTTGTTGTTGAAATTTTTGGTTGGATTCTAAAAGCCATAATTATACAATATGCAACCTCATCGAACGTTCGTGCTATAATCTTAAAGTAGGTATTTTGAATATTGTTGCGTTCTAATACAATTTCATAATTTACTGATTTATAATGGTAAGTACATATTTTATATCAATCCTAAATAGTAATAAACTATGCTCGTGAAAACACAAATAGAGCAATGGGAAATACTCGTTTATCTGATTAATATGAAGTTTTTTAATAGAGTCTATATTTTTCCAAATATTAATTTTTAAAAAAGAACACATCAAACAAGCATCATATTCATAACACAATAAATGCACTAATCTCCGAAAATTAATATTCAAATGATATATTGTGTGATTCTTCTATAATAATGCTATTAGCAGCGTATCATTCGTAAAATTACTTTCTCAAACTCAAACAAATTGAATTTTCCATAATTAATGAATCATTATGAAATATTTTCATTACCTCTTCAAATTATAATTTTAATATAGAGTATTCTTAAATTTCTTGCACAACGAAGAAATACGTAAAAGTAAGTACACTCTTGACAAAGAAGAATGCCTTCCACCACCTCTATTATATTGCCTATAGATCAGTAAAATGTACATTCTACAAAAGGTTTAGAACCTGTCCCTCTGGTGCATCCTAGCGAAGACTCTGCTATATACGAGTAGGTCGATTTTTAAAAATAAAAAATTAACATATTTGTCTAGCTAAAATCGCAATGTGTCCCACTGTACGATGTTCTTTTAATGTTTAAGGTTTTACTTACTGTTATGCCATTCAAATGGTAGTCAACATCGAAATCGGGAACACGATTATAACATTGTTTTTCTGTAGGCAAGTTCTTTTGAATTTCTTCGTCGATGTGTGTTATAACAAAATGGATATTGAAATAGAGCTCATCGAATTTTAACCTGAATAAAAATTTAATCTAGGTAACTGGATGTATAAATAAATTAGAACGCCTTTAATGAATTATAAGCAGGTAAAAAAGCTTACTTAACGGTGCCTTTTTGTCTGAACCCTACGACTGATTCAGATTGCTCAGGTTTTGGTTGAATTTGAAATTCAGCTTCCATTGTCACCGGCTTCCGTTTGTCTACGAAGAAGGCAGCTAAATTGATATTCCAACTAACATCTCTTCCTTCGACAAATGTAGGATTTCCATTTTTTTTAATTTTATGGTCACCCTTATAAGCTTTCCCGTACAGAAAAATACTAGTAGTTTATACTAATATTAAAATACTTGTAGTATTTTAAGACATTCATTACTACTAGTATAACTTTAAGTACATACCATAAGTAAAACTATAAGTACATGCTATAAGTAAAACTATAAGTACATACTATTAGTAAAACTAGTAGTTCATTTATACTACGGAGAAAAATATTTGAATAATTAGCTATTATTAATTAGACTTTTTATAGTTCAAAGAAATTATCCCAATGTCATGTATTTCTGAAAAATATAATTTTTGGTGTAAAAAAATTTCGGTACCACTGGGGTTCGAACCCACGCTCATTATGTCGCTTGTTTCTATGCCATACACCTAACTTACTGCGCTACCATACCTGCATGGTAGAATTGTGTTCTTTTGAGTATTAATATACATTATATTTATAATACATACAGTAAACACACTAACTACTCCGCAAAATATACCTAACAGTTCCAATGCACCAGTGTATTACAATTTGTAAGTGCACAACCTTACTATGGTACACATTAATAATAATTACTATACATAACATTAAATATTTTAAAACAATTTCATGTTCTTTATTATGCATATATTTGAAATTTCTCGAATATATATATTTATAAATTTCTCGAACATTTCCTAAATTGAGAATTTTCAAACTTAATTTGTAAAATTCTACTTGAAATTACAAAGATATCATGTACCTATGTATTTAATATGTACGTATTACATATGTTATTATAAATATGTATGTATACCCATATATTTCTCATCAACATGCTACTTACCATTAGTAGTTAATACCACAACTACTAGTTGTGGTATTCACTAGTAGTAAAACTAGTAGTTGATACCTTAAGTACTACTAGTGAATACCGCAACTAATAGTTTAACTAGTAGTTGCGGTATTCACTAGTAGTACTTGAGGTATCAACTACTAGTTTTACCACTAGTGAATACCACAACTAGTAGTTAACTAGTAGTTGTGGTATTCACTAGTAGTACTTAAGGTATCAACTACTAGTTTTACTACTAGTGAATACCACAACTAGTAGTTAACTAGTAGTTGCGGTATTCACTAGTAGTACTTAAGGTATCAACTACTAGTTTTACTATTAGTGAATACCACAACTAGTAGTTAACTAATAGTTGTGGTGTTCACTAGTAGTAAAACTAGTAGTTTCAGTAAAAACTACTAGTAAAACTAGTAGTTTTTGTGATTACTACTAGTATTTTTCTGTACGGGTTTGGTAACTGATGATAATATGAGAGGTCTTTATCATAAGAATCCAAATTCCGAAATTTGATGTTTTTCAACAACAACCACATTCTAAAATAATATATTATTTCAGTATTATATACCTTAATGCTTGTTAGAGTTGAACAACGAATTTTATCTCAATAAAGGTACGAACTTTTTGTTATCATGTTTATATTCAATAGGATCCATTCGAGCGATTACAAAATCAGCTCCTTTTTTTCGTTCTTCAGAAATATATGCACTAATCTTCTTTTTCATACAATTCTGCATAGCCATACCTTTTCGTCCATCATCTACTGTTGCGTTTGTATCGTTATCGATCAATGTGGCATCTGATTCAGTTCCAACTTTGGAATTTCATGAAAAAAAAAATGTCCAATGAATAATACTCATACATTGGTGAAGTCAGTATTTAATATTACCTTCGTGATTCTGAAGGAGGTACACACTCACCTCGAAACTCCAAACCATATTCAGGTGATTTCCAACCTGAATTGTTTCAAAGGTACAGAAGTTTTAGTATATAAAACAATATATTTAACCTATTTCCATTTTTGTTGGTATATTGTACATATATTAATGTAACCAGATACCGTGCGTCTGATCGAATGGGTAGCTTACGAATAAAACAGCAAAGGATGAGTGTAAGCAAAGCCGGCTTCTGACCCCATCTATTTTGGAACTTTATTGCTCAAGAGTTGTTGTACGTATAATTATGATGGCCTCAATAAATTCCCAGCACCAACCACTAATGGGGGTATGTGAAAGTGAGAAGTCGAAAAAATATTGGGAATCACTAGTGGTATACATATAAATAATTTTTTTTTTTTAATAGCCTCAAGTTGTTAGTTATGATCCAAGGCATTTTTTGAGGGCATTTTTTCAATAATCGACCTATTCTGAGGGGAGTGGAACTTCTTTTTTATTTTTCAAAAGTTTGAAACTACCTATTTTCACCCTTTCTATTCATTATCACTCCTTTCCGTTTGATAATTTGAAGGTATATGAAGGATGTTCAATCCATGTATTAGTCACTAGCTCGAAAAGATATTTTTCACCCTTCTCAGGACCATTTCTAGCTACCCCTATCCATGGGCGCAAATAAGGGTAGACTTAGAGGCTATAGCCCCACAAAAATCCTTTGAAATTTCAAAAATCAACTATTAAACGTATAGGGGTGAACTGCGCGTAAAAAATTTAGTCGTTCTATCTTGGCTTTTATTTTGGAAAATAACACTCATTTATAGGGATTCAGCAAGTCAACAACGGGCATAGCTTTTCTTTAAAATTTGTCATTCGCAAAATAATGATTAAGAATGAGTGAAAATGAGTATATATGCACATGTAATTTAATTACTGACTATACTCTCTACCTTCATCATCCTTTTCTTCTACATCTTCCCCAACCACCACAATCATCCTTCCACGTGATGTAGCGGCATCCTTCGACATGCTGCGGGTAATAGTTATTCGCGGTAATGCTTGGGTATTTGGTATGATGACAAAATTCCTGTACCCAGATTCATAATTCATTCGCTTCACACTTCGTCTGAAATCTACAATTTGTGGATTCAAATAAACCAAGTGTGATCCTCACCAAGGGATTGTACTGCCAGTGTAAGATGGGGGCTCGTACAGTGAGTTGCTGTGCCCTCGTCGCCTAGGTGATCTTGTTTTGATACCAGGCACTCAAGCATTGACCCGAGTGACCATTACCAGCAGCATGTCTATGTATGTGGCTATAACGTGGTAGGATGACTTGGGGTATTTGAGCGAGATGAAAGTTCCAAAGTATATATGTAGGCTAAAAAAACGGTCTTATTTACTCTTCTCTCCTTTTAGAACATGAATATTTTCGATAGCAGCACAAATTATGCATAAGAAGTATATTTTCAATAATCTTGCGATTGAAAATCAAATCTCATATTCATTGAAAACTATTTATTTTCATTTATTGACGATTCCACGCGGAGTGACTGAACTCCAGCAGATTTTCTTCGAATTGCATATCAAGGTGATCAAATGTACAAGGCATATGGAAAGAAAATGACTTTTTTTAGAATTTTTAACAAAAATGAGAGGGTTAACGTAGAAATTTCTTAGAACGTTAATTAAAGATATTGAAATTTCGCGTCGATTGGTATATAAATTTCATCTCAATTCAAGCAATAATAACGCTTCTATGAACATTTATTTTGAATAGTGTTTAGCATGATATAAACTTAACACAAAAATTTTCTCAAATAAATACGATTGCATCAATTTTTTATTTCATTTCTTAATAGAGAATTTTATCCGATTTCCAACGGTATATTGACGGATTTTTTAGATGTAATATTCATGCTGTAATTTTTATTTAAAAGTTGGAAATTCGCTTCTCCAATTTGAAACAGCTGGTCATTGTTTAGCGTCTCAGTGTTATCTTGTTACCTATCAACAATTTTCAATCAAAGTGGTTTTGGGAAAAATTTTAAGGAGCCTTTTGGATTTCACATTTTAAGACTACTTATCATGTCATTAACGCGATTTATGTAAATTTTATAAAAATAGCAATATCGTAAATGCAATGCTCCAGTCGATAAATAAACAATAATCAGCTGTTTCGAATTCGAGAAGCGAAACTGCAACGTGAATATTACAACTACAAATTCCGTCAGTATACTGTTGGAAAGAGGATAAAATTCTCTACTAAGAAATGAAATAAAAAATTGATGCAATCGTATTTATTTGAGAGAATTTTTTGCGTAAAGTTCATATTGTGCCAAACACATATTATTAAAAGAAGTGTTCACAGAAGCGTCATTATTGCGTGGATTTGAATGAAAATTATACCAATCGACGCGAAATTTCATTATCTTCAATTCATGTCATTACAAAATTTTACATAAATCCTCTTATTTTTTGTTAAAAATCTAAAAAACTCATTTTCCTTCCGTAAGCAACGTACATTCGATCACCTCCATTTGAAATTCGACTGCAGCGCTCAGGTGAGCGTAGAATCATCAATTGCCTCTATGGGGTTGCATTGAACGCAACGTATATGTATGTTTCAACATTTTAATAAACTATATATTGGTATATACAAACGTGAAATCCATTTGCATTCATTTTCATTCTCCGACTCAGCTAAAACAATAACGTATCAATATTAGTCTAAATAATCACATAAATATTATGGCTACATGCATTCCAAAATAATGAAAAATATTATTTCATATAATTATTTTTTTTTACGAGACTTTTGAAAGTACCTACATACTTGCCGATTATCAACATTTTTTCAAACATTTTGTGTGAGTTCTTGGCGAGTAAGTACAGCGAGTACATTTTCTAGACTATTATACTGATTAATAGGGCATAGATTTTTATAAAATTGCATGTTTTTTGCGTCAAAGATGACTGCGTGCATATTTCAAGGGTCATAAATGCATATTATATTGTCCTATTTCAAAGTTTTAAAGGAATATAAATCTTTGCTCTACTGATTAATGTGTGGTATATTTTTTATACGATTTTTAACTTAGTTTTTGACTTGAAAACGATAGCTACTACAGCCTACCTGATTTTGTGAAGGGATGGTCGGTGGAGGGTGGGATCCTCAAATCTTTAAGTTTCACATCATTTATAATCATCTGGCAAATGTTCAACTTTTTGGTTGTTATAATGAAAATATTTTTTGGATACAAACTGATACCTTTGATAAAGGTATCGTACCAATGTATATATTTTTTCGCCGCGCATATTCATGAAATTCGCTCACACTTGGTGAGAGATTCTTTTTGAAAATGCGACAAAGCTACTTTTTGTTTTTTCGATGAAATTCAAAATGACGGATCATTTAAACTTTGAGGGAGGCTGGAGAAAGGAGAAATACCTCGAAGTTTTCGTTTTTGATCTCATATGAAATAGTGAGTTACGGACACATACATATTCGAACCTCAACTTCCTAAGTGCATTTGAGAGGAGTTAAAGGAAAAAACGAGTTTTTAAGGAAGTTTTAATTTATGAAACTTCTTGAATCTTTCATATCTGCTCACCAAATCAATTAAAAAAAATGAAACTTTGTGTGTAACGTTAGTTGATGACCAGAATATGACCTCTTGGATTTGGATTAAAATGGGTACAAAATGGCGAATCATTAAAATTTAAGTAGAGCTTGAGGAACCTCAAATTGGTTAAAAATATAATTAATATAAACTCATATGATTATTGGTAATAAGAAGTATATTATCTCCCCAATTCACCTCCATACATGACGTTGGAGGGGAGAAGAAGGGGTGTGGTGTAGGTACACGAGATGCCAAAAAATTTTTATTGCGGTGTCATGTGATGAAATGAGCTCAAATCACTAATCTATTCTAGTTTTAGCTTTTCAACTGCATAAGGAAGGAAGTTAAAGCAAAAAACGTTTTTTGGAGGGGAAATTGCAGCAGGAAATTTCATGAATCTTCCATATCTCATCACCAAATCGACATAGAAAAATCAAACTTCGTGTGTAGGGTTAGTTGATGACCAGTATGGTATGACCTCTTCAATTTGATGGCGGATCTTGAGAGTCTATTCTACATACACGATTGCATACTGGTTTGCCTGTCAAATTGTTTCGTACCTCTTTCATTCTCAAACATGTATACTACTTATCTGTTTCGGAACTTAATATTTGAAATATACACCTATAATAAGAATTTGAGAAACTTCACAGAAGGTTTTTTCGGTTAAGTATTATTTGCCGAGAAAAAAACAAAATTAAATTGGCTTTTGAAGAGGCCATATTTCACAGCTTATAACTTTCTTATAAATTGGAATTTGAATTTTTCGTTCTGAACAAATTAAAGAGAAGTGTGTTACTGCATTTTCAAATTTCAAAAGTTTTCATAAGAAAGTCACGAAGAATTTTATTCTCAAAAATGTAATTTTTTTTGGCGTTATCAATTTTGGTTTCCATACAGATAACATATGGTGCCTGCGAAGTTTAGTTATACTAAGAAAAGAACCGTGTATGTGAAATATACCCTTGACAATTTGAAGATAATTTGAGGAGCCTCGAGTAGTTGCTTGTAATTTGAGAAATATGTGTTCATATAATATTATTATTATTATTGCGTGGCAGAAAATACTACATTTGTTCTAAGTTTAACTTCCCGAATAGTTTTAGAAGGGATAGGTTTGGAGTTTTTAGACTTGGTATTGAGCGTGGCCTGTAGACATGAGGAGGTTAGCAATGTTAAAATTGTAAACCTGAACAAGCCCCAGTTAAAAACTCAGCTCCAGTAATGCGATATGACTGCTTACGTTTTTTTCATTTCAAAGATTTAATAATAGAATTAATTATTATAAAATTAAAAAGCAATTTTCTTCAGTTTTTCTTTTTAACATTTTTTAATATGCTACTACAGTATAATAATAATGATAAATACAAACTTGAAGTGAATTCGGGCACTTCATCCTTTGATTGAGCTGAAACAACAGTGTAGTGAATATGAGCTTAAACAATCATCTGGGTAATGAATTCCATTTATTCTAATGTACCGATATTCAAAATTATTTCGTATTTTCATCAATCTCTTGTCTATTAAAAAGAATTATGCATCTTAAAAAATCACCACTCTCTCTCCTTCCCTCCATTACGCTGTTTGTAGGCCTGCAACATGTAATTTCCAAAAAAAACTCCCACCGATCAATGGCGTGTAGTCATTCATTAATAAGTACATACTTTACCGAACTAATGTCCGGTAATTTTTGCACTGGGTGGGGTGGTGGTGATAGGGTTACTGGCAGCTAGTAATAATAATTGATAATTAGTAAATAATTGCGAGCTCGTGAGAATAAGAGGAAAAAATACCTGAGCTTAACTAAACGTACAACTACGGAGTTTTACGATGACAAGGAACAGGGTTCCAAAAGCTATGTAAATCAGTATTCGAAACTGACACGTACCTAAGTAGCGCTAGTGTTACGTTGTTTGAACACGGGGTAGAAAAAATCACTTTCACATAACGTTTATAACTTTATAAGGGAACATTTCTATTTTTACAAATTTCTTGAAAATGACGTCATTTACGTAATTTTTTGTTGCAACTGCTTTTGAAGATAATTTAATTTACTTCAAGTTTAGTTCTGATGAAAAATTATGTATCTGGCATTTTTTTCAAGAAATTTTTAATATACTAGAACGCTCCCGTATAAACTCTATGTAAAAATCATTTCCTGCCCCGTTTGCAAGTTAACTCTTCTTCACTCCGCGCACCACGCCTAGTTTCACGTGTCAATTACGAATAAATATTCTAGATATTCTTGAAAGATAAATTGTTTTTAACATGTACAATAAATATTTCAGCAGAGTTTTGAACTTTAATACAACACATATTACAGCATAACTGATTTGGGATGGAGGGGTGGGGGTAGAGGTTTGGTCTTCATATCTTCGTGTTTCAGACCATTTGTAATCATCTGGATAATGTCCAACTTTTTGGTACATGTATTAACCCCCTCCCCCCCCAGAGCTAAGCGCCGGTGAGTATGGATGAAAATCGCTCAAAATTAGGTGAAAGAGTCTTCATGTGAATACGCAAAAGCATTTTCTTTGAATTTTCAGTACACCTTAAAATGGCAGATCACTCAAATTTTAAGGAAAGCTGGAGGAAGGCCGAATTGTTGAAAATTTTCATTTTTAGTCTCATGTAAAAGGATGCTTTACGGATACGAACATATCCACACTGTATCACAAATTCATTTTCACACATGATGTTGGAAGGAAAAAGGACGGGTCATCAACCACTAAATATTGCGGAGTCTTATCATAGAATGAGCCCAAAGACTAATCTTTTCTGATTTTAGCTTCGCAAGTGGATTTGGAGAGGAGTCAGAATAAAAAAACTTTTGGGGAAAATGACTACAAGAAAATTCATTTATGTGGGGTTGGTCGATAACCAGAATATGAGCTCTTGAATTTCAGTCATAACACATTCAAAATGACACACGTCAAAATGTGAAAATAACATAGGGCTTGATAAGCCTCAAATCCTTAAAATTTGAAAAATATTTACTCATATGATTATTGTAGACAGGAGAAACCTCAAATTCTATAAATTTAACTTCTTAAGTGGTTTTGCAAGCTATAGGGAAGGAGTTTTCAGAATAAGTACTGCTTGTAGCCCGTAGACATAAAGGGGTTAGTGACGTTATTTACAAATCTCAACAAGCCTGAGTTAAAAACTCAGCTCCAGTAATGCGGCATGACTGCTTACGCTTTTTTAAATTTTACGCTATTTGTGAGGAGAACGTGAGATGATAACTAACAAATTTCAGGATGGTTTGTCCGAAAAAAAAAGATGCTTTTGTTAAACTTGTTGGTGGGGGTGAAGGTGTGATTTCATAAAATATTCGGTAATTTTAACTCTCTGCACGCCACTACCATTGATATACCCTGCAACGTGCCTGGCGATTACGCCAATTTTTTAAAGAATTTTATGAAGTAGTCGGTGAATACAGCGAGCATCCCATCGAGATACCACAAGTTAAAGCATTTTAATATACAAAATAATTGTTGGATACAAACGTTGAATCGATCCAAATATTTCATTCTTCGATTGAGCTGAAACAATGTAAGGTGTATGAAATTGAATGATTACGTAGTTAGGGTACATAGTTTCATTTATTATCTCATAAGTATGTTATACAGGAAAATTTGGTACATGTATTCAAAAGTATAATTCACGAAATAATGATTACGGGATTTTCGCATTTTACAAATATGGTTACCCACTCACTTGAATGACCAAAACTAAATTAATGTATTTTAAATGTCATATTTGTACTTTTAATACCTGGTTAAGTATCATTCAACCATCTTATACTTACGAGTGCAACAAACACAGCAGTAGCATACTGATATAATTTCTGCAGAAAAAAAAGGTTTCGTTTCATTCTAATCCAAATTAAAAAAAAAATAATAATAATTAATATATCAAACTACGTACCGGAAAGAAATATGCTACATAAAATTGATGAGATAAAATATTTCATAGCTATGAGGTATTACGAAACTGCAAAGTATTCTCAAGTACGTATTATCGAAACCGAAGAATTTACAATTTATCACTGAATTTTTCACCTTCTTTTTGACACAGTACGTGTTACAGTTCTACGTGGTTTCATGAACAGCAAGCGAAGAAGGTGACGAAATATGTTTTTTTCTATACAATTTACTCAGTTGAATGCCTCACATTATGGACAGTAATAATCGTAAATCACGTCAAACAAAACGTTTAACACAAAACACCACTTGTACGAATAATTCCAAAAATATCGAAAAATGTACGAAGTACCTAGATCTATTCGACTAAAACCTCGAATTTCAAATTTTCACGGGAAGTAATCGAATAAAAAAAAGATTTCAGATAGAATATACTTTAAAACATATACAAATAACAGTAACTGAAAAAATATAGATCAATAAAACATTTATATTTAAAAGGAAAAAAAATCATAACGACTAATTATTCTGAATGTTAGAATTAGAAAAAAAAATTATATATTATATTACTGATTACAATATGACAATTTTTAAGAATTCAGGTATTAATACAGTTAATCGGATTACACTAAAAAGAAGCATCGAATCCGCTCTATAAATCTGAAAACTGCGTCATAGCGGTTTTAACCCTGAAAAATATAAATTTCATTCAACGTTACGCCTCAAAATACGAAGTTCATGACCACAAAATACGTACTTATCAAAAAGTAAAGTATTCGTCGTAACGATCAGCTGCTGCAGTAGCCTGACAATACCCAGCTCTTTTAATTTAGCTTGTCTTTCAGAAGAGCCGCTTTCTTCTTTCCATACTAAATTGGAAATACAGAATATTGCGGCTACTTGTAACTTAACATGGTGACTTGTCTGTAACATTAAGCTGAGATAAACACGACGTGGACAATTTAAATGATTTTAATGGCCGATGCTACGTACCATGTATTCTTGTAACTTTTTTAATATATCTTCGTTATTCATTATAAAATCTTTGGCTGAATCGCCGTCGCCAATATTAGCCAATATACATAACGCTTGTTCTTTCACTTCCGACGAATGATTCGCGTCCAGTATCATTGTGACGGCCTTGAAATCAAAATATAAATGCCAGTTCGAGTGAAAAAATCCTCAAGTAGGTATATTAAGGTAGCGAAAAACACTACATAGAGATTTTCTATTGTTCTCAGAGGCGTTCTCAACAATAATATATAAGTGCAAAAAATAATATAAAAATAGTTTACTGTATTTATAAAAATTACAAGCTACCAAGAAATTTAGCTAAAACGTTCAACTAATGAGATCAACGATAGGTTAAACAAAAAGAAAATCAAATAAAACATAAAAACTATGAACACCCTTATAGAGACCTGTATGATTTCATTTCCATGCAGATTCATTATAAAATCAATGTGCGGTTTGGTACACAAAAGGTTCCGCAGTAACCCCAACGTTTTCATTACAACATTCACTTCGGAATCGCTGAGTAATCGGAAAATATGCTCAATACCTAATGTATTAAGGATTAACGTTTTAATTTTCTGCTCCGCTTGGAAGGCCATATTCTGTAAACAAAGAAGCTTTTTAGAATTGAAAATTTACGTTCCAATTTCAAATCTATCGTGCGTACCATTAAAGCCCAAATTCCATTTAACCTCAAAGCAGGATCGGATTTTCTGGTTAAATTGCATAGTAATTCTACGGCGCCGGATTCCACTATTGGTTCTTTGGAAGGCGAGAATTCCAACAGAAGGTTACACAGTGTGGACGAGGTGACGGTGAGAACGTCGTAGGAGGCATTTTCTAGCAATCGCATCAACGGTTTCCACACAGAGTGATCCTGATTCGCACATATAGACTAAGATAATATTTACTCGTCATTAGCCTAGTAACAACTATTCAGGTAGCCATGGCAGTAAATTATAAAGTGCAACGAAATTATATCTTTTTATAACCTTTTTTAGCCGAGTTTTCAATAAGAACTGAAGTCATTAGTGTTTATCTGATTTGGAGGAGAGGTCAAAGTAGGAGTCTTCAGATCTTTACATTTTTAGCTATTCGTATGTTTTCATTTACATAAAATACTGAAAACGAAAATCGTTCGAAGTTTCTCATAGTTGTTTTTTTTTCAATATTTCGATTCGAATGGAAATGAAGATTCAAAATTTCGAGGTAGGGCGGGCTTGCAGTAATTCCAAAATCCTAGACATTTTTCATCTCAGACCCATACGATATAATGAGTTACACGTAGTGTGAGAATGAACCTATGAACGAGAGCCAAGAACGAGAAAAAGAGGGATTTTTTATCACTTCGAAAAACAAAATCAAGACCAAGGAAATAAAGTTGAGATGCTTGAAGAACTTAAAACAGAATGAGAATAACTTGACATCTCGCACTTTTCTGGTTGTAAACTTCCTTTCATTGACATTTGACTTACATGATATGAGAGAAATTTGTGAGTAGACACATAAAAACGAGAGAGAACGAAGAATTTCCTATTTTCATTAGACTAAAGAACAAGATCGTGAATATGATATACTACAAACAAGCAGATCTTGTTAAAATTGAAAGAACGAGAAAGAAAACAAGAACGAAGCAAAGTTTGTTCTCACAACATTGGATTAGAAACACATTCAAATTTCAAGTTCTCAAGCAGAATCAAAAGAGAATTTAAACAAAAAAAAACTTGGAGGAATTTATAAATTTTTGAGGCACTGATTACGCAGGCAGTTATGATAAAAAAATCGCTCAAAATTGTATAACTGGATATTCTTGTGAATTTTTTACACTAAGCTCTTCAGATTTTTCATTCCACTCGAATTCTGAATGTGATCAAAATTTCTTATCATAGTCTTACACAACAACTGAACCAAGAAAACCAATATATCTACATTCCAGATTTTAAATAAGTTTAAGATGAATCCGAATGAAAAATGGCTTTTGAGGAAGTGTTAGGTTTCGAAACACCTTTCAGCAAATTTTCCCAGGAAACTCATACATTGTATACAGAACTTGGTTGAGCGCCACAATATGACTCCTAGAAATGTGAAAAAATATATCTAAAATTGTGATGTTTAAAATTCGAGGTAAGTTTGAGGAGCCTCAAATTTGATGAAATTTTAGGTCTATTTATTTTTCATTGCTCTCAGTTTTATCAGTAAAATAGCTTTTAGAGTGAAAATTTGGTCGTGAAATTTAATGAAGTAAAATTTTATAAGCGAGTTTCTTCTGGGACTGATCCATGATCTCTCAAGTTTAAATGGAAATGCATGCAAATCATTAAATTCATCAAAATAACCTTTCACATTTAATATTAATTAAATTTATTTGAACCCTCGAAGAAATTCAGCTACAATGATGTAGCGTAGCTGCTTATGTTTTACTGGCAGGAAAATGACAAAATAAAGATGTATGAAAATTAATGATATATGTATATATTTTTTTAAATAATTATTGTTCTTGGAAGCATTATAAAGGACATAATTTTGTCCCTTCCCCGCCCAAAAGACATTTCTGTAGCATAACTATGGAACCATGGGTTTCTTGTACTCCTCTATCACATCATATAGAAATCTTGTCAGAAACAATAAATGACTTGAGTAGTGTTATTAATGTTAAGGACTATGTAATATACCAAATCTAACTGACTAGGTGGTTGAGGGGAGAGGGGCGAGATAAAAATGTGTTTTAAGGCTTCAAAATGTGGTAGGATGGACGAAAAGTCGAAATTTATATAATTTATTCTCTTAAGATAGAGTAAGCTACGGAGAACAGTCGTATCAAACGACTTGTGGAGGAGAAATTGGGCCATGAAATTTTTTCAATCTTCCATACCACTTCATTACACCCATAAGAAGCTCAAATTCCGTTTGCAATGTCAATTTAGATGCATAACATAAACCCTTGCATTCAATTAAAAATTTGAGAAGAGCTTAAAAGAGCCTGAAGTGTTGGAGTGTTAGAAGTATGTAGAATGTACAATTATTCTAACCGATAAGATACATTTTAATGGTACTGTGTATTCAGGGCCGGATTTAGGTTTCGTGGACCCCGGGGCCCAGTAAATGTGGGGGCCCTCATTTGAACATTTTTTGCAGTGGGTTGGAAGCCACCCTCCTCTATGATATACAGACCTAAAAATTTGATTATTTTTCAAATCGATGATTATTTCTCACGAATTTGTCCAAAAAGCTGAAAATCATGATTATGATATTTATTTTATTTTCAAGATAATGAAACAAATTACAATATGGAAACTTTACGTGAACAGTGTAAAAATAATAAATATAAACTTGACTTGTATGTTTGGTGGCCAGGAATTGGTCGTTTTTAATGAATAAAAGATGTTGCCTATTATTTTCTGTATAGGGGTTTCCGGTTTATGAAGAGAAGGAAAATCATTGTAACGTACCTCTTGGTTAAAAACTTTTTTACCTGTCATTTTAAGGGATACTTTTATGATTTTTTGATTGTGGGGGCCCCATATTTGTGGGGGCCCGGGGCCCATGCCCCTTGGGCCCTGCACAATTTACAAGTCTAAACAAGTTCATATTAAAAACTCAGCTCAGTGATTCCGCATGGCTGCTTACGACTTTTTTTTACGTCAATGTGCCAAAAGAAATCAAGTTTTTGCCACCTACATGAAATGTGGTGCGAAGCTGTTGTACGCTGCGAGATAACGAATGTAGACAACGTATAGCAGCTAATTTCACTTTGGTATTCGGATCATCGAGAGCGTTTACTATGTGTTGCACAAGGTTCTCCGATTCGATTATTTTCTTTCTGATATCTTCGTCGTTCGAACCGAGTGATGCGAAGACCTAGAGTTGAAAAATATATATTCTTAAATGTTATTTATATTTTCGAATGAAAATAAAAGCAACGGTATTCTTACTCGGAAAGCGGCTTGAATCAGTTCTTTTCGAATTTCTTCAGATTTAACATGTGGTAAGGAATTATCGCCTTTATAATTGATGAAGGAAGTCAAAACTATAATCAAATGATTTGAAATTGAAGCTAATCGCTGCAGCTCTACGTTTACTTCGGTCAAATATGCCAAGGTCTCGGCTGCTTCTACACGTTCTTTCCACAAATATTGTTCTTGACAAAGATATACCTGAAAAATCGACGTTCATTTGAATATTTATAATTCGAATGAAAATCCTACATATTAGTGAGCGGCTTACTAGAACAGGTAAAGTCTTATACAATATTTTCGGATCTTCTGCTGATATGGCACCAGCACGATACAAAAACGTGATACACTTAGCTACCGCTAACTGCATCTCCGTAGGCCTATCACGAGCCATAAGAGCAACTAACAAATCAGGAACGGATTTTCCTCCGAAACTAGAAACAATAACATGATTGTATTCGATGATACGAATAAAATTACAACACGAAAACTCAAGCTTACTTGGCAGTAGCTATCGATGTAGCTACTGGCTTGTTTTCATGGCATAAGCTAGCTATACAGGTTAGCGTAGGCATTAGCACAGCATGATGGGGCGACCGCAATAAAGCGGCTAATGAGAATACTGCTCCTTCATCCCACAACATAGTTTGGTGTTTTTTAGTCTGAAACATTCTTTCAATGAGTTTTCACCTTTACGTTCATAAATTACGAAAAATTATCGCTCACTTTGATGGAATAGCTGAGAATAGTGGTGATTGAAATCTGATTAGCAATCGAATACATGATCAAATTGATCATATGTGATATCAGAGATTGATCTTGAAAAATCAGATGAACTGGAGCACCACTGTACTTGAATATGGAGCAAACACATCGTAAACAATTTTCCGAAAATTTATTGTCATCGGTTAGCAAAATACCTGCGAATATTAAACCACAAAATGAATGAGAAATATAATAGGAGGTTCTTGAAAGTTGATACTTACAATTTAATAATAGAGGAACGACATCAGCTTTCAACAATTCCTCTATATGTTGCTCTGTTCCCTTGGCGAGAGAACCGAGTATAATAACAGTTTCATTACGAATTTCAATCGGTTGCTCGTAATCACCCAAGATTTGCACCAATCTCGGAATCACACCTTGCTGTATGGCGTTGCCTTTTTGTCTATTACTTCCGATTACGGTGTTTTTCAGTTGCCTGTGAGTTGTAGGTTAGATTAGCTATGGGTTTGTGAAGGTGCTTATCACAAGAATTTATTTATACTAACACAAGAGCAGATAGACACTTTTGCCGTTCGGGTGAGTAAATGTCATCCATGAATGAGCGGCTACTTTCGACATCCTGCAAATACCAACAATATCATAGTAATAATCGAATTAAGCTAGTAATTTATCACGCGTTTTTGCTCACCATTAGAGTATATGATTGTATCAACATATTCGCCATTCAATGATCAGTGTGATGACATTTTTACTTTGAAGCGTTATTGGGTTTGAAACTCTCCTACAAATTTAGTAAATTCAAATGGGTGTAAGTGAGACTATTCGCGAGATCATTACTTTACGCTTATGGTTGGAGATTTTATTTCAATTAAACAATGAAAATAAACAGAGCATGATTTGAAAAACTCAAAGGTAAGCGAAAAGATACCAATTCACAAATTTATGATCTACGAACACGTAAAATCACTCGTCTGAAGAAAATTTTTTTATTTTTTTTATTACTGATGGAAACTATCGATAGTTTTTTGCTATCGATAGTATCGTTGATGAAAAATATCACCATCAGTAGTATCGATAGTATGATAAATCGCTATCGATATTATCGATAACTATCGATAGTACCAAATTTGAAAAAATTACCATCAGGAAAAATAAATAAATTTACTCAACTCATACGTATGTAAATTGTAGTTTGTAACATATTACACAACATAATTATAAATTATAATATATTAGTATGTTCATTTTCTTCATAATTATGGAAAAATATAAATATGTAAAAGAGCAAAACCAAAACTATCGATAGTAACCTATCACTAATCGATATAATTATTATAGTAAAGGCGGTCGGCGGTGCTTCGGAAAATAAGTTGGTGAATGGGAAAATGTTTCGGTTGCATATTTACCGAAATTACACCTTTTGTTAAATAAATGATATTATTAAACAACGTGTACTTTATTCTTGTTCTCTTCGTACAATAATTTGTCATTATAGTAAATTCTAGTTAACAAGGTCAATCACTACCAGTTATGAACTTATAATAATCGCATTCGCAGTATACAAATGCCTCGCGTTGGCGACACTCGGGGGGCCAAAAAAGAAAGTTAAAAGCATAAGTAAAATTAATTAATTATAATCAAAACTCCAAATTAAACAAATTTAAAGCGAAAGGATACACTATAAATTTCCCTTAGATTTTCAATAAAAAAAGAAAAAATTAAACTGACTAAAATTATGTGTAATAAAAGAAAAATGAAAACAATTATTAATCTTCATAAACCTCTTCAACCTCAACTGCAGCAAGTTCAAATTCCTCTCTCGAATCAATATTGTTATTCTCAATTGTGGGAACCATTTGACCTTGATCGTCTACAGCTGTGATACCATTCGCCTCTATAGCTTCGAGTTCTAATCCCAATGGATAAAGTTTTATAATTGGCCGTATCAACACATTTCCTATATCTGTCTGGATTTTTGCTGAACGTATTTCCCCATCTGCACTTGGGATTAAGTCTGTTATTTTAGCAGTAGTCCACTTTATGCGCGGTAAAACATCATCGTGTACAAGAACAACATCTCCTACCTTTGGAGGTTGTACTGAACTGCGTTTACACTTGATTTTATAGCGTTCTTGTAAACTCTGCAAATAGTGGGAGTGCCAGGTTTTCCAAAAATGTAGTAATAAGTTTTTGGATTTTCTCCATAATGCAACGACTCGTTGTTCAGCAGATGTACTTTCATCATCATGTTGGGTAGGTAGAAGGGGGCTATGATTTTCACGATAGCCCAAGAGCATTGATGGCGTTAAAACTTCATCTGGAAATTGATTTCCAACATAAAGTAGAGGTCTTGAATTTACCACTGCTTCTATCTCTGTTAATAACGTTTGTAGTTGTCGTTTGGTGATTGAGGTTTTAAATAATGTTTTCTTGAGCGATAGTTTAACAATTCCGATCAAACGCTCCCAAGTTCCTCCCATCCATGGAGCGTTTGGAGGGATGAACTTCCAAGTAATTTTAGCTTCAGCCAAATATGACGTCATTGCTTCACTAGTCAACATGGTGGTGTACATTTTTTCAAAAATCGAATTTGTAAGTTTAAACTGGGGGGCGTTGTCTGAAATACACAAATCAGGCTTAGTTCTGCGTGCTATAAAACATCGGAAACTCATGATGAATTCTTCAGTAGTTAAATCGGATAAAAGTTCCAAATGTACTGCTCTAGTGATGAGACAAGTGAAGAGAAGGCACCAGACTTTTTTCTGCAATTGACCATTTTTTGTTGAATTTACATAAAGAGGCCCGAATACGTCCAAGCCTGTAGTGCTAAATGGTGGTTTTTGGACAACTCGAAAATCTGGTAAAGGGGGCTCTGGTGGTGCCTTATACGGATATGATGTGAAATATTTACAATTGATACATCCTTTCTTTATGGTATGGTAAACTGATGCTCGGCCTTTAATGATCCAATATGATTTTCGAAGTTCACAAAGGGTTTGTGAAACTCCAGCATGATGTAGTTTTTTATGGTGATGCAGTATGAGTAAATCGATGAATTTTCCTTTTGTTGGAAGTAAAATGGGAAATTTTTCATCTGCGGGAAGCTCTGAAAATTCCAAACGATTTTTACATCTCCATACTCCACTTGGGTCAAGCCAAAGACCAAAACGATTTTTCATTAATTTTCCTTCAGGAGTTTGTGGTGATACAATGTCTGGAAATGATTCTTTTTGAATAATGCGTATCCAAAAATTTTCTGCAGCAGTAATTTCATCACTTGTGATGTTCTCAAAAATAGCAGTGAAGGTACCAGCTCGCATTCGATAAACAGTATGCTCAAAGAGTTGTTGGAGTGTAGAAAAATACTTGATTTCTAACCCTAATGGATCGTTATTTGTTATATTTTGTTGCGATATTTCAGTTTTCGCTAAGGGCTGAGTAGTTGATGGGTTTAAAAAACTAGACGTGGAAATAATTTCATCCAATTGATTAGGTTCTATAATTTTGTAGTTCTTCGGCCACTCATTTTTTGGTAATTGTAAGAAGGGTGGGCCATTCCACCAATAAGAACTTTGCAGTTGATTAAACGTACAGCCACGGGAGGCTAAATCAGCTGGATTAAGTTGTGATGGTACATACCGAAATATGATGTCCTTAGATTGGCGAATTTCTCGTACCCGATTTTCAACGAACGACGTTAATACCTTATTTGAACCAATCCAACTGAGTACGCAGCGTGAATCTGACCATAAGTAGAAATCATTTACCGATATGCGTGATGAAATTGAAGTTTTTACGAAATTCAGCATTCGAACACCAATAAGAACTGCAAGCAACTCTAAACGTGGTATGGTCAACAAACCTTTTTTGGGAGTAACGCGTGATTTTGCAAACAAAATATTAATTTCATTTGAATTCTCATATTCAGTTAATAAGTATACAACAGCTCCATACGCTTCTTGAGATGCGTCGACAAAAACATGAATGCTGTTTTTCGCATTTTTGATAATTACATCACCGATAAAACGAGGAATTTCATGACTACTAATTTGCAAAATTTCATGTAAGATTTGCTGCCAAGTTTGTAAGTGATCTTCTGATAAAGATTCGTCCCATTCGACGCCAAGTTGCCAAAGTTTTTTTATCAATAATTTTGCAGGTAAAATTATCGGTGAAAACCAGCCTAATGGGTCAAAAACTGCTGAAGATACTTGTAAAATCTGTCGTTTTGTACAGCTTTCTTTTTGATTCATTGAAATTTTTACAGCGAGGGTATCACTTATAGTATTCCAAATAATTCCCAACACCGATGTTTTTACATTTGAAATTTCATCGTTGTTTTCCGCAAACATTTGATTTAACTCTCTTGAATTAGATTTCCATCCACGAAGATTCATCGATGCAATTGAAAATATTTTCTTAGCTTCGATGTACAGTGATTTTCCTTCGTCAAGATGCATTACACCACTCACCAAGTTATCGACGTAAAATTCTGGTAGTAGCTTTGTAGCAAATTCAGATTTTGTATTTGTGAGGTGAAAATGGATTGTTGCGCTCAACAGAAACGGACTGCTGATTACACCGAATGGAATTTTCGTAAAACGGAATATTTGGAGATTTTCTTCTGATAAGGCATTATTGATATCTTTTAACCAAAGAAATCGCGTAGTATCACGGTCGTGGGGCTCCAAGCCAATTTGCAGAAACGCCTTCTCTATATCAGCTAATATCGCGTATTTGTTAAAACGAAAACGGAGTAATAACGAACAAATATGTTCTAAGAGAACCTTACCTTTATATAGGCAATCATTCAAGCTTTTATTCGATTTGCGAGTTTTAGCTGATCCGTCATAAACAACGCGATAATCAGTTGATTTACCAGGAGTTTCAACGGGGTGATGAGGGAGGTAGTGACAAATATTAGTTGAAGCTTTTTCTATTGGTTCTACTATTCCTGCCTCACATTGCTGATGAATAATTTCATCATATTTTTTAAGAGATGACGCATTTAATCGTTTTGTAAGTGTTTTTAAGCGTCCATACGCTAATTGGTAATTTGAAGGTAAATCAGGTGGAAAAACCTTCCACGGCCATGCAACGTTATATCTGCCTTCAGTAAAAGTAATTGAGTTGTAGAAAGCTGATAACGCTTCGTCGTCTTCGTTATCATTCTTATCAATTTTTATACCAATGGTATCTAATTCCCATAATTTACAAATATCGTCTTTTACAAAGAAACATGGAAGAGTTTTTTCATCAACGTTATTAAACTCCCATAATTGTTGAACCTTTTCTTTTACTAAAAAGCATGGAAGAGTTTTGTTACCTGATATTGTTTTATCATTCCCTGCTACCAGCCAACCAAGTTGCGACTTGACTAAGTATGAGTCTTCAACGATAATTCTTTCCTCTGTAACAAGATGAAAGTAATAATCTAAGCCAATAAGTATTTCTACATCTACGTTACTTTCATTATCAGCTAACTGAAGTTTTCGTCGACGTGCAGTTTTCTTAATTACATCGGGATGTTTTACGTTGATTTTATCGCAGATGAATGGAATCGTGTTGACTGAAATTGAATGATAATCACCATTTTTCAGCTCAAGTTCAATCGACGATACTTTTGTATTTATTACAGTTGGATGTTGTTTTGCAAAAGTTGATATTTGCAACGCTTCGTCATATTCGCTTTGCATATTAAGTTTATGAAAAAGGCTTTCAGTAATATAGGAACGCGCGCTACCATTGTCAAAAATAAGACGTATCTTCATTACTTTAGAACCATAACGTACTGTTGTAGTAGCCGTTAATAAATTATTAGATGATTTTAAACATACTTCTGAAGCCAAGCAGGTTACCGTAGAATCACCTTTTGAGTTACTTGGTTTTTCATCATTTTCTTTTTTGTTGTCAAATCGAGTAGGACAGAGACTGCGATGATGATTTTTCGTTTTCTTGCAATAGACACAAGGTTTTACCATCTTACACTTTTTTAGAGTATGTCCTTCGCGAAGGCAGATGAAGCAAGCGCCTTTGATTTTTTCTTTTCGTTGGTCAACGGTTAAATATTCATCGCATGAGTCGGAGTAGTGAGCTTTTCCACAGTAACGGCACGTTTTTACAAATTTTCCATGCGATGATTTTGGATAGGTGAGAAGCGCTTCAGTTGTAGCCAATAATTTACCTTGATTTACAGTAGTTGGTTGGGAAAAGAGGGCTAATTTTTCACGACGCGCTACTATAGTTTTGATTGTTTTTCTGAGTACTGCAACAGTCATTTCTTCCTCGCTTGTTTCTTCAAACACTTGTAGTAGAATTTCATCAGGGTATTTCTTTGATAATATTGAAAGTAACGCACCTCCTTCGACGCATTCTTTCATAGTTTCAAGTGAGCGGAGAATCGATTCAAGATTATCATAAGTTTGTCGCAGTGTTTGTTTAGTTGCTTTGGGAACCATATTCAGTTGTTGATAAAGGCGTTGGATTACGTGCTGTTTATTCCCATATTTTTCTTCAAGCAGCTTTTTCGCGACGCAGTAGTTTTCTTTTGTAGTATTCAAGCCAGCAATGAGTTTTGCAGCATCGTCGATCAGTAGGGCTTTTAAGTAGACGAATTTTTGAATTTCATCTAGTTCCGTTTTATCGACCGCAATTGAAAACGTTTCGTAAAATTCGCTGAACATAGTAATATCGCCACCAAATTTTTTCAATTCGAGTTTTGGTAACTTTGTAGGGTTAGTATAGTTGGAGTTGCTCGAATTGCCTTGAGTAAGTATTGGAGGTTGTTGACTGACACCATCTTTATTCAACAAAATTTCGAGTTCGGAGATAACTTCTTCAGCATCGAGTAACAATTCTGTAACACTTACGATTTCGAAGTCGTCGAAGCCTTTTTTCTTTTTAGTAGCTGAAGCTTCTGCATCAGCTTTCAACTCGTTGATTTTAGCGACAAATTTAGTTAAAATGGACAACGATAATTTTAAGGCAGTAGTTGGTGTGTCCTCTTGAGAAATTTGCTGCTTAGCCACAAGGAGCTTAGCCTCCAGTCGTTTCACTGTAGGTTCAAATTCACTTCTCCACATTTTAGAAGCTATAAAAGGTCCATTTCACTTACTATGGTCTCTGCTACCATGTTTCGGTTGCATATTTACCGAAATTACACCTTTTGTTAAATAAATGATATTATTAAACAACGTGTACTTTATTCTTGTTCTCTTCGTACAATAATTTGTCATTATAGTAAATTCTAGTTAACAAGGTCAATCACTACCAGTTATGAACTTATAATAATCGCATTCGCAGTATACAAATGCCTCGCGTTGGCGACAGAAAAAGTTGATTTTTTAATGAAAAAAAATAAAAAAAATTGAAAAAATAAATGCTAAATGCCCTCAAACAAAGTCTCTACAACAATATATTATAGTTTCAAATTATTTCGTTGCGTTATTTTTGAGAAAAACCGAAAACGCTGCCATGAAAATAGGATATAAATAATTTTCATTACCAGTGTTTTTCTCAAAAATAACGCAACGAAATAATTTGAAACTCAAACTATAATATATTGTTTTAGAGACTTTGTTTGAGGGCATTTAGCTTTTAGCATTTATTTTTTCTATTTTTTCATTTCTTTATTTTAAAATCAACTTTTTCGAAATTACTTACTTATTTTCCGAAGTACCAGTAGGACCAGTACCACCTTAAAGCAAGGTTAAAGCATAAAATATTATAGTTTCAACAAGTTCATGCTTGACTTTGCTCATTTGTGTGACGCACCGTAGCTTTTCATTGGAAACGCGTGCTGAGTGTTAGGAATGCATTCTTAGTTCAGGCGCGTAATAGATCACCAACATTTTAACATTCTGATGTAGATTTAAAAAAACTTAAAGAAAGAAATCAACTCTGGCCTTTCCACTCAATAAATTTTTCGCTGTAACATGGAAAAGTTATATTTCGTGTTTTAAACGCTGAAAATACGTAGGTGTTTCATCTCATAGTATTTGTTTTTCAATCAGTAAATCATCACAATCTGCGACCGGTTGAAACCTACGATGGAAGACGATCCGCTTCTACCGGATGCCGTATTTGCTACAACAGGTGTAGAGAATATATCCGCAGATAATTCCAGCACCACAGACTTATCTATAAACGAGCAAACCAACGATGGGAATGCAAATTCAACACCACCGGCGGATTTCCCGGATAAAAATATATTATCCGCGGTTTTACAAATCTGCCGTAAATATAACCTTAAGGTAAGACAATTAACTTCTCATGTTTACGTTCAGTACCATATCATCATTTGATGAAATATTATTCCATAGAAAACCGAAGAAGCCTTCAAATGTGAAGTTAACGTAACATCTGATATGGTTGGTATAAGCTCCGACTCCGATGTAAGTAAGGTACTTTCGGCGTACAAAAGTGAGGGTGATCCGAATGTCTACAAGGATGCTTATGCCGACTTGATGAAATTTGTAGAAAATTCCTTGGACATTTATAAGGTGAATACATGATTGCAATTTTATTTCATTTCATTATATCTGCATTCTAAAGTATTTTATTTATATTAGCACGAGCTTGGCACCATTTTATATCCGATGTTCGTTCATATGTACTTGGAACTTGTTTACAATGGTTATAAAAACCAAGCAATTGATTTTATGAAAACCTACGGACCTAAACAAGAAGATTATTACCAAGAAGATATCCGTAAATTTTCCACCATTACAATGAGACATCAAATGAATAGGAGCGAAATAGCCGAAACATTCAAGTATATAAACCTCAGCCTCTCACTTCTAAATGTATTTTTGAATAATTATCAAACCTCTCCATTTTATTACAGATCTAATGCCTTCATTATTCGTATGTCACGAGATACAGTCTCAATTTTAAAACGACATCTCAACGAAAAAGATCACAGTGTTTTACTTAATATAATCAAAAACCATTTATACCTCGATATGTACGAAGGCGTAGCTCGTAATAAAGGCCAAATCGAAATCACCGCTGGTGGTATGGTCGGTGAAGCAAAAAGAGAAGGTAAAGGCAACTGCACTTACAGTCTAGACAATGAAGATCGCAATATGATTAGAAATTGCTGTCAAGCTGAAACTCAGTATACAGTATGTAGATCTTATACTCATCATGGTAGTTTCGTCCTTGGTTTCTTTTATGGCTCTTTCCTAGTTTGATTACTTCATCAACGAGTCATGAAGGAAAAAACTTTTTTTTTACATTTGATCTATCATGGGATTATAGAGGTAGAAGGACCTTTCAACATATAATAAGTATGGTGTCTAAATACTGTGTGCCATGTTTCACCATAGAATAACTTATTTCCATTTCATAATTTTAATTTTAATTGAAAAATGTTAATTCTCAAAAATTCGTAATTCATTTATTTACAGATAATAAAGCGAAAGTATTCTATGGTCTCTTGAAAGAGCCCGATTTACAATGTTTTTTTCAAGCTGAAGAGGAGGAGGAAGATGCTGGTGGTGATGGTGATAAACCGAAGAAAAAGAAAACCAAAAAAGATTCTTTATTCAGTAAAAAAACAAAAACTGATCCAAATGCTCCACCAAACGATCGAATGCCATTACCAGAATTGTAAATAATTTTTTTTCGCATTCTTTGTAATCTCGAGTAATTCTATTGCACAAATATTGTTACAGAAAAGATGCAGATAAATTAGAAAAGGTTAAAGCTATTAGAGAATCATCGAAAAGAGTCACCCTGGGAGCTGATTCTCTTCCTTCTATTTGCTGTTATACTTTGCTCAATACATATTACGAGTGGGTTTGTTTTTTATTTGGAGATCAAAAATATTATAATTTTTTTAATTATGAAAATAAAATAATTACAGAGTTTGTTGTGCGGAGATTTCTGAAGACGCTAGTATGCTTTCGGTTGGCTTCTCTGATAGCAAAATAAAGGTTTGGAGTCTGGTTCCTCAGAAGCTAAAGAGTATGAAAAATGCCGAACAACTACAAGATATTAATTTAGAAGCTGGTATAACTTCTTTAATATTGTCTATTTCAGGGTGTAAGTTTTTTTAGTCTTATAATTCTCATTTTTGTAAATTATAGACGACGTATTACAAAGAATAATGGAAGATCGTTCGGCCGAAACTACCAAAACCTTATTAGGCCATACTGGGCCGGTACACAAAACTTCTTTCAGTCCGGATCGAACATTATTACTATCTTGTTCTAGCGATGGCACGAGTAAGTGTTACCATCAATTAATATTTTCAGTTCATTAATACTCTCGCTAATCAATCTACTTTATAGTCAGATTATGGAGTTTATTAATATGGACGTGCCTAGTAGTATACAAAGGTCACCTAAGCCCAGTCTGGGACGTCGAATTTAGCCCTTACGGATACTACTTCGTTTCTGGAGGACAAGATAAAACGGCCAGACTCTGGGTCACAGATCACTACCAACCACTTCGTGTATTCGTTGGTCACTATTCAGACGTCGGCGTAAGTACTCTCATGTTTCGATTTAACCTTCGAACCATCGGTCTAATATTATATTTCGTAGTGTGTCAAATTCCACCCCAATTCCAACTACGTGGCCACCGGATCGAGTGATCGTAGCGTACGCCTTTGGGATTGCGTTACAGGATCTCAAGTCAGACTGATGACCGGTCATAAAGATACCGTATCGGTACTTTCCTTCTCCATCGAAGGAAGATTTCTAGCCTCCGCTGGAATGGATAATAATATATTAATTTGGGACCTAGCTCATGGTCATTTATTAGCTGTGTTCAGCGGCCATACTCATCGAATTGAAACGTTAGCTTTTAGCAGAGATGGAAATATTTTAGCCTCAGGTAACTAGGTACTTGGATGGTTGATATTCTGTGATGTGTGATTACTAATCTTAATTTCGCTAATTAGGTGCGCAAGACTGCTCTATCAAATTATGGGATTTTACTAAATTTACCGAAGAAATTTCTTTCGACGATATTAACGTGTGTCATAATCCGGATATTAAGAAAAACAGCGATCATTATTTACTCCGTACATTCGGCACAAAACAGTCTCCTATTATTAATTTATTCTTCACTAGAAGAAATGTTTTGTTTAGCGTTACGTTTAAGAAAAACGACGACAATTCTGGTTTTTAATGACTTTGGATTATTATTTTTTATTTTTATTTACAGAATCATTGTTATGTGTTCTATTTGTAGATTTATTTTAATTTGTATATATTTATGTAAATTGTAAATATACGATTGTTTTGGAATTATCAGGAGTTGTTTTATTTGAAAACGTGTAATTTATTTTTTTCTATTTCACATATTTTTTTTAATATCGTTTGTAGAAATAACCTGTCTTCTTGGGTGGAACGTTTTTCCTTTTTGTGAAAATCGTAACAGCTAGGGGAAAAAATTTATTAAATGACTCCAGTATTACGTATGTTCAGAACATTTCAACCTTCCAAGTCATTATTTTATTTTTCTGCATAGAAGTCAAAGTTTGTGAATATCACGATTTTTTCATGAGCGTGACCTCATGGACACTTTTTTGCGACTCAAAAGATAAATTAATTTGATTTTCAGCTCACAGAGGCAGTAGCCTAAATAGAAAGTTCGTCGGGGGAATTCGAGTGTTGTGCCTTCGAAGTCTTCTATGCTTCTTTCTACTCCAGAAACGTTCTTTGACAAAAAAATGAAATAGTTGAACAAATATTTCATGACAAATTTATTTAAACTTGTTATTAATTTTTTATGCTGATATTTACTTTTGTAACTATATTAGTACACAAAAAAAGCTCCGGGGAACTTTCCACAATTACGAATATTTGGTAATCAATCTTCCATTTATATTATTTTAAAACAATCAATGATACTTGGAAATCCTTGAAGAGGTGAGAATTAGCCAAAAAAGCAATATGGGTGAATTTCAAAGAGCTGAAATCAAGCCCATTCTATAAATTTGACGCGTAAATTACTTATTATTAATTTTCATAAATACCAAACTATGTAAGTATATAATTATATATATTTTTTAATAAATAAAAAATTGTTTTAAAAGTGCCTGTATACCTATCGAAAAGGTTAACGGTTCGAATTTTTCCTAATATTTGGACAATAAAATCTCTCACCTGAGCTGAAAAATTTTAAGAATACCTTTCATGGCAATATAGAAATGGTAAATACTAACCTAGGTGCATATATGAGAATTTTTAAAAAATTATCTTCATCTCTACATAACAAGTATTTCAAAAACATGTTTCATAAAGACCTTGAAAAAATTAATAACCTTCTTGAATTTTCAATTACTTTGCATATCATAGCCCAATACAACAAAATATCATTAAAACAAATTCAATTCAAATCTGCCCCAAGCGTCAGAATAAGACTCAAAGTCAGTCTCACAAAAACTATGAATAATTTGTTTCCTTAAATTATACTTTAATTCCTTTCAGGGTCACCGAAAAGAAGGGGCAAAGAGGACATGTTGCCTGAAGCCCAGACTTTCTTTATGAACCAGTAAGCACCGAGAAGTTTTGATTTTCAGGTCTTAAAAAATTAAACATTCTTCAAAATTATTTAAAAATTAAAAAGTTTGTGAAAAATTAGACAGTAAAAATTTTCTTACTTATAAATTTTAATTGAATATTTACACGTGAAAATGGAACTTTCGAAGACATTTTCAAAGCGCCCAAAATTTTTTGTGAAACAATCGGTCGATATTTTTAGAATTGTCCCTTAAAATAATCCCCATTTAAAGCCCTTGATGTCGAAAATAAAAAAAAGAAGCTTTTTAGCGAGTCAACATCATGACGTAAACAACGATGTTTCACAATTTGTACATTAAACGACACTTGTTCAAAAAAACATGTTTACCCTGGATAACGCTGTGAAACAACAAATTGTAATTTCGACTTCAATGACGAGTCACAGAATGACTAAATTTCAGACAGGGGCGTAACTAAGGGGGGATGGGGGAGCTTCCCCCCAGGTGTTTTGAAAAGTTGGGAAATTTATAATTGTTCAACGCTGAAATTGGGAACTTGAATTTCTTTTGGGAAAATAAGAACTCGAATAAATTCGAACTGATGCCAATTTATATCATGTATAGCGCACAACCAGGGACGTAGCCCCCTTTTGGCTTTTGGAAAGTTGGTAAATTTGGAGTTTTCGCGTAAAGTTGGTACTTGCGCGGTATTATTACAGCTATTTTTAAATTTTTTGAAGACTAAAAAAAAAAAAAAGGTCAACAATTGGTAAAATTCCACGGTATTAGTTGGCAATTTTTGGTTTTCTCCCCCCACCCCGCCCTGAAGAATGTCCTCGGTACGCCCCTGCTTTCAGATTTCACGTAATTCATAAATAAAGTAAAATATTCGATAAAATCCGAGAGTTCGTTTATTCATAAATTCATCGATACAAATTACCACTGAATTCTTATATAGACATAACTATCATATTTTTACGGTGCACTTGAATAAAATTATCAAATAATTCGTACAAAATTAATTATCGTATTAAAATTTAAAAAAAAATCATTAAAATTTTTTAATTTTCTATTGAAACTGCATAATAGGGTAATTTTATGTGAACGCTTCATTATTTTCAACTCTCTTTACCTTGCTCATATTTCTCGAAAAATTTTTAGTGTGTGTTTCAGATAAAAATTTCTTTTTGTTATCAACACCATGTTGGAAAATACACAGTTAACATTCTACGATAAGGGTCTGTTGAAAAAAAGTAAAAACTATCAAAATAACAATAATGTCGATTCACTACCCGCGAAACGGTAATAATACACAGCAATGAAATGCAGTTTTAACGAGTACTTGAACTACTTTGATTATGCAAGTATACACAGCCACAGAAAAAAGAAAAGAATAGCTAAGTACATCGCTTTCTAGAACTACTTTTACGATGAGCTTCAACTTCGAAAATTACAACAAAAAAAAAATCAAAACTAACATTAATAAGCGTACACGTTTGAACTTAAAAATATAAACAAAATAAATAACTAAATAATGAATAGTAATCACTAATCAACCACGAAGCATACGCTAATAAACCTAATAATCGATAAAATCCAATATACAAGTCGCAAGAACTAATTCGGTTATGATTGCATTTCATAGACCGCTGATTTATCCAATATGAAAAACCAACATATATTTTATATTATCGTATTTCAAAATGGACGGAGGACTTGCGTATCTTTTGTACATTTCGGATAATATTCGATCATTACGATAAGATGGAAAAACGGATCTGTATTACGAGGATACTGTGGTCATTCCTGGAAAATAAAGGAAAACATGGCTTATAGCATAGTGTATGATATAGGTATCAAGGAAGTAATTTATATGTAGATCGTAGGTAATTTATAATATTTTCTCGTGATAATCCCGTACTCTAGTTATGATCCAGAATTCATTCACAGGTATGTTAACGATGTCATAAGAGCAATGTAAAACGTATACAGCGGGCATTCCAATTGATTTTTCGAAAAAAAAGGCGACTTATTGACTAAAAAAAGTAAGAAGTGACCACAAATGACCATTTCTTTCAAATTTATAATACTAATACATTTATTAATTTTAACAACTTATTAGTAATTATAAGCAAAGAATTCTTACGATCAATTTTTTTTTGTGATAAATCGCTATCCCTTCGAAGGGTACGTTCCTCATCTTCTAACACAGCTGTGCTTATGATCAATGTTTGAGCAAAATTAACATTGTGTAAATATTTTTTTCTGCACTGTGTTTCAACTTTTTTTGTTCCATTGCAAATATTTTCTCATACCATTGAAATCTGCTCAAAATATGATAAGAGACTCGTTTCTTGCAAACGCAAAAAAACAACTTTTGTTTTTTCGATAAAATTCAAAATGGCGGATCACTCAAATTGAGTCCTTTTTTAAAACTAAAATTTCAAGTAGTTTTCTAGAAAAATGTGACAAAAAGCGTAAAAGATTACTTCTGCTTGAAAAAGTAACCAACTGGAATGTCTGCATATACGATGAAACTAACGAAAAAAGAATCGCACATAGGAGAAATAAATCGCTTAAATGGTTCTTCCTTAAGCAAGGTAAAGAGGTATATAATCTAGAGTTCGATTCAATCCACATCATTCTTAACATCATCTTGTTCTAGACGACCTCCACTTGGCACAATCGATTACAAAACATTCGATGCGATTATGTAGTCATATTCATCTAAGACCAACATCCATATCAATCGCTACCTGAAGGATTAATAGGTTGAGGGTGCTCGAGGTTAACATCACTGGACGATGTGCTGGCCGATTGTTCGGCGCAACTAGCTTTTGCCAGTTTCTTCGCCTTCTTCACTTCAACGTGACCGAAACAATTCTCGCATTCGTCCGATTCCGAGTCCGAACTTTCGTCGAATCTTTGTTTAGGTTTTTTATAAATACAGCAACCTGTCGAAAAAGATACGATTTATATCAAAAAATCGCTTAGCTATTTAAATACGTAATATCGAAGACCAGGAGTCACTCCTGATTCGAAGTCAAAATGACTCCAAAATGACTCCGAAACCTTAGTGACTCTGGAGTCAAGTTTTTGAGAGGTTCGAGTCGGAGTCAAATTTTCAACTAATTCTGAAGTCAGGTCGGAGTCAGAGTTGGGCTTTCAGATTTGCTCCGCAGTCAATGTTGAGTCGGAGTCATGTTTAGAGAAATGCTACGAAGTCAGGTGCCGGAGTCTGAGTCAAATTTTAAACCTGACTCCGGAGTCAAGGGTCGGAGTCTGAGTCAACATTTTCGGTCAACTCCTAGTTCATGGTAATTACAGTAATAAACAAAAGAAATACAATCACAACTCAGACTTCGAAGCAGAAGTGACTCCGGAGTCAAGGTTTTCAAATTGATTCCGGAGTCAGGTTGGAGTCGGGAGTTGGGCTCTTAGATTTGTTCCGGAATCAAAGTGGAGTCGGAGTCATGTTTGGAGAAATGCTCCGGAGTCAGGGGTTGGAGTCGGAGTCCAATTTTCAACCTGACTCCAGAGTCAGGCTAGAGTCAGAATAAAATTTCTGAGTGATTCCTGGTCCTCGCGTAATTCTAAACACCTTACATTTGGATTTCTTCTTGTTCATGTTTTCGTTGTCAACGGTGCCCTCGTTCCATTTAACGCTTTTATCCGATTTCGGTTTTCGACATTTCAAACGCAACGTCGGCGGGGTAACCGGTGCCTATTAAAATATCGTTAAACGTAATATTAGTCAGAATATTCGTACATACCGAGTGGGAAAAATACTAAAAGGTCACAAAGAGAGTTTATCGCAATAACCACTCCAAATATATTTCAAAGGTCATCGCCAAGTTCTATCGCCAAGTTAGATAATAATGCGCCAAATAACCAACGTGAAAATATTTATTGAAATAAAACAATGTCATAAATGATACCTTACACTTAACACTCACACTTTAGCGTTTAAAACAACATCGTAAATAATACATTACACCTTAGACTCATACTTAATCGTTTAAATTTATTTTATAACATTTTTGCTCTTCAATTCCACTATTTCATCTTCGGTCAGGTTCAATAAGTCGTGCAGAACTTCAGCAGTGTGTTGTCCCAATACCGGAGGTGGTTTCATTTCGGAACTGAAATCGCTAAATTTCACCGGCGAATCGAGAACCTTCAGTTTTCCGCAAGTAGGATGGTCGATCTCTTTGACCAATTTTATTGCTTTAATATGAGGATCTTCGAATACCTGAAAAAAGCCATTTCGCTCGATTAAAGGAAATCTTTTGTGCATCTGCTCTCGAGTAAATTATATTAAAAACTGCCCAGGTGTTTGATTTTAATTTTTTTTTTTTTTTGATTTCAAGCTCATAATCCTTAAAATTTATCATTTCCATTAAAAAAACTGTACCTCAAAAATCAAGTAAAAAAAAAAAACAGATTCAAGGGTGGCCTATCAGAGTTGAAAAATCAGCGAAAATTACTCTACAAATAGAAAATTCACTTAATTATAGAAAAATTAATTTATAGAGGAAATAAAAGCAATTTTGGAATACACTAGTCATAATTGGTCAATTTGAAAAATAAAAAACAAAAAGTGATTTTTTTTTTAAATCGAAAGAAATTACACTGCACCTCAATGTGCCATACGCCATCACTTGATAAAAATTTTTGAGGCATTTTTTCAATGTAAAAGAAATATTCTTAGAAATTATGAACAAATAAAATAAATGTTCAACGTGTACTTTTTAACAACCCCCCCCCCCCCATTGACCAGTGTGCACTTGATTTAAAAAAATAGTAAGTTTAATCCTTTTTAAGAGTAAAAAAGTAACCATATTTTCTCAATTTTTTTCAGTCATCATTAAATAATTTGTGTTGAATATTAAAAATATATAAGTTATATATATATATTTTCTACTGATGGGCATGATTAAAAATATATATATATATTTTTTTTTTAAATTATGTATAAAAATGAAAAAAAAAAAGTTGAAATCATCGAATATTTCGAGATTACATCCTGTCCTCTCCCTTTTCGGAAATTATAATTCGCAGGCATAAATCGAATTTCGAAAATTGATCAACTTAATGGTCTTAAATGTTTTGTATATACGTAAAAATTTTATTTGAAATTTTTTTGTCGAGTTTCCAATTAAAAAGGATAGCTATTACAACCTGCCTGATTTGAGCAGTGGTCAGAAGAGTGGGCAATTTCATATATTCGAGATTCAAGTCACTCGTAATCACACTGCAAATGTGCAAATTTTTGGCATATACACTACATAATTATACTTTTTTTCTCCGATGAAAATTTGTTGAAACTCTTTGCGGAATTCCGCGAAACTACTTATTTAATTTTTTTGGTTCGCCTTAAGATGGCGGTTCACTCAAATTTCAAGAAGAGATGAAGGGGGAAGGCAAATTACTCAAGAAGAGCAAATCACAGACACCAACGCATCCTAATTTTAGCCTCCCGAGGGCATTTGGAGAGGAGTTCGAGCGAAGAAAGGCTTTTTGTAGAAGTGCTAAGTCAGAAATTCCTCAACTCTCCCATCTCGTTCATCAAAGCAACGAGGAAAAGTTGAATTTCGTACACGGAGTTAGTTAAGGACCATAATATGATTCCTTAAAACCCGTGTCAAAATGGAAACAAAATGACGGATGATAAAAATTCGAGAAAGGCTTGAGGAGGCTCAAATGTTTTAGATTTGATAAATGGGTACTCGTACGAGAACTAGAAATGAGAAGTGTAATAGACCATCTAACTACTGGATTTCGAATACTTCTTACTCGCCACCTACAAGTATTAGCGAGAAAATGTTCATACGAAAGTTGTAGGAAATTTAGTATGAAATAAAATTGCATCGGACTATTTGTACCCTTCGATCAAACCCATGAAGAGATAAAAGAAAAAACATTTTTTTGGGAGTTAACAACTCTTCCCCGGGGCTACGCTCGTCACCTAAGAATAAGAATTTCTAGTATGCTCGTTATGAAAAAGTAACGACGACAAGTGCACGTTTATTTCCATTACTCTAGAGCTATCTTGTTTACTATTATTGCGAAACAGTTTATGAATCATTTTATGTAATAGTCTCTTTACAACTGAGTTGTTCAAAGATCTTGAGTGTTAATTAAGTAGATAACGAGTGTATAATCTTAATGGAACTTATTGGGTGAAGTCTGCTGGGTACATAGGAGAAAGATCATAAAAGAGGAATAGGTCGCAAATCATCGTTCACAAATTATTATAAACTTATTATGCCAATTAATAAAATTATAAATAAAAAACATGTTAAAGTCAACAGCAACGCTGCATTACTGGTGGTGGATTTTTCAATTTATGTAGCTTAAGCCTAACATATAATGCTGTTAATTATTTCATCCCCATCTTTAGTACTTTTTGAAACGTATCTGGGAAGTTGAAATGGGAATACCTACATCATAGTTCTATATGTATTGGTATTTACAAGGGATAAAACTCATCAAATTTAAACTCTCCTTTCGAGATATTCGTTCGTCAATATGTGTTTAATTTGACTAACGCTTGGGAGGTCATAATATGAGCTTTTTAGGTGCATCTGATAACATAATACGAGTATGGAGACCATCCTAGCTCACGATACCGTGATAATTTTGATCAATCGTTCAAGCACTCTAAAATTATTAGACGTCTGATATCTCTTCTGAATTCCATATGCCAAGTTCGATTTGGTATATATCAGAGTTCTTGGCTCCTACGATAATACTACGAGTCCCTATCTATCAAACATGAATAATTCGAGGCTTTTCAAGCTCTCTTAAAGTTGCAAGGTTTGCCTTATTTTAGGGAACTAATATATATACTTTTTTTTTCAAACAGATTTACCTATAATTAGTTTCATTACTAAGGAAGATAAATAAATAGTTGTAAAACATAATACAGATAATAAAGAGAAACCAGAGAGATGAAAGAGCTGTATAACTAATAACTAATAACTAGAAATTAGAGAAAACAAGAGAAAGAAGATTAGAGTTAAGAGTTTATTTATTTATTTACTTACTTATTTGTTATTTTATTCGTTTATTTCTTTATTTGTTTGTTTGTTTGTTCGTTTGTTTATTTATTTCGTCATTTGTTTGTTTGTTTACTTATTTATTTATTTATTTTGTTTACCTTGGAGAAAATTTTTCAGCTCTTTTAAATTTTTTTAGCTATTGTAATATTTTAATGGAGATTATCATACAAATTTGGACCCACATACTCACATTCTTTTCGTGAATGTTCTTTACGTGAATCAGGTACCAGGACGACGTCTTTTCCTGCAAATCTAGTATTTCCAATTTTTTTCTGTACACCATTTTTTTTTTTTTTTTTTTTTGAAAATATATACCAATAATAATAATAATAACAACAATGGTAAAAACAACTGAGCAACAGATTTTCATGTTGAAGCATTTCATCTTATAAATTAAAAAAATGTTCTTCTGATGGGAAAGAATAATGCACACGAGTGTAGAAGGCACTTGATCTTCCAAGAATTTTTTTATAAGTTCCCTTCACCCTCAAGAAAAATTTCCGACTACTACACTGTGGGAAAATGCACTTAAATTAAAAGATAACGTATATAAATTATATTAAAAAAATAGTTTCAGTTATGAAATAATCGAACGGTTTTTATTAGGATGTCTTTTATTTCATTGGTTATCTTTTTCAAACTACCCGACTATTGATATATTCAGATAAGATTTAGGCATTACTTTTTCACGTATCACGTGATCTATCACACGAATATCAAGAAAAACTAAAAATTTACAGAGCAATTGCGAAAATAAATCAGAGGTAAAATCAAGAATTTACTATAGATGTAAAAACTAGTTCTTGCTCAGTATCAATTCTTATTGAAGGCTTTGGAAAACATTTTCCAGTCACTGCTAAATAAGTGATGTAATTTTATCCTGATATGGAAAAGTCGAACAGAACGGAAAATATCAATATTTTGGTTTATGCTTCCCCGCACCCTTCCCATCTTACTTTTTTTTTCTTTAGCCCACCACATAATTATAAAGGCTATTGAGGCATGGTACGTAATCAAATTTATGTCATGAGACTGGAGAATGAAAAGAAGGATTAGGAAGAATCATCTCGAAGAAGAACTGTAGAATGGAAAATCTACAAGAATGCATAAAAAGTTATTGAGCAAAAAAGCTTTACTTATACTCTGATGAATGTGAAATCTGTCGTCTTAAAATTTTTGCGTTACTTCGTAACGAAATTTAAAGATAAAAAAAGCCTCTGAGCAGAAAGGTGATAAGAATACCAAAGATTCATTTATGTACCATCATAGAATTTGTTAATGTTGGAAAAAATATAATATTGAAATGTGTTACGTCAACTTCAAATTTTTCTTCTACCCCCTCCCCCATTTTGGTGTCTAAGGTTCGGATTTGGCTCAAGAAAATGATCTAGGTTTCAACTGAAATATGATCCTTTAATTTGCTCATTAGACACAGAAGGCTTGAAAAATTTCACCATTAAAATTTCCTCGTCCACAAAAAGCTATTTTTTGCTCTAATATTTTTAAATGTCGTTATTCTCTACTCACTCCATCAGATGAAACCTTCATCGAAGCGTTTGAGGATTTTGGGTCATCTCCAATTTATATCAAAAACTCTAAAAAAGTTTTTCACTCTCATCAATTATATGCAATGTAACCATCTAAAGAGCTCCTAGCACCCAACCCCTCTCAAAATGTGGTAAACACAATACCCATTACTTTCGTGTAAAACTCAGCTAAAAATACATAGAAAAAAAAACACGTACCTGACTAATATCGTTCACTGGAGCGTGCAATAAAGTGGTATTTGCAAGTAACTTGCACCATTCTTCGGTAGTCTTTTGTCGAAAAATAGGTACCAAAATATCAATCAACGATTTCCTATTGGCGGATCTCTTGGCAGCAGTAGCGAATCTCTCATCATCAGCCAGTTCAGATTTTCCGATAATTTCGCACAACGTTTTGAACTGAGCGTCGTTAATGGCTCCCAACGTAATATAACTGTCTTTAGACTTGAAGCATTTATAAGGCACCACGTAATTATGCTCCGTACCTAATCGTTTGACTTGGAGGTTTAAATTTAAATACGAAATGGCGTAATTTTTAAGTGCTGATACAGCAGTGGAAAGCAAATCTGCGTCTATTTTACGACCACGTCCGGTTTTCTGTCGCTCGTAAAGCGCCGCAATGATGGCCGAATTTGCGCGAAGTCCGGTCATAATGTCGATATTGGAGGTACCAGTTCGACACGGTTCTCCATCTTCGGGCCCAGTGATGTGCAAATTACCCGATAACGATGCAGCGATTAAATCGACGCCGGGTTTATGAGAATATGGTCCTTCAGACCCGAATCCAGTCACCGAACAATATATTAAATGAGGAGCTCTTTTACTCAACGTTTCGTAGTCCAAGGAATATTTTTTCAACACTCCTGGCACATAGTTTTCCACCAGTACGTCGCATTTTTCTGCCATCTTTTGCAACAAATCTTGTCCAGATTTAGTTTTGAAATCAACGCAGATACTTTTCTTGTTACGATTTAACGCGATAAATGTACTGCTGGTTTGGGAATCTTGAAATAAAGGAGGCCATTGTCTGCAATCATCTCCTCGCGATGGATTCTCTACTTTGTAGATATCGGCGCCGTAATCGGCTAAAATCAACGTGCACAGTGGACCGGCTATGATTCTAGTTAGATCCAACACTTTGACACCCTTCAAAGGTCCGTTTGATATGGCGCTTGAGTGACATTTCGAGATAATTAAAATACGCGGCGAATATCTGGATGACAAAATTTTACGCAGCATAGTGAAACAACGTGAACGACTGAATGTTGCAATGAAAATGCCACAACTGTCATTCAATACGTTTTATGGCCATGAAGGTATCCTATGCCATAACTTTTATCTTCGTTTAGATAAGACTGAACTTTAAACATACCATAATCTAGAAAACGAGCTAATTGAAAAATATATTATACGCGAGGTAACCCGTATGCACGATTACACGGATGATTAGAATTTTATAATTAAATTTTGCGAATTAGAATGTAGAAGAACGATACATTTGTAGGATTTATGACATACGCAATCGATATCTGAATACACCATTCCTCTTAGTCTCGTATTTCATCTAGTATGTAAGTATGCGTACTCGGTAAACAGTACTTGCGCGAGAAAATTACGCATAAAATGCAGAGTTCAAAGAGCATGAAGGCATTGTATCGTTAAATCAAAGTAATTTGACATTTTCATAAGGAAAATTTTTTTCAAAAACACTTCATTACCAACATCTTTCAATGTATACGATTAGCGCACAATACCTACGAAATATTTGGAGTGATTATTGAACAAAAAGATCGGTTTGAATGTAACGCAGTATTTTACAACGCTAATAGTACTTCTCATGAAAATTCACATTGCGAAACACAAACTCACCTGATTACGAGCTGAATCGACATCTTCTAGAACAACGGTTTGTGTGGTTTCCGCACAGCACGGCATATTAACTCTTTCAGCCATCATTAATGATATTGTACCGATATACGCGTTAATTAACAAATGAAACAATCTTACGTAAGTTTCTCAGCAATTCGGTAATTAGTAGACAATCCTTTCGCACTAAATTTGCGCAAAGCTGCTAAAGTTTTCAACAAGATTGAAAAACAGAAAACGAAATCAAAACAAGGAAATTGTTGTTGTTGTTGGTGAAAAAATTCCTCCGGTACGGTAATTCTCAAGTAATTACCAGGATTGTCTAAATTTTTGTGATTATTCTTGGCGTTATTTCATTACGAAGTCACTGTTCAGCTGTTTTGAAAATTTTTCAAAATAATTTATCGAATTTAAAATCCTTTATTTTCATTTATTAATTATTTTTTAATATTTTAAATAGATTTTTTCAACTTAAAAAATTTATTTCAAGAGGATTGTATCGCAAAATAGAGAAAAATCGAGAAATTACAATGAAAGTGTAATAACCCGAGGCGATAGCCTTCAAACCCCAAAAATTTTTCACGTTAGTTCTTATCAGTTCCTGTCGGTTTAAACTTTAAAAATTTGTGATTTTTTTTTTTAATTTTAATTAATTTAATCCTCTATTTAATTTTATTTCGCGTGATTCCGTTGAAAATATGCCTTCTCGTCGATAGTTAAATAAATGCAGTATTGAAAAATAACAAATCAACATGTCGTCTGTAAATAGACCAACACTTAATTTAGCTACTGCTATTACTACATTCCGAAATTTTCGACATACTATCTCTGCACTAGGAATAACTCCTGTTCAAAAGGTATATCCTCAAATTTATATGAAATAACTTGTGAAATATGATTTTAGAAATCATATACGTTACATTATGTGTGCATTATTTTCCTTCATTCTTTGAAATCTGCCAAAAAAATCTATCAGTTCTTTGATAAAAACAGGTCAAATTTGATGAATGATTTGAAAAAATGAACTTTTGAACTACATAATCAGTATTATTATGCATTCGCTTTTCATAAATTCATTAGTACTGGCCCTAAGAGGGGTAATAATTGACTATAAGTCATTAAATAATTGTATTCGGATTTCAGACAGCAGCAGTCTCAGTAACCATAAGCGTCCTACTTCTGGGTATACTAGCAAGGTATCTCCGTCGACGTAAAGGAGCACCAACCAACTGCAAAAGAATAACTGCCAACAGACCCATGTTAAGTTCAGCTGCACTCCGTGAATGTCAAGCTAATGAAGGTAAAATTCAACCGTGAGTTTTGGTGTCATTATTAGCCCAATTTTGACTTGTTATGATATTGAATTTGCATTTTAGATTCATCATCAAGACCTCGCAGTCCCAGTATTCGGTCTATTCGACGACAAGGTTCAGTTCTTTCCGGAGTATCTTCGGCATCTGAATTAGGGCGATCTGATTTTAGGAAAAATTTTTCACTCGAACCTACTGATTCTTTTACGCCCCAGCAATTAGGTGTAATGGGTGAGTCTATTTGTTACAGTATTTTTTGGTATTCAATTACGTAAATTTCATATTACGTTATATGAAACCTGATAAAATATGTATTTAGTCTGAAAGCTTGTCAATAGATTTGTGCTCTTAGTTCAAGGTTAATTTAAGCATTTAAGGGTGGTTACCGAGATTACCTTGTATTGATTTATTTGTACACTTCGTGGTAATTATTTCGACAGCAAGATGACCGCATTTTATAAAATGAAAATTTTTATTTAATAATTTTTTCTGAAGCTGAGTAAATTATTTTCTAATTTTCAATTTTTCTTTCGATTTTCACGCTGGATTTTTTACATTTTGAATGCTAAATTCTCATCTTTTGAAAAACAAAATATTTTTGTTTTATTTTTCATTTATTTTGTTCACAGTTTTGACAAAATTTTCTCTCTGTTCTCATCAACAGGAATTTTTCTCAAAAAATCTAAATACCCGTAAAATCATTCAACCGTCGATAGATATGTTTTATTTAATTTATATACTTTATTAAAGCTTCTATATACAAAAATTTATTATCTTACACTTTCATCACTTTACTGACTTAATAATTCGAATTTGTTCACAGTCTCTTCAAGTTACTTACCTAATAATTAACAGTGATTACAATTTATACAAAATGATTATACATAACAACTAAACAATGAGAAAAAATAATCAAAAAATATTTCATAACATGTAACAAAAGAAGCGAAATAAAAATGTTTAACTTCAAAATGCAATAATAAAAGCTTTGTCTGTAATTAAAATAATCATAATGCTAAAAGAATAAAATCAAGATATCTGGGAATACTTCTCAACTGGCTTTTTAAAGTCTGCTACTGCTCGAAAAATACTAATAACAAATGGAAAACTTTGTACAAAATCACGCGCTAAAAATTAAAAATTAAATAGACAAACGGTAATTAAGAGTATTAATTTACAATATATAGGAACTGTAACAAAATTCTTTTTCTTGTACTTTCTATATGCAAATTAGTATGCGATTCACGTTAGCATAATTTTCATGCTTTTCTACTACAACCGTGCCTGTGTGTTCCATTTGCGCGCAAAGCAGTACCCAAATATTATTACATGGAGATTTACAATACTGATACGAATTTAAAATATGTCTGTTAAATTTATTAATTATCAAAATTTTTAAATATAAAGTCAAACATTTTTTTAATTAATTTTTTTACCACAATGAAAAATTAAAAAACAGAAACACTTTGTCTTGAATATTTTGTAGATGAATCTATCGCTAGCTTAATACTAAACACCGGCATTAGATACAATTTGGGTACTGTTTTATAAATGCTAGAGAAACGAAGATCATATCGAGAATAAAAATAAAAATAATATAAGGAAAAACAACGAAATGAAAAAAATACAACGAAAAATTAAATGCTAAAGCACGTAAAAATAATGGTTTGGTAATTTATCGTTTTTTTTCTCTCCTTCGAATAATACGATTTTTTTTTTCATTTTATGTTATCGTATTAACAATGTAACCGAATACCGTACTAAAGAGTGATAAATGTAAGGCGAAGGAACTACTAGAGAAACATGATGTAGCTGATGAACCCGGAGGTTTTTCAGGCTCGTCTTTTTTCTTAAGCTGCATAGCACTTTGGTCACTCTGCATGTCTTCTTTGGTCGGAAACGTTGTACGTTTTTCTTCGGGTTTCGCTTCGTTGATGGTAGTTTTGATAATTTCGTTGGTCATCGAGGTAGTCGAAGGAGTCGTAGTGCTTGGAGGCGGTTCGGTTGTGGTTGTGGTTGTGGTAGTGGTGGGTACCAGCAGCATAGTTTGTATGAAATATAACGGTCCATAGTTTGTCTTGACATCCACCAAGGTGGTATACCTCCAGGTACCATGTACAGTACGATTCATCGTATTGCTATCTTGGAATACCGATAGTAAGGTTGCCGTGTATGGTACTTCTACTTCTAAATAATCGCCTATCACTTGCACATGAGTGGCTGTTCCGGCTGGTAGGATGGATTCGACTCTGTAACATATTTAAATTTTTGTATTACGAAGCATATTCGCCATTCAAAAGTAAATGAGAAGAGAACTAGTGATTACTTTTCGACGCCGTTTCGTTCTTCTTCGTAAGGTAAACCCCAAGTGATGTTTTCAACCGAGCTGGAATTCAGGGGTATTATAGTGGTGGTCAAGCCTTTCAACATAGCTCTTCCGGGGCCCCAGTTTGAAATATATTTCCACGAATATGTGATAACCGAATCGGCTTTCATTTCCGCATCGTCGTCGTTTCGTAGCGTTGTCTCGCCTAATATGATCGAATGATTTCTGCTGATGATTTTTCTTCTTAACGTGTTCAGCTTAGTAATTGTTAATTCGTACATCACTGGTTCCATTTCGACCAGAACTTGGCCGTCGCTTATGTCGAACAATACTTTGTCATCCTGCGAAAAATAAAAATTAATGGTGGATTATAACTTACCTATAAGTATTTTAACGGTGACAAGATCGCTGAGAAGAAGTAGCACGCAGGTTATTTCAGACGTGAAGATTCTGAGTTTCATTGTTGTATAAAAATTTTCTATAGGGTTTAAAAATTCTACATTTTTATTAGAAAAAAATAAGAAAACCAAAAAATAAATCTAAAACGTTCTTGAAATTTTGAATTTTTGTTGAAAAAAAAGATTAACTAAAAATGCAAAAATAATAAACAATATAAAGTAACTTCAAAAACTCAATAATAGAAAAAAAATCGTAAAAATACCTAGAATTTTTGTTGAAAATTTTTTACAAAATAAGAGGAAAAATCATATAAAAAAATTGGAAAATTTATTCATAACATTTTCATTCTAAAGAAGCTCAGATATTCTACATTTTTGTTCAACATGAAAAAAATTTTGAAAATCTGAAAATGCAAAAACTTTTGACGATAAAAATATTTTGAAAATTCAGAATTAAAAAAAAATCCCAACTAAAACTTCCAAAAAACACGAAATTTTTGTTTAAAAAAAGAAATATAGAATACCTAATTTAAACATGAGAAAGTAATCGAAAACAAGAATTGGTTAAAATTGTTCAAAAGCAATTTTTTGACTGAAAAAGATCCAGAGATTTTGAATTGTCTGTTTAAAATGAGAGAAAATAGTTTAAAATTATAATATGTCCAAATTAAGAAAACTTGAAATCTCAAAGAAGGTTAAAAATTATATTAAATGCGTCGTAAAAGAGAACCGAAAAAAATTAATTGAAATGGTCCATAAATTCTGAATTTTTGCTAAGAAAAAAAAGAACTAAAGTTCAAAAATGAGAGAAAATTTTAAAAAGTTTGAAAATTTAAGAATATAATATTCGAAAATCACTAAAAATTAAACAAGAAATAACCGACAACCCACAAAATATCCATAACATTTTGACTCTTTTACAACGATGCGGCCTTCTATTTAAAATTTAACCATCCTAGAGGTGGCGTGATAACCAAGACAGTTAAAAACGCCACCAAAAAAAAAAAATTCTTTAAACCTAAAACATTTGTTAAAAATAGAAAAAAAAACAAAAAAAATGTAAAAATGTCCGGAAATTTTTGATTTTTTGTATGAAAAAAATTTGAAAAAAATAAAAATGGAAAAATGTCTAAAAATGAAAAATGTGTGTTTTTTTTTAGATTATGGCGTAAAAAATTTAATTCGAAACAATTCTGAAATTCTGAATTTTTGTTCCAAAAGAAAGAAATAATATTGAAAAATGTCCAAAAATAAATGCAAATTAAAAAAAAAAGATGAAAAATTTTTAAACGCAAAAAGTGGTCCGAAATTATAAAATTCTTTAAACCTAAAAAAATGCGTTTTAGAATACAAAAATAAAGAATTATGAAGAAATGCAAAACTGTCTAAACATCCATAATTTCTGTTTTAATCTTTTTTTTTTTCAAGTAAAAATGCAAATTTACTAAAAATTGAAAACATGGCATGTTAATGGAAAAAAGTAAAAATGAAGTATTTGAAAAAAATTAAAAAGTGCTGAGATTTTGAATTTTTGTTCAATCAAACAAAGAAAAAATGAAAAATACCCAAAAATGAATAAATAATAATACATAAAAAAATTAGAAAATTTAAAAAACCAAAAAATTGACCGAAATTGCATTTAACCCTAAATACATGTGTTTAAAAATTCAAGAATACTAAAAAGTATTGAAAATTTAGAACGGGCTCAAGTTCTAAACACGTTCAAAAAATTTGAAAATGGCTTAAAAATTAATTATGTTTTTAATTTAAAAAAAATTATCTACACTAGTACAGAAATGTTAAATTTTTGTTTAAAAAAAGAGAAAATACCGAAAAAATGAAAACTCCAAAAATAAAAAGATCAGAGGTATGAAAATTAGGTACAATAAAAAATTGTTCGCAATAGAAAAATGCCCCCACAAAAATAAATTTTAATCATGAAATCTAGAAAACTTTGAATTTTTGGCTTTAAAAAAAAAAAAAAAAAAAAAATTGAATAAAAATGCCCATAACAGCATAGAAAAACAAAGAACTAAAGTAACTCTTTTCCACTCGTACAATTAAAAAGTCGATTAAAAAACCACACGGTTTTATCTATTGAGGTGGATGTGGAAGTCCAAAAATAATTTTTACCTTCGACCCAATCTGTCTCTCAGCGACCTTAATCGGCATTAAAATTGAAGAAAATTTACTAACTTCTGTGACGACTGACATTTTACCAAAAAGTCCCAAATTCATGTCGATTTTACCCATCAGAAAGGACGTACCCAGTGCAAGGTTTTCATCTAGCACTTTGAAATTGGGCGACGTACTATGTGCGATGGGTTGTTCATCCGATATGACGGTGCTGTGCGGTACATGGGTATTTTTTTCCCAATCTTTCCAAAGCAGTCGAGCCGCTCGATCGACATTCTGAAGTACTTCGAATTTATCTTGATGGTATACTTTCATGACCAGTGATACAACGCAGGTCGATTTACCGGGGGATTTTTCGATCAAAGCACCTGGTATACGATTACCATTTACGTTAGCCCGGCATACGTAAATTTTACGCTCTTGGATGGCCGATCTTAGGCTACTGTTACGTAATAAATCTTGCTCCGTTATGCCTACGAATGAAATGAAAGAAATTATTAAATATTTTCCTATGAAATTTTGCGTTATAAAATTCGACGTAATTACCTTCGGGTAGCACATACTCCACAGATCCGACAACAGCGTTTTCCGGTATACTACCGGGACTGGCGGAGATCCATTTCAAAGTACTAGACGTATAAGTCTGTCTATCGCTGAATTTAAGCGACACGCTATATTCGCCGGTAACCAGCGTCGAGGCGAGTAACAACGTTAACCAAACCAACACCGATCGCAGCTTCTCCATAGCTGTAACCAAAAAACAAACACTCTTAAGATCAAATTGTAAACGGTGACCCAATAATCCTGCTTGATTTATTTGACACGGATTTTTCTTTCATTAACGAAAACATTAATGTCAATAAAATTTACTATGGGAAGACGTCGTTACGTGGCACCGAATGAACCGTTTGGATTACCTACGCTCGAACCGTCGCCGATGAAAATTAAAGGGTGGCTGACCTTTAACCGTATATCATCGGGTACGAAATGACGAAAATATCGCCCCAACGTGATCGCGCTGTAATACCGTATCAATCATTTAAAGACGTTCAGTCGCGTGTCTCGCAGCTGCTACCGAGATTATTGGGGGAAATTTCGCGAACTCAACAACCGGTTGGATAGTCGACAATGGGAGCTTATCTAAGTAGCTCGACGCGTTGCCCAGGTGATCGTTTTATTGTGGGTAAACAAGTGATTCCCTAACGATAAACGAAAAAACGCTTCGCTGAGCATACCAGTTAGTCTTGGAAAATATTTTTTATCCAAATTCAGCAACGAAAAGTACCTAAATCAAATAATAGTCGTGTTCAGTAATTCCATCGTTGTCAAAAAAAAAAAAAAAACTGTTGTTACTAAAACAGTAAAAATAAAAAACAAAATGTATAATAATATGAAAATACTTTTATTGATTTTTTAAAACTTTTTATGTTGCTTCATTATTAAAAAAAAAAAAAAAAATATATATATATATTTTATTCGTTTTTTATTGATTTTATGAATTTTATGATAGCGATGATAAGTACTTGCGATTTTTACTCCACTGTTTGGATTCGATTCAAAATCATAATTTTCTCATTATCTTTATCACTAAGAAAAAATCAACATTGAACAGTGGACACCCCAATTTACGTATTCAATTTCAATGATAGATTAATATTTTTTTTCATTTTTGATTAATAACAATTCATGTGGAGATGATTGATGAGGGAAATGGTGGGAAGTTAAGAGTAAACGGATTAAGGAAGATTACGTATTTGAATGTTTTCTCATATAAAAAAAAACTAATGTTGGAGCCCATTACATCGTTTTTTCTGGTTGAAATTTTTTTTTCATTGTAAATGTCACTTCACTTCTTCATCCATTCACATGTAACACTATTGCAGTACCGTAAAAAAGTAGTTCTTGTTGGGGGGGGGGGGGGTTAACGTTCGAATATTGTAATGAAAATTGAAATAGACTATAGTTCAGCACGCATACCCGGTACTTTCTGGTAAATTTTGCTCCCCCTCGCCCCTTCAAAAAAACTCCGTATTATCCTTCAAAAAAGAGAAGGAAAAAACAACTTATGTGTTAAAACGTGATACTAATGTAAAAATCAAAAACCACAATAAACAATTTTTGGCCTCTCTTGTACCTCCCAGCACATTTTGAGGTTGATAACCCCTCCTTCCCCTTTTCAATATGATCTGTAAAGTGAATTCGGGATATAATATATTTCTTATCCTCAATAATCATATGAATTTATATTAATTACTTTTTCACTAATCTGAGGCTTCTCAAGCTCCATTCAAATTTAGATAATCCGCCATTTTGCATCCATTTTGACCCAAATTATAGAGGTCATATTTTAGTCACTAGCTAACCCTACGTACAAAGTTTGACCTTTCTAGGTCGATTTGGTGAGGAGATATGGAAGATTCAAGAAATATCATGACTCAGAACTTCCTCAGGAAGTCGTTTTCTGCTCTAACTCCCCATTAAATGCACTTAGGAAGCTGAAATTTGGATATGTTGGTGTCCGTGACTCACTCTTTCATATGAAATAAAAAACGAAAAATTTGAGCGATTTGTCCCTTCTTCAGCTCCGCTCAAAATTTGAATGATCCGCCATTTTGAAATTTTATAGAAAAAACAAAAATGTTATTTTTTCGAATTTTCAAGAAGAGCCTCTCGCCAAGTTTTGAGCGAATTTCATGAATACCCGCCGGCGCTAAGCGTGGGGGGGTTAACATATATATACCAAGAAGTTGGACGTTGCCAGATCACTACAAATGGTGTGAAACGCAAACATTCAAAGACCTCACCCTCCCCTGATCCCCCTTCATAAATCAGGTAAGCTGTAATAGCTATCGTTTTTAAATTGAAAATTCAGCTAAAAATATGAGTAAGAATAAATTTAAAATTCCATTTAGTTGTCGTTTTTATTTTTTATTTTTTATAATTTCTCGAAGATTTCTTTTACCTTATCTGTATGTTATCATGTATACCGTATGTACGTACCTACATATGAAACAAACTTCTAGTAACATTTAAATCCTAACCTGCCCCCGCGTATTAACTCCCCTGATAATATGCTACAATAAAGGCCCTGAGCACGGACCAAAGAAGTGGCACTTATTGGATGAAACTCGATAGCACAGAAGCAGAGGTTATTCAGGTATGTGAAAAATTCAAGAAATTCCCTCGAAATAATTTCAAAGGCATCGAATCTGAAAAAGTTGAGCAGAACGCATATATTAAGGTGATACTCACGATTTCAGTATATTTCCGAATTTTAAAAAAAATCTCGAAATATTCTTCACAAGGAAAGAACAAGGAAACGACGTTTCAATATTTTCTCGATTTCAAAAAAAAAAAAAAAATCGAAATACTTCGACGAAAAATAAGAACTCGTACCTCTCATTGAATTTTTCTAAAGACCATCGAATGACAAAAACTCACAGTTCGAAATTATATGAACCCTGAAATATATTAGCTCGACGTGGCCGATTTTCGAGTATCTACACGCGACCGTCCGACCGAATGGAATCACTTATCATAAGTACGCGTAGCTTTTTCTTCCGAGTTCTTTTAAAGAAAGGAAAATTCGTCTACTCAATGCGGGAAAAAGGAGCTCTTTTATTCGCGCATTTAGATTTCCCATTTCCACTCACTTAACGCTACATATCGAGAATCCTTTTTCCTTCGAGATTATACCGCATAAACGTCTTACGCAGAAACTGGGGGAAAAAAAGGAAAGGAAGAAATTCGTATAAACCGATAGATTAGGTATCCCTGCTCGATCACCACGTAGCTAAGGCGAGTGCACTCGAGCCGGGCGTAAAAGCAGATGCTTTTTAATTCGAGTAACGCGGCCGTGCTCGTAAAATCTTTCCTTTATTTGCGCGCATTTTATTATTATCGAAAAGGACACGCTATCTTGACAATTTCAACGGTTTTTCGTGTACCACAAGGCAGAAAACGCAGATGCCTTTCGTATAGGTGTACTAGTCGGTACGATGTGTAAATACACGCGTTTCGGCCATTACCTATGAGCTGCTTTTAAAGACGAATTTGCGACGCAGCGGGATGACAAGGTCGGCGGTAAGTTGTTTGGTAATTTTAAGAGCATAGGTTGTAATTGAATGGCCGAATGGATGGAATAGAGCGATAAAGCACGTTCGAAGATGTCTTTTTGATGGGCGCTGGTTGCGCGTGGTTGACTGGTACGTCTTGCAGATGATTTACGAGTATTCGAAATACCATACTGGCAAGGTATTACGATGGACTCGCGATCATGGACTGGTGGTGGATATGGAAATCGTTAAAGTGAGGCGTGAATGGGTGAAATAATCCATCGAATGAATCTACGAGCTCGAAAATAAAATCCCACGGTTTATAGACTACCTGGTGAAAATATGTAATGAATTTCAAACACCAACCCCGTATCGTGTTAATTAAAGCCAACCCTAATATGACGCTTACGAGGTCGTAAAAAGTTTTTCTCATAATTTGCAATTAGAAACGATCGTGACGATTAAGCGGACGCGAACGGCTGCCTATCTCGGCTGGTGATTTCGTAACGCTGGCGGTAGCCGCCAAAGCACGCTGGTTTCGTTAAATGGGGTAGATGGAGGAAAATAATGGCCCATTGAAATAGATTTTACGTACGAGACGCGGCACCCTTCGAGCATGAAAGTTTCCGGCTCAGTCGTACTTGGGTAAGTTTACGTCGTCCTATATTCAGCTCAAGACGTGTACCAATCAGCTCCACAAGGCGTACGGTAGAACTGGTCCTCAAGTTTCTCGAACTTTTTTACATCAGTTTTGCAAACCATTCACCCTTCGATTGTTTTTCACTGGAAACCGGAAGTATATATTTTTCTTTCGGCGAAGACGGATACGATGATAAACGTTTCATCCTATGGTCACCTACCTAGAGCGAACGCTTTGAGGTAATTTTACAACACACTAAACTATGTTTGATATATGTATTTTTATGAACGCAACCAGCGCATCGATGGATGGACCGGGGCTGACCGTATGGAACAGGATGTACGGATTGTTGATAACATAAGCGAGAATTGCCATAACGGACTAATTCGAGAATTAATTATACGCGCGTAAACCGTGTACGACGGATATGCTTATGTTTCCTCGAGCTGCCAGGGTACTGAACAAGTAGTATGGATTGGAACAGGATGATCCGTGAAATTTGTTAGCAGAGGACCGTTTGAAATTCGAGGTTGCATCATTTCAGTTTCGGGATCGAATGAGCAGAGGCTGGTGTATTATTTAAGGAAGTGTTGATAGTTTAAATTAAATTTTTTTTTTAGGGTTTCCCATTGCAATTAAAAGTTTTTCTTGTTTAAATAAATAAACTCAAATTCATACAGTTCACCTCACCATTGATGGAGAAAGCAGTTGTTGATGAGGAGGGAGAAGGCTTAAGTCGCAGGCAATAAAATCGTTAAAAAAAATTTCCAAGTGTTTTAAAGGTTGAAATGACAAATGGCAAAGGACATGTATTTGTTACAAAACAACCAGAAAAATCGGGGAGGGGACAATCTGTGGGTTGATGGAGTCATCGGCCCAATCGGGGGGGCTAGAGGGCTATAGACCCCCCAAATTCAATTTATAAAAAAATAAAAAAATTACGAGTTTTAAGCCAAAAGTGTGAATGTTATATACCTAGTTACCTACCTACTCAATTATTTCAAAAAGAATTCATTTTGTAATTTTTTCAAACAATTTTTACACTTCATGAAGATAGGTGGGTATCAACTGGAGTTCGAGCCCCGTTCTCTTTTAACTCCCTCCAAAAAAAGTTTTACTTAGTTGTGCCAATGGATAGAGCTAAGGCCTTCATACCCCCACCCTACTATACCCATACACCTCACTCTACTCCGCAATTTAAATGAATCTAAGAACAAACTTCTAACTCCAAGCATGTACATGATGCCAATTAATAATAATAATAATGAAAAAAAATAAAAAATGAAAAAAATGTAAGATGACATTTAATATTTTTAATGATTTATTTTATATTATATATTTTTTGTAGTATGATCGACACTTTAGTGGGTTGAATTTAGGATTTCGTCGAAAAATGAAGGCTACAAAAAAAAGCTTACCAAGTGAGCCAGAAAACATTAAAAAAAGTTTAGTCCTCAAAGTTCCAAAATTTGGTCAAAGTTTTTCAAAAATTTCAAAAATTGATATTTGAAACTTTTTTACATTCATAAGTAACATTCAGTTGCCTAAAAAGTGAAAAATTTTCAACTGTTAATTTTTTGAAAAATTTATGGGCTTTTGACTTTTTTTTTTTTTTTTTTTTGAGAAGTAGGTATTGAATTTCGTGCAGTATTTCCAAAAATTAATAATAACTGGCCAATTCAGTGGTCACGTGTGTTGAGTTTCTAGGGGCTTAATGAACAAAATATACCGAATTTTTATTTCCAAGGCGTACCCAAGGTATCACTCCACTGCTTCAAAATAACTTCATTGTTAGGTATTGTACCGCAAAATAATTTTTACTTTGAGATTCTCTTTGAGATGAAAATCGGCAATATTTTGTTTCTTGAATGACATTCTGAATCTTAAAGATCTCAAATTAAGTCCAAATCATACATCTTCCCTTAAAGTAATCATTTATTATTAATTTTCATTTTTTTTTAATAGTAACGTTCCGTGTACTGCCACTTGAGCCAAAGGTACGGGAGAGGAGGATGATTAAATTTTATAAAATAGTTTGGTGGCTGTGAAAAGCATTGAGGTAACAAAGCACTCTATAGAAAAATTAAACATTTTTTTTTTGTAGAGCATTTTGTACACATTCATTTGTCATAAAATTATTTTTCATGTATAAACTTCAATTTCCGATATGAATTCAAAAAATTATTTTAGTGGAGGCTTGATCTTCCTTCCTTACTCGTGCAGAAATCACATTCCATTTAAATTTTAGTAGACTTTAAACTGCGTTAATAAATCAATTTGATAACAATAAAAAGTGGACCAAGACTCCCTGTAACTGAGGAATTCATATTCTTGTTAAATGAAAAAAAAAAAAAAAAAAAAAAACATGAAGAAATGAGAATGGAACGTTTTAAAATTTAAAGTGTCCAAAATTTAACAAAAAGTTTCCAAATTGATAGAACTCCAAGAAAAAAAATCATATTTATTCGCGTGTTACGTTAACAATACACTGGTCGTGTGTTCCTGCGTTTATCGTGCTCTTAAAACCTATTAACGTACGTTTATCTATCTAGTATAGTACATGAAAATCTTATCAGACTTATAGTGTTCGGTAATTTATCAAGTTACAACTAGTGCAAACTTTCGATCGGCGAATTTCGCCGATCAACATGCATTCAATCACCCAACCAACCACATCCAATGATGCCAACAAAACGAACCCAGAAGAAACTCCAACATACGCTCAAAAAGCAAAAAACAAAATTGCACCAATCACCGAAATTCCACAGATTACGGAAGAACAAGGCATAGTATTCAATTGTATCTCAGATTACAAAATACGAGATTATCTAGTAGCGCTAACTAACACAAAAGTGATCGAAGACCCAAAAAACATCGTAGCGTGCTCAAAGGTAAGCAAAAATCGAATTATTCTGCACTTAAAATCCAAAGAACTCGTAGAGGAATTCTTTCATAACCATGGAGCATTTAAAATTGAATCAAATACTATCAAGTGTCGCAGACTGACAAATCCCATGAAAAAAATTGTACTCTCACATGTAAACCCGATCATTCCGAACAGCGTGCTGGAGGAATACGTAAAAAACGAGTTGAAACTCGAACTTACAACTACGATCTCTTACCTTAGGCTAAATCCTCACGACCAAGCGTATGGTCACATCGTTAGCTGGAGACGACAATTTTACACGAACACTGATTTCGACAAAGATAAAATACCCGGCTCGTTCTTAATTAAATACAACGAACAAAATCACAGGATTTTCGTGACTTGTGACGAATTCTCCTGTTTCAAATGTCACAGTAGAGGTCACCGCGCCGAAGACTGCCCTATAGACGAAACAGAATCAATGACTCCAGAAGACTACGAAACTCCTACCATGGAGTTTGAAAAATCAGATACTGATACCACAGTCACCACATCCATCAATCTGAATCAAACTCAAAATATAAATCTTGATCTCAATAGTTTCCCTCGATTGCCTTCTTCCGAAGCTGTGAAAAGACCACTCTCCGAAACATCTTCATCCACTCACACAAATGCAATAAACGAAAGCACCAAAGCAATTAAAACGGCTAGAAAGAAACGAAAACCATCAAAAACCAACCCAAACATCAGTGAAACGGACACCCAAACAGAAGATGAAAACGAAGAAGACAAGCGAACACCAACCTTAAAAGAAATTTTTGCCCCACTCGAAGAATTGGTCACAAAAAACCAGCATAGATACCCAATCACATTTCAAAACCTTAAAGTTTTTGTAGATATGTGCCAGGCACCCAACGCACATAATGTTGCGCAGGTCATGGACGATCTACGTATCACCAATTCAACTGCACTCGCTGAAATGCTAAAAGAAACGCGAGAACTTATTACTGACCGAAAGACCAAAATAAAATTCACAAAAATAATTAAAAAAATAGAGGAGTCCCAAAAAACTGATTAACACCCGTTATCATTTCAAGCTATGAAAATTCTAAATTGGAACCTGAATAGCATCCGAAGCAAATTACCAGAATTACAAATCATAATAGCACAAAACAACCCCGAAATTATATCTCTACAAGAAACCAGACTCAAACCGGGTGAAAAATACTTCCTAAAACACTTCACCCTGTATCGAAAAGATATAGACACGGACTCAATAGCTAGAGGTGGAGTCCTAATCGGAATCAGGGATGACTTACACGCAGAACTAATAAGCCTACAAACAAACCTGCAAGCGATCGCGATCACGATAAAACATCCGATTAAAGTCACACTCTGTACAATATATCTTCATCAGTCCGATGACGTCACAGAACACAGCCTAGACCATTTGATTAAACAGCTACCAACACCATTCATACTAAGCGGTGACTTTAACGCGCACAATCAAATGTGGGGCTCTACTCACTCATGTAACAGAGGAAAAAACATCGAAAAAATCATTGACCGCTTTGATCTGACGCTACTCAACACAGGAAAGCATACTCACTTCAACTCCTTTAACGGCAATTTCTCTGCAATAGATCTATCTGTCTGCACCAGCACATTAGCTCACATCACGAGCTGGAACACTCTACCCACTCTATTTGGAAGTGACCACTTTCCTCTGCTAATAGCTATAGAGACAGCAAACGAAAACGAACAAACTAAAAAATACCCTACATGGAGAATCAAAGAAGCTGACTGGCAATCCTTCACACGCACAGTAAAACTACAAATTCCGGAAAACTTTGCCGATATAAATGATCTAAATAACACAATCGTAAATCAGATAATTAAAACCGCCTCCGAAAATATACCTATGAACAGCTCAAAAATAACTCGTAGACAAACAGTTTGGTGGAACAATGACTGCAAAAGAGCAATAAAACAAAAAAACCGCATGCTCTCCAAAATAAAACGACATCCAACAGCTGAAAATCTAAATAACTTTAAAATCGCAAGAGCGAAATGCAAAAGAATAATTCGAGAAGCTAAAAAACAATCGTGGATGAAATTCACCTCCGCTTTTAACTCATCAACTCCTATAACAGAAGTCTGGAACAAAGTTAAAATGATCTCAAACAAACAAGTTTTCACACCAATTAAGGCAATAAAATCAGACTCGAAAGTCCTCTTCCAAAAAGCAGACATAGCTGAGAGTCTTGCAACCCATTTCTTCAAAATGTCTTCGACTGAAATGTACTCCACCGATTTCAAAAACATAAAACACGTCACAGAACAACAAGAAATAGTCTGCTACGATGAACCATACCAAGACTTCAACCTCCCATTCACACATGACGAATTTCTATACGCCTTAGAACATATGCGATCTTCAGCCGCTGGTCCTGACAACGTTCACACAGACATGATCAAAAAACTGAACTCTGAATCCGCGAATACAATTCTTCAATTTTTTAACATTATATGGAACTGCAAAAAAATTCCAGACAGCTGGAAAAATGCTCACATAATTCCACTATTAAAACCTGATAAAGACGCATTAGAAGTAGCTAGCTTTAGACCAATTTCCCTAACTAATACGCTTTGTAAAGTCATGGAAAAAATAATTAACAACAGACTAAAATGGTTCTTAGAAGAAAATAACCTACTAGACCCTATGCAATATGGCTTCAGGCCTCGCAGAAGCACCATTGATCATCTCGTAAAACTACAGCAGCAAATTTGCGACGGATTCGTAACAGACCAGTTCACCATGCTTATAAGTTTCGATCTCGAAAAAGCCTTTGACCGAATATGGCGTCACAAAATTCTCCAAAAACTTCAAGATTGGGAAATAAATGGAAATATGTTCGAATTCATCAAAGATTTTCTCTCGAACAGAACTTTTCAAGTTCGAAACCAAGATATTTTATCATCGATCAAAATTCAAGAAAATGGCACCCCTCAGGGATCAGTTATTAGCCCAACTTTGTTTATCATCGGTATCTCCGACATAAAAAACATCATCAAACCACCGGTCAAGTATGGTCTATTTGCCGACGATCTCATCATCTACATGACATCAAAAAACTTAGACACGTTAAATAGCTTCCTACAAAAAACGACAGATGATCTTCACAAATGGGCAAGCTCAAATGGTCTATCTTTCTCATCACACAAAACGAAAGCCATAACATTCAGCTCTAAACGGAAGACTCCACCTCCCTGTACTATAAAACTAAGCAATTCGCTAATCCAAACATGTCAAAACATCAAGATCTTAGGTATGACACTCGATCGAAAATTAAGCTGGAAAGTACATGTAGAAAACCTAAAAATCAAGGGTCAAAACTCTCTTAACGTAATTAAAATGACCGCACACACGAAATGGGGTGGAAGTAGAGATTGTTTAAAGAATCTCTACTTTTCACTAACCTTATCAAAATTGGATTATGGCTCCATAATTTACGATAGCGCCAAACCAAACCTTCTATACAAACTGAACACGGTCCAAAATAGCGCACTTAGGCTCATTACAGGCGCTATGTACACGAGTCCTATTGCCAGCTTACACGCAGAATCGAATATACTACCCCTTCAATACAGAAGGAAATTCTTGACTTTAAAATACCTCGCGAAAATAACCACTAAGCCGTCAAATCCTACACATCACCGAACTGTACATCCGAATTTCACACAGCTTTATCAAAACAAAGACAATTCACCGAAACCGATTGGAATAAGATACAAAAAATTACTTCAAGTATTAGACTTCCAGCTGCTACCAAATACCACCAACGAACTAGAAACTCCACCATGGCTTATGAATTATCGTACGAAAAAACAAAAAGACCACAAAATAAAAAAACAAGACAAAAAATGGGCCCATCTCGCTAGGAAAGCCATTCAAACCACCTGGCAAAAAGAATGGCAAAATTCATACAGCACATCAAAACTCTACAAAATTAAACCCGTCTTGAAAGATTGGAAATCCTCGTACAGGGAAAAAAGACGAGAAGAAGTAATACTGGCGAGATTAAGAATAGGGCACTCTCTTGCTACGCACAAACATCTATTTGAAAAAACACAAACACCAATCTGTGAAACATGTAGAGAAAATCTGACGATTGAACATATACTAACATCCTGCAAAAATTACGAAATTCAGCGAGAGCAAAACCACTTGAAGGACAAAACTCTGCCTCAAATCCTGGCAGACGATGAAGGGGCCATACAGAATCTGCTGAAATTCATGGAGGAGTCGGAATTGGCCGACATACTCTGATTATTATATAGTTAACCTAGAACCTACTGTCTATACTAATTATTGTAATGTACCTGTAACACCATGTATGTATTCGTTTCGTCGCAAATGACCTAGCAGTCGAGCGACATAAAATAAAGAAATTTAAAAAAAAAAAAAAATCATATTTAAAATGTGTCTGAAAATAGAAGAAAAAATCAAGAATTGAAGAAAAGTCCAAAATTGAAAAAAAAATGTTCTATACATCTTTGCGTATAAAACTGCCAATTCTTAATGATAATCACCAATAATTGAATATAAATACGTAATTGTCTTAAAAAAAAAAAAAAATTAATAAAGAAAATTTTTAAAATAATATTGGAGTAATAGTGTTGGCAATCAAAAACTGAATCATAATTTACCCATGGTTTAAGTTTTTGATAAAATTTTAGGAGATCCTTGAGATGTCTAAAGGGTTTATGTAAATCATTGTACAGTGTGAACCCCATATAGTGGTATAATTTTCAATGATCTGAGCCTTTCTGTGCCCTGGATAGTTTATCAACCCCTCGAGTGTTGTGCGAATGATTTGAGATGATGGCTTGAATACTCCGCTACTGGACAAGAGTAGATGGGCATACTGAGATGATGACCTATATCAGTAAATCTTATTTACTTTATTCAAAGTAATGTTCAAAATTTGCCTATGCTGAATATTGAAGGTGTCAGATTAACTTTTGATTTCAATTTTTGCCTCTGTTAGTCTCCAAAATTGAACTTTTCTACTATAGAACGCAGTTAGCTCAGAATTTCGTTCTTAAAACTTGCAAAGAAATTCGTTATGGTAATAAAAATCCTAACAGAAATTTCTCTCACGCTTTTCCGAGTGACATCTCGTATAAATAGTTAAACTAAGCGACCAAACAACCTTGAACTATGAACCAATTTCGTTCGCGTCACCCGTCAACTCGACGGATTGATTTATAATTTCAATTACTCCAGCTACAGTAAATAAATATTCCAAAAGCGTATAAATCACGTCGTCAATTCGCTCTTACGTGCTTACGATTTCGAGGAAAAATTGACCGCCTTCGGTCGCAGCACCGTAGCTGAACGACTGTTAAGACAAATTGACGCCGTTAGGTTCGATTTTCAACGGAGCCGATTGGTACGGCAGACTCGTCGACGATGTTAATCAACCCACTTTCGCGTACCGACGTAATTTTCGTTTTTACATTGCGATGACCGTTCCCATGGTGATGGAAAATTTCGTCGATGACGCGTTCGAAATTTAACGAGCGTTTAATCAAATACTGCGGCTTGCGGATTCGATAATAAATGCGAAGTTATAAAAAAATTCCGAAGTAAATTTTCTCCTATTATTCGTATGGATGCGGATGCGTTCGAAATGTTCTCTATTTACGAAGAAAAGCAACACCAAGTGGTAAATAGGTTCTGTGTGATTCGAGATGCGGCTAAGTTTACGAAATTTCAACCTTGAATAGACCAACGAGTTGGGCAAGGACGACGTTCAATCGAATGCTCAGCTACAGGTGGTTGGGATGGCGTGGTGTTGAAAATTTCAAACTTTGGGCAGCTAGAGTTATTCTGAAGTGAAGTTACTGCTGGGTTTTTAGCATCGAATATTATCAACGTTACGGAATAAAAATTCTGACTTGAGAGGTATATTGGAGGTCGAAGCATAAGATAAGGATTGATAAATATCATATTTAAGATGACTCAGAAATTATAGATAAAAAAAAATTATTATTTCAAATAAACGTTGAAAAAAAAAAAGAAACAATTTTTTTCACTCTTCAACGAATTCTCTGATCTAATAGAGCCATGAAAAATTCCTGTAAATAAATGAATATTCGATAATAAGGAAAATCTATTACATTTAGGTGAAGTAGAATACGATATCGAAGCTCGATAATCGATCGTGAGAAACTGTATTGACGGAATAATAAATCGATAACGTCATCAACGATGTTGCCCCTTTGCTTCCCTCTTGGCAGAATGTTTTCGATTCATATCGACTAAAATATGCTAGCGACGCATAAGGTACTGGAGCTTTGTGAATTCGTCAACCATGATTTCCATATTGCGATTCCCAAGCGACCTAGTTAAACAGCGTTCGTCAAATTAGAAAAAAAAAGATCGGCGTCACTCGATCGCATCGATCAACGCGACAAACGACCTGATTGCCGACAGTGTTGACTTAGAGACTACGTAATGACGTAATAAAAAAACACAATGTGCATAGAGGAAACGCTTTGATTTCAATAATTGGAACGCGGTAATATCGTCAAGGGAGGTATAACCATAAAGCTTTACCCTCGAACCTTATGCTGATTTTACGACCAAAGCTGCGGCGTAATTTCGAAAAATAAATTAACACATCGTCGACGCGCACACGTCGACGCTCTCGAATATGTAAAGCGATAAATTCACCGACACTGATTTGCATTCGTACAAAGAAACCGCGAATAAATAAATCACATACTCACATTGCTCGATCACACAATTACGTTCATTGTTTTCGCGAACGTTGTCAAAATAAACGATGGATCCCTGCGTAGGGTATTACGCGTACGCCACACCGATGTAGACTGAACGTTACGAACTAACCGAGCGTTTGCGTAGCGTAGCTGACGAATTCGCAATTACCTTGACCATCGTTTAAATGTCAAAATTGCAAAATGCGCGATCGTACACCGGTAAGAAGGAACGCAGCTTCTCTATCGAACGAAATGTACTTGTGTCAAGGTGGTTTCTTTAATAAAGGGATGCTACCGCTCGGTTACCATGGCGATGCACACGGTGTACCGCGTTCATCGACGAAGGGGCTGCTGGAGAAAAAATGGCAAATTGCAACCAACTAAATGTAAACATCGCCTATATGGAGTTCCGGGTTTTTCGGTCGCCCTTCTTGGCCGAGCACCTGTTCGTGATACACGGCGGAAATGCAATCGTATAAATTTCAAACTTTTAGCCCACCGGGGTTAATTCGGTGGAGTTATGAGTGCCAACGTGGGGATCGAGGTTTTCGATATTATTACCAGTTTATCTAATTCTTCGCCTGTTCCTTCCGAGAGCCGGTAGTTCTCTCGGAAGCCGGAAAAATCTCGTTGAATCGATAACGAACGAGAATAGGGGGTGGTTTGTCGAGAATTTCCATCGGATGTTGTCAACTGTTTTTATAAAAGGTTTGTTCTTTTCATCACACTTTTCACACTAGTGTAAGCAGTGTACCATTCTAGTGTTCTCTTCAAAAAGTGTACAAATCAGTGTAACAAGTTGCGTGTTCTTTTCATTCCAGTGTACCCCATTGGTGTAAATAGTGTACACCAAATTGTACACTTTCTTACCCTGCTCGCGAGGTGGTGTGGCTGGTGTAGTGTAAGAAGTAAGATAAGAGGTTTGTTCTTTTCATGTACACTTCGCACACTGGTGCAACTTTGGTGTACACTAGTGATGTTTGTTAGAGTACACTGGTGTTCTCAGTGTACACCCTCGTGTGCGTGGTGGTGTACACTAATTTCGCGATGTTCTTTTCATTCCCATTTTTTTTATCACTATTCACAATACTGCTAATTTGCACTTTTTTTTGGTTGAATTTGAAATTTCAAATGTTGCGATTGCAATTTGAAAAGGTTCTCCTTTCTCTCCGCGAACCTTTAAAAATCCATAATCATCGAGTCCGATGATAATGGCAGTTTGTAAACTACCGTCTGGTTTTTCTATTCTCACCTCAGCTAGACTGAAATGCCGAAAAAAGAAACAAATTAATTTTAACGAGTCTCAATCACTTGTAAATTTACCAACAAAAGGCTTACTTATGTAACCGGTCGAATATAGTATTAAAACTTTCTTCGACCGAGTTCAATACTGATTCCAACGTTCACGTTGAAATGGTTGAATCTTATCTTACTTCTTACACTACACCAGCCACACCACCTCGCGAGCAGGGTAAGAAAGTGTACAATTTGGTGTACACTATTTACACCAATGGGGTACACTGGAATGAAAAGAACACGCAACTTGTTACACTGATTTGTACACTTTTTGAAGAGAACACTAGAATGGTACACTGCTTACACTAGTGTGAAAAGTGTGATGAAAAGAACAAACCTAAGATTCAACCATTTCAACGTGAACGTTGGAATCAGTATTGAACTCGGTCGAAGAAAGTTTTAATACTATATTCGACCGGTTACATAAGTAAGCCTTTTGTTGGTAAATTTACAAGTGATTGAGACTCGTTAAAATTAATTTGTTTTCTTTTTTTCGGCATTTCAGTCTAGCTGGAAAGAGTGAGTTACGGCGGATAAATAAGAGAAAGTTCTGTACAGTTTGCTCGTTGTCTCTCAGAATTTGGGGGAGGGAAGAAGAGATTTGTAGGGCTTCACGTTGACTGATCTGCCAATATTCGTCCACCTTGGCAATTTTTTGATAAGTTTCTTCAATTTGTTGATTTTTAACTCGTGAACTCAATTCACTATTGAGCATTATCCTTTTCAAACAAGTAATGAATTTATTTTTTGCACATTTCTCAATTTTTAAACTTTTTTTTATTGTCATTAATTTTTTGAGAATTTTTGTTTTTTGGACCTTTTTTTAATTTCTGAATTGGTTTTTTCAAACATTTTTAATTTTGTAAATATTTTTCATTTTTAACATTTTTTATTGAGTTCTTTTAATTTTTAGATATTTTTATTTTGATTAGGTATATAAATTCACATCACTCGTATATGTAATATTTTCAAAACATAACTTGAATTCTACAGACTCGGAGAATCGGAATTACGTATCCCCTCCTCCCTTCGTCGAAAGCCCTGAATTTTTCAATATAGGATGAACATGGCTTTTCTTGTTTCACTCTTCGGTATATAGTTGCTAAAAAGTGATAAATAATTTTTGCATAGCTTAAATATTGCAAAGACCATATGAATTTGTAACTTTTGAAATTGAATATAATTCCATTATATCACAGATGTACTCAATCCCTAAACGATATTTTTCGATGGTAATATAATTCAGCGAATTTTCCTATCTGGAATATTGAAGGGAACTAATAGCGATTATTTCTTCGTAGTTATGAACACGTGTCTTGTAGACCGCCTTTTTCCTGTTCTACCGATACCGTCTCGAAGTTATTTTTCCTTCCGACATTCATTGACCCTTTATCCCGATTACAGTTCCTTTCCTAGGGAGAAACTTCGGAGCCCATCGAAGGGAGAAATGAAACCGCTAAATCATTCCAATTCGTTGTATAAGTCCCGATGATGAAAAAAAAACAATATAATTCGTATCAAAATCACCGTAGGTCTCCAGCCGTGCGCGTTAACTCAATTATACGGAGCGATTTAAAAACCCAACGTGGTCCTTTAATTTAGAATTTAATCGATAAGTGCGACTTCGCGTAAAGCTGTAAGGATATACGCGGTTTCACTAATTCGCCGAAGGTCTCGGATTAATGAGTAAAAATATAAAAATTTATTGCATCCTTTAACACGAACGCTATATAGGTTAAAAGGTTCGCCTAAGCTTCAGTATTGGCTGGCATTGGTTCAAGCTTTTGGGCGCGAAAATTCGATTAACACGAAACGAAATATTTTTCGGGTATTTGGGTAATGAAGAGACATGGATGATGTGGGATTTGGACATGTTACAGTAGAGCAGGTGAGCATTTTCGTCGATATAGTGGCTCTGGCTGACTTGTAGAGGCTATGATCAGTAGTTTGATGAAGATTCTTCTCTTTCATCTCGACATCGTCACGCGTGTCCGAAATTAAACCCACGCTTCGCGCATACCAATGTTCACGGGTACCCAGTCGCGTTATTAGAGGCGCCAATTAAAAGTTTAAATTTTATCACCGCCCGCTACCAATTACCGAGCGTAGTTCTAGTTGAACGTGAATTAATCGTCGTACGAAGAACCGATGTGTTGGGAATATACTCGTCGAGTGAGTCATCGGAGACGATGTCTACGATGAATGGTACAGATTTCGTCATCGTTTTGGAGAAAAATTTAGATAGAAGTCGTCCGACGAAGGGTGATGGCTTTCGTAACCACTAACGAGGGTAGTTCGGAGGCGCAGATGGGTCGTGACTCGGTATTCTAAACGGACGACATTGACGTGATATTGCAAAACCTTCGAAGGGATTTCAAAGGTTCAAGGTTGAATATAAGCGGGTTTATTGTTTAAGATATTAGGTATTCGGAGATAACGCTCGCTTTCGCTTTTGAAACTATTTGCAAGATATTTCCTTCCGTAGTGGGGTGCCGAATACACGATGAAGCGCGGTATTTACATAATTACGAAATATTCTGTATTTCGAGTACCCTATTCGGAATTATAACGTCGAATTTTACGCCTATTTGCATTTCACGGCGACGTTCACGCGTGATACTGATTTCTCGTCTATTTAGATGAAATTCTGAATTCTTCGATCTTTCACCATTACCCATGTTTCTATCATCGAGGCTTCAATCAGACCCAACAGTGTGAATGACTACCCGTACCCACCCACCACTGTGAATGGACAGTACACAGAATACCTATTCGAGTATCCATATGCGACCTTTTACGATAGACTGTGTCGTAAATATTCGTGCCAGCGTTCTATCTTTCGTTCCACGCCATTTAAATTCATTCGTCGAGTCCGCATCACGAAGCTCGTAACGATACGTTGAGCTTTCGTAAATTAGTATTCCCTTTCTCCCTCATCAACCTTTTCTTTTTTTTCACCACCGTGCCCAAGGGTGCTTAAAAAGTCGTTATAAGCGTCGCTACGCTTATGCGGTTAATTTACGTGCCATTGTCAAGACTGCACGAGGAATTCGGTGAACTTCAGACCACGATTCGCCCGCAGACCGTATGTAACGAAGCTCATTTTCACCACGATGGAATATTTTCACGCTCGCGGGAATATGTCTATTAAGCCAGCGTCGTGTTTTGACGGAAGTATTCGTTTTGAGGAGAAGAGTAGGTATTTATTACTCGAGTATGAAACAGTAGTGGGAGGCAAAGGTTATTACACGATGAAGATGGAAAAATAAAAATAATAGAAAAAATTACATTTACCGTTGTAATGAGAAAGTTTGCTTTTCATTTGGACGATATGAAAATACCATGGCTCGTAATATGGAAATGAATGTAGTTGTAGTTTGTGTAGTCGAAAAATTGTTATCCTTCATTATTTTTAAATTAGGTTTTTTATGAACAAAATTAATTTTCAACCCATCTATTGTGCAGTTCATGTCAAAATTACGTGGAAAAAATTTCTGCGGAAAATTATCAACTTTTCTTTAAGGCAGTGTCCTGCGTATTAGTATTAACTCGCATTTGTTCACTTTCTTGAAGCTTTTCAGCCCGATATCTACTCGATGAAAATAAGCGAAATATGTTATTCTTGAGACTGTCAGCAAGACTTTTAAGATATTTACAAATGAGTTCTTTGTTGTAGCTATTTATTCTCGTCTGAAGATAATCTATCGACTCCTTTTTGTCCCTCCATATCTTCTCATGGAAACTAAATTTTGAAAAAATTGAAAAAGTCTTGCTTCAGGATACATGCTAAAAACTTACATGGGAAATTTCATTGAGAAACATACGATTTTAAAAAATTTTCGCATCCAAGTTTTTCTCTTCTTTGGTCTTAAATGACTCATATGCCTTGATGTAAAGATTTTTCGTTCATTTATAAATTTAATTTTTTGAGAAATAATCTTGCAGGTGATTCGAATGAAGTAAATATGAATTGTATAATTTTTTTCATTATTAAGAATTTTATTATCATGCTCTTATTTTGCGAAAGAACACGAGTATAGCAAGTTATGCAATTATTTCAATATTTTTTAAAGATAACTCGTTCATTCAAAAGCTCGTATTGTTCTAAATTCAACCAGACAATCAACAGTGTGCAGAAATTGATATAGGTAATTTTTGGTAATTTCAATATTCAGAAACATGTTTCCCTTTTTGATTTTTTTTTTTGAATTTTTTTAGGTACCTTTTTCATTCTAAACATTTTAAAATGTTTCTTCGTTTTTACTTGTTTATTTCACTTTTACACTTTTTTAAAAACATTTTCAAATTTTTTTAAATTTTTTAAAATTTTTTGGCGATTTTTATATTTTACAATTTTTTTCTTCAATTTTAAACATTAAAAAAATTGCGAATTTTTGTAATTTTTTGGCACGGGGAGGGAGAATTTTCGATTTTCTTTACTTTTCAATTGTTTTTTAAATTATTTTAAGCGAGATTTTTCCATTTTTTTTATGTTTTTTCTTCTTAAAAATACCAGATTGCCAGCTGTTCTGACCTGAAACAAATTGTGAAATTCTAATGGAAACTGAAATAAACATTTGTGAAACAAACAAGGAACCTACTCACAAAAATAGAAATTTTTTCATCGTTTAAAATTATTCCACCCTCTTAGCAAACGATGTCCACCATCAATCCACTCTGACGTCACATTCCTAAAAAAGTGGTTTATTTCTTTCAAATTGACTCTCACGCTCCCCCCCCCGCCCCCTCAAAAAACATTCCAATGTTATCCGCAGTATTTTCCACTGTGGGAGAACTGATGACGATTAAAAGATTTTCTCTATTCTTCAGCTTGAAAATTTTTTCAGACATTTCTTAGTTTTAATTTCATTTTGTTCTTAAATTTGCGTTTTTTTTTCACGTTTGTAAATTTTGTTAATTATTTTTTCTTTACTTTTCAATTGTTTTTTAAATTATTTTAAGCGAGATTTTTCCATTTTTTTTATGTTTTTTCTTCTTAAAAATACCAGATTGCCAGCTGTTCTGACCTGAAACAAATTGTGAAATTCTAATGGAAACTGAAATAAACATTTGTGAAACAAACAAGGAACCTACTCACAAAAATAGAAATTTTTTCATCGTTTAAAATTATTCCACCCTCTTAGCAAACGATGTCCACCATCAATCCACTCTGACGTCACATTCCTAAAAAAGTGGTTTATTTCTTTCAAATTGACTCTCACGCTCCCCCCCCCCCGCCCCCTCAAAAAACATTCCAATGTTATCCGCAGTATTTTCCACTGTGGGAGAACTGATGACGATTAAAAGATTTTCTCTATTCTTCAGCTTGAAAATTTTTTCAGACATTTCTTAGTTTTAATTTCATTTTGTTCTTAAATTTGCGTTTTTTTTTCACGTTTGTAAATTTTGTTAATTATTTTTTTATTCAATAATTTTTAAAGAAAGATGCATTTTTCGCTTTCTTAGTTCCTGTATTTCCAGACCTCTCTCCCCCTCGCCCTATCATCGATTTTCTTTGAAAAAAAAAAGTTTAATTCTTTCTTTTTGTTCTTTCGGTTGGTAGGTTGATTTTTCACATCGTATTTTTCATTATGAAAGTAAAGGTCAAAATTTTTCAACTTGGAATTTTTTTTAGACATTTCTTTTTTTTTGCATTTTCAAATACTATTATTACTGCGTTGTTTTTGTGTTGAGAACTACATGAGAGAAAACAACCTACATTTTTTAATGAAAGATAAAACTGCGAATTTTATGAAGGTCATGTGGTATAGGGTAGGATGACTTGGTATTTTACGGAGAAGTCTTTTCTAGAGGAATGAGTTCAATAGCGATTAGATGTATGATATAAAAAGAAGATGAATAACAAAATTAAGATCCAAGTGTTTCTCTAATTCTACTAAAAAGGTGCTGGTAATTTTTATTTCGTTTTTCTCCAAAATTCCTTTTTTTAAACTCTTTCACTTTTATATTTGTATAATTTTTTTTTTCAATAATTTTTGGGAGAATAGAAATTTTTTGTGTTTTGGTTTTTCCATCTCCAACCCTTCCCCTTCTCGCTCTACCATAAATATTTTTATTTCGTTTGAGAAAGAATTTTTGATTTTCTTTCATAAACAAATATTTAAAATTACGACTCTTATGAAAAATCTCGATCCAGCCCGACTTTTCTCTCAACCATTGCCCCCACCATACCAACCGTATTATCAATAGCAAGCAACTTCATCTGTACGATGCATTCTCAAACTACCCAATATGTTTTATGACGATAAGCCGGCCGAGTTAGAAATAAAGAAAAACCTTCAATTCCCCAACGCGCATCTACAATCGCCTATCCGGCCTTATGTACGCGAGGTAGCCAGCGCAATAAGGAAAAAACATAAGTTGCCGAAAGAAAACGGTCGCGGTGACGCCTGAAAGGCGAAGAGTGCGCGCCAACGGAACGAGGAATTTTATTATATGTGAAAATTTAATGATAACCGCTCGGTCATGCCGGAGGGATGAGGGAGTATTGTCGAGGAAAAAATCCCATCGGGAAAAGCATAGGAGAAAACTAAATTCGTCGCGTGCCCTTTATTCCGCCAGGGGATGTAACTTGGGCTGGCGAAACAATTTAATATATTTTCCACTCGGATGCCAGCTTTGTGCGGTGTAACGTTAAGCTTAGAAGAGCGATTCCGCGCCGCTGTCAATTAATATTGCGCGAAGATTCGACGCTCGTATGGAAGTGAATTCGAGTAACGAGCAAGTTTTCCGATAAATTTCACGAGTACGAGAGCAAAAATTGAAATAGTTCGAGCACGAAAGTCTACCGTGAATTCCAAGTGAGAAATTTTTTTTTCTGTCGTAGAATTACGTAAGCGAAGTACGAATCACAAAGACTTTGAAAATTTCCCGAGACACGTAATCGTATCGATTTGTTGGACTATTTTTCATTCGTACATACCGAAACGGAGCCATGCGCCGGCGAAATGACGGTGTACGACTATAACGGTCATACTATATTACCATTTAAATGACCACCAAAACGAATCCTTTCTATTCTCCATCGTAAACACAACGACCAAACAATATCTCGCAAATATGTTGACCTACAACGTATCCGTCCATTTTCAAAGAATATACACCAAAACACCATGCAGCCGAAGCTAGTGAAATCGATAACAATCAAGGTCGACGCTACCATAGCGCAGCGCGAAATTGAAAAACCGAAAATTTATCGTCGGCAATTATTCGTTTTCGGGTATACACAGACGTCAGTACACCATCGATTATTTTTATTACCTCTGTAGATAAATATTGACGAGATGGTGCATCAAATCTCAATTAACTTAGAAAATTCCATCCGCCGACTTTTCATCTCGCTAACGAGAATTTTAATGACGCGATTATAATGATCAACCACGATGCACAGTACTGTAAGATAAAAAGCGGCGTAATATTTATAGCAATATTTTTTTTCTCTCTGATTTTTATATATATTTACGTGCGTACTGTGATCCATCGCGAAGGTGAATTTATTAGCATTTTCTTTCTTCGTCTAGCGTTATAATTTACGCGAATTTTCGCGTCTTTACCACGTGTACGATATTATTGAACGTATACGGTGAAGCCTGCGGTCAATCTGAGATGTTAGGTTTTCTTGAACTCGAGCCAGCAATGTGTCAAGAATACCAGCGGTAATTAGTGATTCGTGAAATTTGGGTTAAATTTTATAGACTAGTTGTTATGTAAGTGTACGACGAACATACGTTATCGTGTTAAGGTCTTCCGTGAAAACGATTTTTCAACTTGTATGCCTAGTATAACGAGAGTAACACGAGTTGGAAAAGATTAAAAAATATGTCAAGAGGAATGATGAATCGGAGTTGTGAAAAATATCGATTGGGATTAACAAAATGCCATTTTTATAGTAGTAGTTGAACCAGAAAATGAGACCCAAGGAACGAACCAACATGGTCGTTTACTCGAACTCGTAGATTTACCAAGATATGATACGTATAGCCTTCCAGTAACATCTTAGCAAAAAAATACTATTAAATTTGAAATCAGCGCCTTTGAAAACCATACAATCGATATACATGACGATTTTTTATCATCTTCGGTGATATATTCCCCCACCCCACTGCCCACCAATCAAAGGAAAAATCTCCAAGGTCACAGAAAGCATTACACAAGTTTAGGTACGTTTATGTATTAACTTTCGTTTAATATTTACTTGAACGAAGAATTCATTTGCTCTATCATCACTTTCAGTGAATTAAGTTGGTGGGGGGGGGGGAAATCTGGAGGGGGTAGCTACGAATAGTGATAAAAAATTGTGATGTATATCGTTTATTAGGTTTTCAAATACGCTGAATTCGAATCTGCAGTTATTTTTTAGATTAGCGTATATGGTAGCTCTTGAGTTCAAATTTTAAAGAGTTGGTTTCGACCTATCAATTTTTAAAGATAATGAATTGGTCCGGAATGAAAGTGATAGTATTAGAATTTTAGAGCATAACATCTTCCTTCAAATAATGAGATTATTTTTCCATTTTCTTTTGCTGATAATGAAATTGATGATTTTCGGCAGTGATGTGCAAACAGCTATTCATTCTCGACTTCTTGAAAGAACGAAAAATTATCGATGCATTTTCTACGCAACAAATTTCTTTTGCAATGTTTCCAACTTATAACTCGAGAAATTATGCACGCGATTCGCTTACATCGCTTTATTATCAGTCACAAATCTGTTGAAAATAACTTTTTTTTTTATAGGAAAGTAAATTTTTGGCTCAAGGTATTTATTTTTCGTTAATTTCGTTCAAAATCCATTAATTTCACCTAATACTGAGAAAACATTTAAATTTCCCCCTTTATCTAATTTTGATGACAATTTAAATCGCTGTATAAATAAAGTATACTGATAATACAAGTCAGGGCCCCCCGTGAGAGCTGTTGCGTTTAGTATTATTAATTTTCTATTTTCATAATATCAGCGTCCCCTCGTAGTTATGAAATTTCTTAAATCTGCTATCTCTTGATGAAATAGTTACGGGAGAGAGGAGGGCGGAGAAGGGCCACATGGCCCTTGGAATGGCTCAAAGAGGTAAATTTCAAGTTGAAAATTTTCTCACTATTTTATGATAATTATGGGACATGTATATTACATTCAAATAATGTGATGCAAGAGGTTACCTATCTTTCCATATGGAGAGATATCCACTAAAATATTTTTTAAGGATTTTTGAGCTTGTAATCTTTGCCCCCCCCCCCCTTCAGGCAAGACTTTAGATTTTGGCAAATTTTTTGGGATTTATGAATATTACAAAGGTAATTTTTTAAAGTTTTCTCCATGTAATATAATTACATAATATTGATTTCAAGAGATCTTGACCTATGAGTAGAAGAGATGAGGTTATTGACCCTTCGAGTATTATATGTATGACTTGATGAGTTGTTTCGTGTATCTCCTGAGTGAAGTAGAAGACAAAGATTTTATGACAATCATATAAAAAATTTCATCTTTGACATGGCTTTGGAGATAAGTTGAGAAACTTAAATTCTTATTCGTAAAAAATGAAAATGAGTTTTTTTTTTCTACAGAAGTGGCCATAAGTCGCGCAACCAATTTACATAAGGCGCAAGAAATGAAAAACAATTACTACCTAATCGTTCACTACAGTATAAATTGCGTTACAGAAGTCAAAAATCATGATAAATCTTTAAAAAAAAAGATTAGAAAATGAAAAAATGAATTGAAATATATGTTTGAAGAGGTTGCATTCTCTTGAATGCACATTAAGCGTTGCGCGACTTATGGCCACTGCGGTACTATTCAACACAAATATAATAATTTTATTGATTTAAATTATAAAAAAAATAAATTCAAGCTAATATTTCAACTTGAATTTGATTATTATAACTTCTTTTTTTAATTACATTTTTTCATATTTTTCATTTTTGTACACATTTAAAATAATTTTTTTTCCATTCATAATTTAATTATGATAATTATAAGTGAAATTTTCTTCACCAAATATATTTAAGAAGTCGAAATTTCGGATGATCTGAGGCCAAAATATAACCTTTTAAAACCCAAAATGGCGAATATTCTAAAATTTTAGGAGAGTTTGAGGAGCCACAAATCGATCAAATTTGATGATTCAGAACTTGCGTGATTAATTGAAAATTTATGAGATGTTTCTGGGAGTGAGATCGAGTGCCTAACATCGCTATTTACAAGTGTGAAGATCATAGATATGGACAATGAACTGGATGGGCAACTCGTGAAGCAAAAATTACCGAAAAATATTGATAAAATTTCACCTCTTAGCTCAATCGTTTGGCTTACTGACTGCTTTTTTTGCTTCATTTTTTCTGGCGCATTTTAAATGGGAGTAACCAATGTAATTTAATAACATTTATATCTATATTGAAGATGATCGATTTCAAAACTCGGCTCCAGTAGTAAGGCATGACTGCTTACATTTTTCTAGCAATGTGCTTTTATACTTCTCAGTATTCGAAAACGATAGTTATCCCATTCAATTTATAAGTGGCTCCGCTCCATCCGGGCACGCTGATACAGAAATGTCGCCAGCACTTATCAGTAATCCGACACTAAGTGCTGCATTAGCGCGTACTTGGCAAATTGTATTCTTATAAATCAAAAAAACGAAAATTTCGTCAACGATAATAGAATTGCTTCCATCAAACGCGGACATTTCTATCGAAGATTTTGAAAACTGAAAAGAACCTCTTGAAAAGATACAAACTTTTACACTCTATAAAATGAAAACGTGACGAAACAAGTGGAAAATATCGACGAGTTATCCACGAACTAAAAGCCCGAAGGGAATAGAGCCACAAATCGATCAAATTTGATAATTCAGAACTTGCGTGATTAATTGAAAATTTATGAGATGTTTCTGGGAGTGAGATCGAGTGCTTAACATCGCTGTTCACAAGTGTGAAGATCATAGATATGGATAATGAACTGGATGGGCAACTCGTGAAGCAAAAATTACCGAAAAATATTGATAAAATTTCACCTCTTAGCTCAATCGTTTCGCTTACTGACTGCTTTTTTTGCTTCATTTTTTATGGCACATTTTAAAAGGGAGTAACCAATGTAATTTAATAACATTTATATCTATATTGAAGATGATCGATTTCAAAACTCGGCTCCAGTAGTAAGGCATGACTGCTTACATTTTTCTAGCAATGTGCTTTTATACTTCTCAGTATTCGAAAACGATAGTTATCCCATTCAATTTATAAGTGGCTCCGCTCCATCCGGGCACGCTGATACAGAAATGTCGCCAGCACTTATCAGTAATCCGACACTAAGTGCTGCATTAGCGCGTACTTGGCAAATTGTATTCTTATAAATCAAAAAAACGAAAATTTCGTCAACGATAATAGAATTGCTTCCATCAAACGCGGACATTTCTATCGAAGATTTTGAAAACTGAAAAGAACCTCTTGAAAAGATACAAACTTTTACACTCTATAAAATGAAAACGTGACGAAACAAGTGGAAAATATCGACGAGTTATCCACGAACTAAAAGCCCGAAGGGAATATACCTCGCGCAAAATCCTCGAACACGTGTAATCCCGTTCGCAAATTCCTCCAGTGACATTCGTAATCCTCCTACGCATCGATGTATCATTCGAACGAGGGCATCCTTCATTCATAACTTTTCTCCAACTACATAATTTCCATTTGTTGATACGCAAATGGAGAACCCGTTTATGTGAATATACTCCGTTATAAATACAGCGACGCGGCCGCGCTGCATTAAATTACCATCGAGAAGAGCGGTTATACGATCCGCGTCGCGTATACGTAATAAGATACTAGAGGAAACGCGGTGCGGTCGAGATAATGCACAAACTTGTAAAAATAGTATAAAAGAAATCCGGAATTACATTACGCGGTCTTATTAACTCGGAACGCGTTCGTACTGTTGTAACTTATTTATATGTAAATAGCCAAGTTACACATCGTAATTAAGAAAATTGGATTCTTTTTTTCCTTTTCGTTTCTCTCGTCAAGATGATATGGTGACAAAATTTGTATAATTTAGATATTAACACTCGGTTACCGGTTAAAGGTGGCGCGATTTTTGATCAAGATATGGAATTCTTTTGAAGTCAGTCTTCTGTTTGGTCTAGTAAATATAGACTTTTTTTACTGAAGAAATTTCTAGCGAAGATTTTCTTTCATAAATATGTAGAGACTAGTTCCACTAACAACATACTAAAAGTTCTTATCCCTGGATGGTTAATCCTACAACACTACACATCTTCACGAAATTATTCTATTTCAAGTTCACATACTCGTAAACATGAGCTGATTCTTTATTTCACTTTTTTCATAGCAAAACGTAAAATAGATCATGTTAAGAAGAATAGAGATTCAAATTTAGGAAATGATGTGTACCTTTATTAATCAATGATGTTAGCCACTGTTACCAAAAAAAAAAAATTCCAAACAAACAAAAACTTGTTCGATACATTCAATCCAGGGTAGAAAATATCACCACATTAAATACCTCTTCAAAAAAATAGAACCATCAATTGAACGAAAAATAGAAAATTTATAAAAAATAAAAATAATGATAAAATTATATTTACTGCTTCTTCAAAATCGCAATAATATGCAGAATACTGGACGAGAAATTTGAAAATCCCACATATTCCCTCACGATAGCTCGGGTTGCAAGGCACTTCTTCCGCTGTCCGAGGACTTGAAGGATTTTAAAATCTATCTTGTGATAGTTGTCACATGTATGGTATCCTAGTAGTCAAAGAGATGTTGGATCCTCCTATAAAACGTATTTTCCGTTGTATCTCCTCAGGTTTCAATCATAGGGCAAAATTAGCTTAGTGCTCTTTTATTCTACACTAAATTTCTAATAACTTTCATACGAAACTTTTCTTGCTGCGACCCATAGGTGGCGAGTTGAGGGTGTTTGAAATGTGGTGTTTCAGGAGCTCCATTACAATTCATTTAATTTTCTATGTGATATTATATATGAGAGTTGAAAATGCATAAAGGGCGACTTGTGACTACATACCAACCCAATAATGATCTTATATAGGTTTCAGCCTCCTTCTCTCACCCTCAAATACATACCTTACTAAGTATGAATGTAGTTTCATGTGATTAAAATGCATTTAATGTTTCACATAATTGTGAATAACATCTTATTGCAACTACATATCAACGTGGATATGTATTTGAAGATCAGGGAAAGGGCCTGAGACCCGCACAGGCTCATGATTGGCTTAGTAAGCAGTCACAAGTTGTCTTATATGCATTTTTCATTCGCATATGTATAGTATCACAAAGCATAATTGAATGAACTGTAATGGAGCCCTGGAAGTACCATATTACAGATACCCCTGACTCCTCACCTATACGGTGTAGCAAGAAAATGTTCATACGAAAGTTGTCGTAAATTTAGTTTAAAATAAAATTGCACTGAGTTATTTTTGCCCTATAATCGATTCCTAAGAAGATATAGCAGAAAATCCAGTTTTTGGAAGTTCCAACTCTTCGAGAGCGATGCTCACCTCCTTGAAATGAGGACTTTTGGTATGTTGTTAGTGGAGCTATACTGAGAAAAATTATTCGCGATTTATAGAGTAATTATAGCAACTGGGCCTTTTTCTGATTAGTCATTTAGTCGTACATCACGCGTGTAAAAATCAATCAGTAAGTCGTACAGTGGTGAATTACCTCGACTTACTCCTAAATAAAAACATGAATCAGATGATGATTCAAATCACAAACGAATTTCAGTCGTTCATTGGACACTGAACGATATTATTTAGGAAGGTAGAAATGAAATTACGAAAACGGACTAGTTACTATAACTACTCTATACTAACAATTACCATAATTGAAGGAAAAAAGTAACATCAACTTATTTTTAGAATGATTCCTTCAATATTGAGAGATCGTTCCTTTTTTTGAAAAAAATCATAGACATATTTTGGAATTAATTACTGAAAAAAAGGAACAATTTTCTCAACGCTGAAGAAATCACTCCCAAAATAAGTTACAGTCACCTTCTTATTCCTAGTTATGGTATCTGTTACCTTGGAATTTCTCTCGGTGTACTCTCTATATATTTATTAAAAAAATCGTTATCGGTGATTCTTCTTGTAAACTATCCTTAAATGGTCAAGATTTAGTGGACCAAGTGGTGACCTTCTAATTACAAATGGTTGAGGAATTTTCTCGGATAAATTTCTTCCCAAGGGATACGATTAGATTGGTGCAATCTACACTCGTTTACGCCATCTCAAAGGGATGAGTTTTTATTGCGGTTTTTCAATAGCAAACCGTGTTAAAAGGGTGCTAAACGAAAGGGAAGGGTTGGCGAATGAATACGTCGAGTACCACTCGTATGTTTTTGTTTACGAACAATTATCACGTTGGCTTGAAAAACAATGCGAACAATTAGCACGGCGGACACGTTTCGCGTTTTTTCTCACGCTATATAAGGAGACACTATAGACTACGGTCGAAAAAATATGGAGCATAATATTCCAAGTACAGCGAAACAGTATGACGCTGTGCTGCGGAGAATTCGCGGCTCTATGTCCACAGATGGTATTTGGGAGACGAAAATATGACTCAATTATATGGTAGTGAAGAGAGAATTCGATAATACCAATTACAACTATGACATTGTCATAAAGGATACCGATATGTGTAGTCCCAGTAACCTACAAAAAAGCAACCGAATTAAAGCTAATTGAAAACGTTTCCGTTAATGACTATATTTACACTGAACATTAATTCGGATGCGGTTGTCGAGTGTAAACAAGGTCGAAATAATTTAATTGCTAAGATTAGCGGCCAGATTAAATGTATAAATTCGCCATCCGATACTATGATTATCGAGCATACACGTGGGTGTCGTTCGACTCCTACGAGTACGGGTGATGCGCAATTGGTATGTAGTCGATTCGTATTTCCGGCTCAGGGAGTTTTCGAAAATCCTCCTCTGTTCGAACAGGTTTCTAGTCGAGATTGGAGATTCCAGAATAGATAAATTTTTATGCAAATTGTAACTAATATCAATCGTCGATGGAAACTGGAACGAGCTCGGTATTCCGTTTCTACGGAATATTCAACCAACAAGAACGACGAACGTTTATCGATTTCATTCATCTGGCAGCCGAAGAAAGAAGAAACTAACAAAGTAGCAATTAGCGTTCGATGGCAACTGGTAAGAAAATCCATCGATGAATATATTAAAACCGCAAGAGACGGTTAAAACGTTCACGTGTCGGAGCAGCTCGAAGAATTTTTACCTCAGAGGGCGTTACCTTGGTTGATTAATCGAACAGTTCAAAGAGCTAGTTGAGATTCCGATGTGCGAATTTTACTACTCGCACGTCACGACAACCGAGCTGTTGGAATTGATGGATATCTCGCCTACGTACAGGATTTACTCGCCTTCAAGTAACCTCGAAGTGACATTTTACGGTGTACATGTACGTCAAGAGTGACATATCATAGATCGATTCGTTCTATTAGGACTCTACGTGTTGCAATCTAGTTAAATGACAGCTCCGGGGAGAAGAGGTGGAGTTGGCGATCAGCGCATTAGATGAGTTTGTAATGGAAAAACTAAGCTATTAGAGTTATCTGATTTCGGAAAGAGAGGTGGAAGGAGGAGGGTCTCGTATCTTTTTATATTTCACATCATTTGGCCATTTGTAGTTTAATGAGAATATTTACATATATTTTCCCAACTTACAGTGAAAGGTGGTATGCACTAAAGTCATATTCAAGGTTGGATCAGTGAATGTTCATGTTCTCATGCGAATATGTAGAATGGATTTTTCAGAATTTTCAATCACATTCGAAACGAAGAATCACTCCGATTTCGCAGGGAGCTGGTGAAGCCTCAAAATCTTGAAGATTTTCAATTATTGTCTCATATGATATAGTTTGGTAATGAAACCAACACATCCGAAAGAGGATATTAAAGGCAGTTGCCATAGCTTTTATGTGGATAGATACTCTGTAGTGTTTGCTGATCATATAGTAGAATAGTTGTTAATTAAAAGATCGTACTGGAATTGAAGTACTAGTTGGGTGGGGGCAATCTATAGGAGTCTCTTTCTAGGATTATATGATTTAAATAGTTGTAAAATATTAATATGAACAATAATTAATAAAGATGAAATAAAATAAAAAATAAACTGTAAAATGAAGAATCGACTACATCAATAAGGTAATATTAAAACTTCTTCAATGCCATAATAATAATTTTATTTCAATTAAAAAAGTAATAGAAATAAAATCTGTAATAACTATTATACGTCGATAAAATATTTGGGTTCAAATTAAAGAACAGCCGAAAAATAAAATTATTATAAAAATTAATTATACATCCTGAGATTGATATTCAATAATTATAGTAAGATCTATAATTTATAATTATTAAATTTCTTTCAGATGAAAAATAATAAAAATAAAAATTAATGATGTTAAATTTTTGAGCTATCCTACATACTAATGCTCCCCTACCTTTCGAAAGTTTTGTGGGAGAAACAACAGTCTAACAGATGGAGCTGAAAGAAAGGTGCAGTTAAAAAAAAAAGATTTTTGAGATAAAGTCCAGTCACATTAGCCCCTAAAATGAAGTTTTTCGCCTCTGTCTCGACGAGGGAAGATCAGAGGACAAATTTAGCCCAGTAAAAAAATATTCTACTCTAATTTACAATCAGACTGAGTTTTTCATATTTTTTCAAAAATCAAAATTGGGGTCACAACAGCATCGCCAAAATCATCCTCTTTTAATTTCTTCGTCTTTCACGTATTTTTGAAAAAATACAAAAAGCTAGTAAGTACGACTGTAAATTTAGTATAAAGATTTTTTTCACTGAACCCAGCATCATAATGGTGGTAGAGGGAAAAAAGGAGCATCTCAGCTCTAAAAATGGGGTAGGGATGAGTGAAACCCATATATAAGAGCGAGTTTAAACTACCAGCATATTGAAATTTCAATCCTCTTGGTGAGTTGGGAGAATAATATTAGAAACAAAAATTGGTTTAGAAGTGAAATCATGTCAAGATATTTCTTGAATCATCAATATTTTTTTCATCAGATGAATAAGGGAGCTTAAATTTTGGATATATAGAGCATTACAGAGCATTATAAGACTCGTGTCATAATGAATCCAAAATCGTGGGTTTCCCATAATTTGATGAACATTTATGGAACGCCAAAAAACTCAGATTTGATGAGTAAGGACTTGTATAAGCACTGAGATCAGGCACTTCGACATATCAGAGTATTATCTTCTCAGATAACTTTTAGAAGTACTTCGAATGAATTTAATTTGAAGGGAAATAGCAATATCTTCAAGTCTGAGCAAAAGGATGTCTAAAAGATGATGAAAGTAACGAAAACACGACGACATTTTTTTTTATAATGAATGTGATGAAAAAGCGATGATTTGAAGTCAAAGGTGATTATTTTTTTTTATTTTTCTTCACTTCCTTCAATAAATGAGATGTAGTATTTTTTTCGAATTCAGAAATTAATACAATTTTGTGTTACATCACGTTTAACTTTCACTGGTTTTTCTAATGGTAACACTTGATAATATTTTACTTTTTTTTTTTTTTTTTTGTTGAAGTTACCCCCATGGCCAATGTCCTTTTAAAACGTTCAAAAAGTTACAATTTCGATTTTATAAAATTCTTGCGCGCCCTGAATATGTACAAATTGAAAAATCAGCTCCAGTACAGCGACAAGGCTACTTACTTTTTTTTTTAAATTTCTCAATGCTCATAGCATTATACTAATAGTAATAAAGCATGCGAATGATACATATGTTCAAGGTTCATTTAATTATGTCATCGAGTCGAAGCGTGTCATTAATAGCACGACGAAAGGTTAGAATTAAATACCCTTCGTTGAATAAATTAATTGGCTTCTAATAGCCCACAGGTATCCGACCAATGTCCACTACTTGATGGCACAAACGATGGGTAAAATTGGCACCACAGGACGAACTTTTTCCATAGCAAGTCGCTTAATGGCGTAAACAATGAAACTACATCGCGTGCGTAATTTAATGCGTAATTTCCGTGCTACCTTATCGACATGTTGATCTGTATAAAAGTGAGTCTTGATGTCGGGCCGAGCGACCCCGCGATACACCTGTTGTACACGATGTAATAAAAATTGGTAGGTCGTTCGCGTACATCGATTAAAAGCTCATTACCGATATTCCAGTCGGGTTTTCAATCTACACGATTATTAAGCCGATGACGAATGGCACGCATTGGTAACAGGTAGTCGATAGATTCTCAATCGGTTGACGAGAGGCACGAAGTAGAGGCGCGTTCTCACGTTGATACTCTTTGACGGTCGCCAGCCGCAGGTTCTCAGATGTTCACGCGATTCCGTTCTATTGTAGGCAAATTGACCTTTTTCAAAACAATGAGTAAATTCACGCGTACGTAATCGATGATTTATACCGAGAGCGTTTCGGGAAGCGTTGGTAAGAGCGGCGAGTAAAAGCAGAGCTAATTCCCATTATGAGCCCGATCGCCATTGTCGGTGCACGTAGTCGAGATAATTTGGTACGTTATGAAATTACACCGAGTAACCATATTGTCTTCGTTGCACGCTTCATTTCAAGCTAATTTCCACTATAGTAAATTACCTATGGCGGCTCGATGTTGATATTGTTTTGGCGCGCAACGACCGCCGCGTGTTTTAGAGCGTTATCGTAGCGGTAGCTGGGTGATCAAGGTCTTCGACGTGAGTGAAATTATCGATTGATCGATTTTTTTCCTCGTTTGATCGCATACAATAGACTAACAGGTTTCATGTAGTTCGGCGATGTGGTATTGGGAGGAGACCATCTAATATGAGAGACCTATTCGCATTTTCTTTCGTTGACGAAGTATGGATTTGGAGCTAATTGCATTAGAGTTTTTTTTTGTTTTATGTTCAATTGGAGGATTGTAATTGCTTCAATGATTCTGTAGTGTCATTTCGTCCCAGATTAATTGTACACAGATGGAGTTTAGGTCATTCTAAAGGAAAACACCATCTTCTAGACCAGTGTATCGATTGTCTTCGAATGAATGAACTGACCATCCGTAAGAATTGGGTAAATAGAACAGAAAATATATGCAAATCCATTTTATAGAATTACTGGTCGATTTAGCATTTCATATGAGTGGTGCCAAAATGTGCTCAATTTGTAAGGATATTTTTATTGAACTTGAACAAGAAAAATATGTCTAAAGAGCTTTCAAGTCTCTCTGAAAATGAACAGCCAGTACCTAACTGTGACACACAGTAAGCTTGTATTTCCATACTTCACCTACTGAAACACTGTCCAAAATACCACATCCAACGCTTCCTGTACCTCTTCAACTTGTCTGTTTTCTATCCTTTGTCCTAAATGATATCTTTCTGCAAGTTGCAGTCTTCTAGCATACTCGAAAAAATTGGTTTTTCACTCATGACGTTGCTTTATTCGATGAGCGATATAATACACTGGTCTCAATAAGATCCAGGTATGGTATAACGGATGTTTCAGTCTTCACTCGTGATTTACGATTAATCAAAGGATATAGTAGCTGTAGCTTGTAGTACGCTTTTTTTTATTTTTTGATGTGATTTATAAAAGTAAATCTCAAGGTATTAGATCGCCTGCTTCTTATCTATCCATTTGATTTGTTCATTTCCCAGTTTGAGATCAGGTGGTCAGTTCTTCTCAGTGGAAGTAATTTTATCTCACAATTAAAGGGATTCAAATGCAGATTTCTTTTTGTTAGCCATTCTTCAGCTTCGTAAATACTCTCTAGAAGCTTCTGAACTGCTACATCCATTACCTTGTGTTGAATAATTAAACAGGTGTCGTTTACATGTACATTCCAATATCAATTTCTATAAAAGTCTCGATATCGCAACAATAGAGATTAAATAGTAACTGGCTTAGCAATCGTCTATAGAGTAACAAGTTCAGTGTTGAGTAATTTGATTCATAAGTACATCTATGGTGGAGTAGAACCATGCTTCTAGGTCAAACTAATTGTTACAAAATGTTTTTTTGATTTATTTTGTAGAAGAGGGTCTACTCGGTCACATATGCAAAAGTCTCTTCGAGCCTGTCCATCTAAGTCACTTTTTTGCTTTTTGTAGGTCAGGTTTCAACTTTATGGGGAAAACCACTTCTATAGAAGTTGTTCTACGTAAAATTTCCGATAAAAAATGTTATATTCATTTTCGTGGTAAGTCACATGGGTGTGGAGTAAAGGGGATTTGAAGATGAACTCTAGGCGTATTCAGCGTTCTGCGACTATTTCAACAGGCATTTATCATACTTTCAATGATATATACGGATGTATAACACTTACACCTACAATTAGTATTACCCTTGGCATGCTCTCCCCTTCCCCCTCACTCAACCATTTAATAATAATCTCATTTGAAAATGTGCTGTTGAGTAAATGTTTCAAAGTAGTTGAATTCAGATTTGTATGAACATTAGGATGGAGTGAAAAAAAATCTTGGATTTTGAGCAAATTTGTTGAGGTATTTTACTTCGAGTTGGAGACCTCCCAAAAATTTTTTGAGCTCTCTACGTTCGGTACACTTCAAAAGTACCCATCTCCCTTCCATAAACATATGGACCTTATGTGTGCATGAGCTTTTTTGTTCATCTCGAGAAGTAGTACACACAGCTGATACTCGCTCTATCAATCAGGGTTTCAATTTTTTATTAAAATATAATTCAATAACAATAGCTTTAGTTTCTTCAGGGAGGTGATTGAGAACAGTAAGCCTGAATAATGGATATCGATTTTCCTGGATTTGTGCGTTTGTAGTTAGCTCCCGAGTATACTCTCTCTTTTACTTTTTTACCCACTTTTTATCGCAGCCATAAACTTTGATTAAATTAGTCTCAGCTTAAGGGGAGCATTACACAATATCTGCATCCGAGAGCCAATTCATCGAGCACCATTAAGCACGTAAAATATGGCCATCGCGAACAACGATGCAGAATAAATCGGCAATACCTACGCCGTAAATTGGCGACGCTGGGACTTTAAAGGCTGGCGTTATTGAATTTGCACGCGAGCAAGCCAAGAATCATTGGGTAGGTCGCAAACGACGTACATTACCCGGCGGTACCGCTTTACACTGCGACGACGTTGGTGTAATAACGTTTTATTATTTTAAAGGTTTTCGTTAAACTTCGTGGAATTCGAAAGCGTGTAAGGGAGGAGAAGAATCTGCGCGGAAAAAATTATAATCGAATTAGAACGTATCGATTTTCATATTGCGTCCACACAGACTTGCTGACTGGCGTGTTTGGGAGGTGGAATTTATTAATGAAATTTCACGCCGCGCGCCGATTTAATAATACAGATAGGCAGTCGACGTGAGCATGTATGACTGTATGGGACGCGTGGTGAATTAGCCTATTCTAAATATTCACGAAATTTAATCCGGTCGATAACGCAGCTTCGTATGTACTCGCCGAGATATCCTGGTCGTGATATTAGAGCAGGATGATAGGTGGAGCGAGTATTTCATTCGTTATAATTTTCATTTCACTGTACGAGCGCTTAATTATAGTGGCACATGGGAACCGAGTATTTTGATATGATCGGTGTATCATTATAGACGCAAATTTTCCAGATCGTTTATACCATCGACATGGTCGATCTTTGAGGTTAACGAGGTTCACGAGTTTTTTGCGTACGGTCACGACGACGTGGCGGGCGAAGGCGCGAAAAACAAACATCATTTTCACGTTCAATGAATTCGAGTTGTACCAAGTCGAACCGCGTCGGTAAATATGATCAAATTGAAATTCGTTACGGATAGGATGATGAACTCTGGTCGATTCGTTGAATTAATGAACGATAATTAAAAATACGAGTCGTCGTTTCTCGACCGAGCCTTCGAACGATACGGGAACTGCGCGACGTAAATTAATAATTCCCCATCTGTCGGAGTGTCGGATCATTTCGATTTTGTTATCGCGCCTCTGACAAGTTTCAACCTAAATGAATACCTATACAATGAGTTTTCATTCGAAATAAAAACTATACATCCGGCCACGATAAGAATATCGAAACCCTTTGTCCAGCTGAAAGGACACCTTTCGTTATTGTTCTTGTTCATTTCTACATGTACCAATGGAATATCTAAAGAGCTCCGTTTAACCTTTTAACGTACTTTTTTTCTCCTTCGTGTCCTATACGAGAATTGTTGGAAAGTTCCTATATCGAATCAATAGAAGACCCCTGGCGCTTAAGGGAAATGCAAGATATGAACGTGCTATCGGGAGAGCATTTGTTCTCGAATAGGAAGTAAAATTTTACCTTGGGGGACTTTTTTTGTGAACCTATTCCTTTCCCTTTTTTTTGACGTTTTTCTGGCCAAAGCCACCAATATGTTTGTACTTATGTTGGGAGAAAAATGCTGAAGTGGAATTAGCGCGAGAATTTCCGTATCCCCCGTCGTGTCACGGCGTGAATAAAATTTCCAAGTGTCGCCACGAGCCGCTGACAAGTACGACAACCTCTCGAACTAATGGACTTGGTAAACGAAATAAACTCTTGATGATTTGACATGTGGTCGAGAAGGAAGAAGACCTTAAAATATTCCCAGTGTGCCTGATAGTAAACCTGTACGTGGTATAATCGATTACCAGTTTATTGTCCGAGATCAGTATACTACACGCGGTTCCGTAGTATTTGCCGGTAAGATGACAGATATAACGATGAGTAAACACGCGATTTCAGACGTACCAACCTGTCTGCACTCTACAGTTTGTATAATCTTATCGACGTAATTGAACCATCATCGAGTGGATTGGCTGGTTGCATCCTTCTCTCGATGTCCTTTTAACCTTTTACGCCACGAATACGCGAATATTTTTATTTTTGGAATGCGTGCCACGCAGTTTCAAACCAATGTTTTTATTGTTTACTTGTCCTTAACTATTCTTTGCCGGATTAACTGTGAAAATGTAATTATAAGGTGTCCGATTACCGAATAGGTGCGCCGGATTTAACGCCGTTGAATACCCGGACACCCGGAGGTGATGGGTTGTGCGTTTCGAACATCGTGCGGATACTGGCGCCCGGCGAAGACGCGGTAATTAATGATCTCCGACGACAGATGTCAGATGGGTATGATTTGTGTGGACACCGAACGTGTATTGTGATAATGCGATGGTAGAGTCGATTTTTTTTTCTTTCTTGGGGAGTGGAGGAGGTGAAAACTGATGGAATTTGGAAATAATAACGAAGTAGCTTTTGTGTATTTCTGACTTTATAAATTTTTCAACTGAGGAAGAAAAGAGTATTTTGCTTTATAGCAATTTTTATATGAATAATTTGTTGTTGATTGAATATTCGATGAAAAAAATTTGTTGTCAGAAATTTTTGTAGGAGGATTTATCTTGAAATTTAAGATTTGTTAGTGGAATCAATCTAAAAGCCTAAAACTTCCAAAAAATATTACGTGTTCCTTCAGTAATGTCTCTAGACCCTTATTTTCAAGATTTCTGGATATTTTCAAAAAATGTTTGATCTATAGGAAAAATAAAAACTATGAAGAAATTTTCGAAATAAACAATGAAATTATTGAAATGATAAGTAAAATCATTCTATTCATATATTTAATTTCTTCATTATGACTCATTCTTTTTTCATTCACTTACCCCTCATACATCCCAGGAAAAATGAAGGGGAGTAGATGAGATAAATAAGGCAAGTTACTTTACGCTAAACAGAAATTTTTTATTAGGAAAAAAAAAAAACTAAAAATTGAAAAAATAGCCAAAAAAGAAAAAAATTACCAAAAATAAAGAAAACATTTCAAAAATTAAAAAAAAAATTCTAAAAATGAAACCGTTCAAAAAAACTTACAATCTCTCTCAAAATGAAAAACTGTTCGCACATGAAAAATGTGTTAAAATAAAACAATTTCCAAAAAAGAAAAGTCGTATATGCAGAGTCAGATAGAGCTAAAATCACTGAAAATTTGCAAAAAAAATTAAAATTAAAAAAAAATTGCTCGAATTGCGAAAAGTTTTAAAACCTAAAATTTGGATCTCCGAGCTCGGTAACAATCTGTCCCCTCTGCCCCTCCTTCTCCGTGGTCCTGCATGTATGCATTTTTCACATGAATCTAATTTTAACCAGACTCATAAAAACTAAAGGATTTCCTCACAAGATGAAGTAAGAACTTTCTAATTTCTACTCGTCGATTGCGCAGGAGGCTTTACTTCAATTTTTTATTCACACTGATTGAAGCATTTGCTTCATGATTGCGAGTAAAAGGTTTTCTTCATTTCATATGAAAAAAAAAATATATATATACACAAGAAACCGTGCGATAATGATCTATAATTCGATAAGGAGACCTTTATATTTTCCCTCCTCCCTCTCCCCTCTCCCAATTTACCACTTAAGATAAGAGCTATTCATGTACCCAGAGTTTTCGACAAGGAGGAGCATAGAGGTCAAATTGCCGTAAGTTTAGACATTCTAAATTTTTACAATGGACAAAAAATTTTTCTATATGAAAAGAAGTCGATAAACTGAAATAAATGTGTTTAAAGATTTAGAAATGTTGAAACATGAAAAAATAGTGCGTGAAGAAAGTGTCGAAAAACTAAAAAGTCTTGAAAGGGAAAAAAGTCTGAAAAAAGTTCAGAATTAAAAACTCCTGTTGAAAAACTTTTCAAAAATCAATTTTTTTTCATTTTTAAAATTTTTTCTAAATAAAATTTAGATTAAGCGTTCTCTCAGCAATCTCGAGTATATGAATTGTTTTTTTTTTTGGATAGGAAACACTCGGGGAGGGGGAGGAGTGAAAACAGGAATGAAGAAAAAGAAGGACTCTTAATCAAAATTTCCATCACGTTTCAGCAAATTTTCACTAAAAGTTTTTCATTTTTGAACGTTATTCTCCGGCTTCTTTCATTTTTAATAATTTTTAATATAGAAAAAAAAATCAGACCACCAAAAAATTTTTTCAAATTATAAATTATTCGATAATGAAAAAAAAATCGATAACAATAAAAGAAAATCCTCAAAATAATGCCCTAAACTGAATGAAACGCCAAGATTTGAAGACCTCACCCTCCCCGACCCTTCCTTTCAAAATCAGGTAGGCTGTAATAGCTTTGGTTTTTAAGTTAAAAACTCAGCTAAAAATTCAATCATACGCCGCGTCGTGTACAGCCCTATACTAGAGGCGAGTTTATTTCATTTCATTTTTTAAATAATTCAAAGATAGAAACAATTTTAAAAACTAATAAAAGTGAAAAAAAACTCGACGAAAAATTGTTTAAAAAAAAAAATAAAATAAAAATATGATGTTCAAAATGGAAAAATTTATAAAAAAAATATCAAAAATAAAACATTGAAAAAAAAACTTATTTTATAATGAAAAAATATTCAAATTAAAAATTAGTCAAAAAGTAAAATCTTCAAAACTTGAGAATTTTCAAAAAACGAATTCAAGTCTAGAAAAACTATAGAAAAATGTATGCATAATTTTTTCATCGAAGGTCACAATATAAATCTTTTCCTGCACTCAAGTCACTATTTTCGCTTACCTTGCTGGTACTTTTTACTGAGCATTACCTTCATGAAATCAAAATGTAAAAACCCATCGACATTATGATCGATTATTCAACCGTCGAAGCATGTTACCGCAATAAACGTTATTCTCATAACATATCGATATCTCAATCGTACCTTTTAGCTAGCAATCGGGTCGATACTATGGCTGCTATTTTCCCACGTCGTTCGATAATTCAACAATTATAGGTAGTTTAATCTAAAAGCATGGCTGATATTGATTAAGGCGCTTTTATTCATTAATCAACGGTAGGAATCTCGTAGAGACTACGGTTCGCACGCCGAACAATATACCAGATTACCAAGCTGTACGACTGGAGGTCTGGAAGAAAGGCTGTTTTTTATAATAGTCTACGACGTTATAGGTACATAAATAGGTGCCGGTCGCGTTGCACCGAGAGTAATGTACAACGGTACATTGAGGCTAGCCTTGGGTCAGTTTTCCAGGCAGCCGATATGATTAGTCACGAAACGCCCACTATACTACTGTACCATGCTGCGAGTACTTTTGGTGTTTCCGATACACATACGGAGTCTAGAGTCTATAATGTGTGATAGATTAATGGTATAGGATTTTGGGGTTATACTTATTATGTAGTTTAACCGCACACTCTGGCGAATATGTATTTCACGGTTTTATCCATCGGTTGAATCGTATCGTTGGTTAATGCTAACTATGTATGGATCAACTTGCGAGTGAAATATACGCGTGTGAAATTACGTAAAAGAACCGGTTAACAAATTGAAAAATTCGTTGCTCGTTATCTCCGAGGTAGAGTATGTACAAGAAGGAAAAAAAGACCCCATAATTTGTCAGGTTCACGTTTAACGAGCATCGCGTAGAAGAGCGAATTTCGCGTGTATCCGAACCAGTCCACGTTCAAATGTAAACAATAAGGTGGGAGTTCAGCGTGGGTGGCTAGGGGTATTCAAATCGGTCCGCTACTATCGTTAATGACCCATTCGCCGACATCTATTACCGGCGATCGGTCAATTTTACACATTCGATTCGCTTTTAGTGGCTGGAAATTATTGCGTTCGGAGTCTACGTAATATTCCAGTTCTAGTGACGGAAAAAGAGACGAAGCGTGACGAGTACTTTTTTCGAGCGATTACAAACATCCTGAACTAATTAGCGGCTTTTTATTGTGCGAATATCGTCGCGATTAAGGTCGAATTACGCGACTCTGTTTACCGGGCTAACTGACAATCGTCGGTGTCAAAGAACGCCAAGATATTCACGAAGATGTATGTTGTGACGTATGCGGGCATCTTGTATGAGATACTCGTACATAGGTATTCTTTCACGGTTGAATGTGGTAGGCGTGTGGTATGATCGAAAGAAAGACATAGTAATGGGTTTCGTCTTCTAGACATCGTTAAAAAGTTTAGAGTATTCTGTGGAACCACGAGTTCGAAAAAATGGAGAATTTATTTAGATTAATGGGAAACTAAATACATTTCGGAGGTTTGTAGCGAATACCTATGTTTTTGGATTCACAGTGCTTAGGTAGAAAAATAAAGATGAATATTATTTCGAAGAAAAGAGATAGGTTGAATTCTTTAGTTGGAAATAACACTCGTATTGTAATTGATGAATCGTTGTTTTCTTTCTTTCTGGTACAAAATATAAGTATGCAAATAACCACAAGCAGCCATGTCATATTACCAGAGCTGAGTTTTCAATGAAAGCATATACAGATCTTTGGAGTATGCTATTAACCTCTTTAGACTAGCTAGGAAATCCTACTCATCCTTATTCAAGACCATCTCCTCAGTTAATCTTGAAGTATGTTGCACTTCTTGTCACCGATAACTGGAGTGAGTCGCTTCCAGTATTCCTTAAATCTTGGCTCATCAGCAATTTTCAGTTCATTCCTACCTATACTTGTTGGAACGTAATGTAGTCCCAAATTAATCCTGCAGGCGTAATTTAAGCAGCTTTCGTAACGTCTAGTGGGTATGAAAAGTACGAAAATAGTACGAACGAATTTTAATATTTGTTTCTCTCGTTGTTTTTTCAATGTAGATTTCTAGTTACCTACGGATAGAGAAACTAGTTATTTTTGAAGAAGCTGAAAAAATTATACTTTTCAGCAGAAAAGAAGGGAGAGTGGGTGAAATCAGTCAGGGCACAAAAAAAGGGAGAATTTTTAGTTTTTTTTTTTCGTTTGAAAGAGACCATGGTGTTACAGGTTAGGTGATAATGAGATATTTTCCTCCCCTCTCCCAGTCATCATAGGAAGCTATGGCATTCATACCTTGGTATTATATCTCACCCCAAGGCGGGTAAAATAATATGTATCGTGAGTTAGCTCACTTTGCTCCAAGCTCCAAGGTGAGTAAATTATGTAGTATAAAGAAGGTTTAATCATTTAGTGGTTATGTTATAATTTCCAATTTTTTTTTGTCCGCCACGTATGACGTCAAGATAGTGGTTGTTATCACTTGAGCACGTGATTATGATGAAGTGATGGTGATGGAAGGTAAAGTAAGACACTAAATCATTTTTGTCTGGTCGCCAAAAAAAGAAAATGTTTGGAACTGATTGGGGCTCTTGTCTACTCTCTTGACGCCATATTATATGATCGTATCATTGGCTGACTTACGAACATTAGAGCCGGTTACTTATTAGGAAATTTTTTAGTGACTAGGGTGAAGTGATTGAACGTACTTCATACTTTTTTACCCATTTTGACTTTGCCCTGGACACCAAAAAATTTCTAAAATTTTAAAACAGCAAATTTGTACTAATCGAATTACTACTCAAGCAAGTTGATGATGAAGTCAAGGAGGGTAGTACGCTCGAATTATGTAATTTGAAATACGTATGGTCACAAAGTATAAAAACAGGCTTATCAGAAAACTGATGCCGTACTATCCTCTTGACGTCATAAAATAGCGTACATAAAATTTAAAGGTTTAACACATTTCAAAGTGAATTAACATGTGATTCATTTTACCTACCTTTATCTCACGCTCCCTTATAAAACTATAATCGAAAAATATTCAAGTATTTAGCTATCCTTATCACATGTATTATTCCACTACATTCTTTTCAAAGTTCCAACATCGTAAGTAAAAATAGATCTGAGGTATGACACACTTCTTGATCACAGGAATCATGTAAGAATTAGTATTTATTAAATTTGACTTTCTGAGGTCCCTCAAGCTTTCCTACAATTTTGACCATCGGCCATTTTGTATTAGTTTTGATCCAAATTCAAGAATTCATATTCTGGTACCTACTTAATCATACTTATGAAGTATTAGCTTTTTACGTGAATGTGGTGAGAAGATATCTGAGATTCAGTAAATTTCATGACTCAAAACCTCCTCAAAATGTCATTTTTTTCTCCAGCTCCGCTCCAAATTGACTTGAGGAGCTCAAATTTGAATATGTTGGTATTCTCATATCACTCTATCACACGATATCAGGATTAAAAATCTTGAGGTTCCGGGGAGTCGTCTAGCTCCTCTTGAAATTTGAGTGAGTCGCCATTTTGAGTCGAATCAAAAACTTGAAAAATCTATTTTGAAAGATTGTGATGAATATTTTTTGACTAAATTTTGAACGATTTTCGTCGCCTGTAGATCTCCTGAGGCACTGGATCTTCCTACTCCGATTTCACTGTACAGAAAGTTCAAGTGGGACATCTTGTATTTCCTTCTAGTGTCTACATCTTCCCTTGGAATGTAATTTGGCACATATTACATAAGTGGTCTGAAACTGAAAGATATGAAGGACCACCTCTTCCCCCGCTGACCCTTTTTTCCAAATTTAGGTGGACTGTAATAGCTACTATTTTTTATTAAGAAAAAAAAAGAAAAAAAATTCAACAAAAAATTAATAATTTGCGAGACTTTTTGAATATTTCTAAAATGACCTAACTCGAGGTTAAATTCGTTCCGGTAATTTTATCGTTCTTCGTCATTCTACGACCACAGTATTTCTCGAAACTGCGCGGAATTCCGATAATGCTCGCTTAGTCATTCCAGCACACGAACGAATCACTATTTTAGAGTATTCGCCAACTGAATCGCCACGCTCCAGAATACAATTCACTATTTCCGCGAACTCGATATGAATTCTCACGTATTAACGTATAAATCGAATCCGATTATTAATGCGATATTTTGTCGGCGTCATGTTACGTCAGTTGGGGAGGATGCATTCGAACGGAGAACCAGTTTAGTGGTTTAAATTGGCTGGTTTCGAGTGTCGAATTATTTATGCCCGTTTAGCGGTCGGAATTTCGCGGCTAACCGGTTCGCGAATACGAGTATTCAAATTTGAAGCAAAAGGTGGCGATTTCCGTCGGGCGGATTTTTTCCAGATCGTTGGAACGCCCGCCACGCGACCATGTGACTCAAGTATAAACATGAAAAGGCGAATCGATCGACGTTCGGTGTATCGTGCTTGTAATTCGCTTTGTATGCGAATGGGTGCCCGGCACAGACAACGATGAGGGGTAAATCGCCGGCATTTCGAGGGTAAATATAACCACCGGCGTTTACACTACGGTTCCCTAGTTCCGTAGAAACGGTTATAATTTAAGAAAAAAAATCACATTTGTAAGAACGTAGGTGCTGAAAAATATAAGGAATACTTGAGTCTGTTCTGGTGTCACATGACCTATTGGAACAAGGTACCCAATAGGTAGGTAGTAATATAGAATAAAATTTCATTAACTCACCGGCTATTAAAAAAAAAATTCACAAAAAATTACATCAATTCAAACGTCACTTAAATCGAGCACCGGTAACATCACACAGGCAAAGAGTGTAGAAAAAAATTATTTATTCCAAATATAATATTTCTTCTTTCACTCTAATTACAACACTATCGGCAAACAACGTGCGTACCGTAAAAACCGACGACAATATTGAAATCGCAATAACGAACGTGTTTATCTGAAATATCATAGAAGAGAAAAATTAAAAAACGTAATTATTTCGATATCTGGGCAACCACACACGCGAATTTTCAATTCTATATCGCCATAACAATAAGACTGAAAGCAAGAAGAAAATCAAACTTGTTTTACTGCGTCTCCGTGAATTCCCTCTGCTCGGCGTCTAGTCCATCAGTGTTGGATGCGATGGGAAAATAAAATGTAACGTCGTGACATGTTAGTATTTTGGAAATTAACCGGTCGTTGGCGCAAATTTGAATTTTACGACAGGCTCTATTATCATATAGAAGTACAAGGTTGTTGGAAAGCGATTTATTCGATTTGCGTGTATTATATGGGACGAGACGAACAGAAATGTAATTAGAGTAATAAAAATTTCTGCTTTTTAATTGTTTATTTGTGTCGGATGCGTTAATGGGCTAATGTAGTCGTTGATAACGCTATGAGATTTGGTCAAAAGGATATTTTATAAACAATAACCTCGCGAATTGAACTCCGGTAACCTCTGATGCCTCTGGTGCCGCAACGTTTGTCGAAATTTATAGGCGATTGTTCTCGAAAATGCGCCGCTTACATGTTTATAATGCAAGTTGTAAGTAGTACTTGTATGCATCTTGAACCTTGAATTTAAATGACTAAATAGATGGAGAAAATCTATTACTTTTATCGCAAGAAAGAAGGCCGAAAGTTTCATTCTAGAGATATGTTAAATTTTTTCATGATCATGAAATTTTTTTAATCATTTAAAAAAATTATTTCTAATTTAAATCTGCAATATACATATCAAAGAAGTCGAAAGGAAAGCGAAAATTAATTTTTACAACTTCTAACCAAAATTGTATTTTTCAATTTTTTTTTTCTTTTTTTTCTTTAATAACAATTTTCCATTTTTCCTGCATTTAATTAATGATTTAATTACTTTCATCTTTTTTGAAAAAATTATTGATGATTTTCCACTTGATAGAACAGTATTTCAAGATCGTATGAATAAAGTCAAAACTGACTGCTTCCATCTTCCCCTAGCCCTTCGCCATTTAAAAAAAATTCTCTCTTTAAATTTTGGTAAACTCTTAGGTCATTTTATGAACGAATGAAATCGAAAATAATAATTTTTAAATGATTACTCAAATGAAATATTACCATTGCCAAAAATGTAAGCATGATGAGAGCCCTTGGAAAAAGTTCAAAAATTCTGAACTCGAAATATACTTCTGTAATGACATTTTTATTGATTAAAAAAATTCAAAATTATGACTGTTTGTATTGTAAAAAAAAAAAATTATCTTTCCTTCATTCCATTTCTTTCTAATAAGCCAAATAAAAATTTTTTAACCGTAAAAATTTAACACCAAATCATTTTGAAAACTATAATAATATGGTTTAAAAACTGATTTCAAACGAAGCTCATATATTGAGAAAATTTTGTGAATAGGACTGGGCTCCATATCGTTATTATTCCGATTTACTCGGCGTCGACAGTTCATCGTCACTCTTTATGATATCTTAGGTACAAATTATTCTAAAATGTATTTTTTAGTAATTTTTTTTCAATTTTTTAAAAGGCACTTCAAATTGAGGGCCAGGTAGCTTAGATCTCTTCAAATACTTAATTACCCTCCTCATCCTTCATAAAAAATCGTTTTCGTTTACATAAAAGCATCAGGAAGGAAGGGTGGAGAAAGCAAATTGCCATGTTTCAAATATTTTAATAAGCCTTGTATTCCTAGATAGTACTTAAGGGTTAGTGCTCACTAGAAACGAAAAATATGTATGAATTTTTTTAACCCTTTCAAATTTCTTAAATACAAAAAACATGGTATTTCAACGTCGCAAATAGTCCTAGCTGTCGAGCGACCTAAAATAAATTTATTTAAAAAAAACACTCGAATAGTATTATTTTTATAATGTTTATATTTTTTGTAATAATTATGAAGTGTTTTTCAAGCTTAGTAAACACTTACTCTTATCAAGTACCATCTATGAATACTCAAATCATACTGAATTTTCACTTTTGATAGAATATTTAGAAATGAAAAAATTATTAAAAGATGAAGAATGTTTAGAAGTGGAAAATACGATTTATTCAAAAATCTAAAAAAAAATTGAACATTTGTTCTCAATGTCTAAAAACAAAAAATGATCCAAAAATGGAAAATTTTCAAAAAAATAAAAACTTTCTATTTTTTAATTATTCTGCAATTTAGAAAAAAAAAGATCGAAAGTGAAAAAAGGTTTTGAAAAAAAAAAAAAAACCTATTGGCAATTTTTTTTGATCCGTGCCGTGTACAGCAGCAAGGTTAGAGGCACGGGCATTTATTTATTTATTTTGTTACAGTAGTGGGAATAGGGCTAAACTGTTGACGAATTGAAGAAGTTGAAAGACAGTCGTTTCGTTGTCCTGAAGGAGGAGTGGAAGGGTGTTGGGTAGATTTAGTCGACGTCTGAGTGAAGCAAACTTGGGACAATCAATAAGGATTTTTAAAAAGCTCAAAAATGAAGTATATCTAAAATTATCTAGAAATCTAAAAGAAAGTTCGACGATGAAAAATTTAAAATAATTCCAAAATGGAAAAAATCCAAAAATTTCAAGTTTTAAATTGAAAAAAAGAATATTGGAATAAAAAAAAAATATTGAAAAATGAAAAAAAAGTCAATAAATGAGAAATTGTCGAAAAAAAAATCAATCTGAAAATTTCAAAGAAACTTGAAGAAACGTTCAAAGATAAAAATTGTTCGATAGTAGAAAATAATTTAAAAATAAAAAGCAGTCCAAAAATTATAGGTTTCGATTTTTTTTTTTTTTGAAATTAACGTGCCATTTATAGCAACTTAGCTATAGGCACGAGATCGGTTGAGGTTAAAGTAGAGGAAAGAGGCCGGCTTCTTCAATAAATTAAAGAAGTAGAAAAACAGTCGCTTCGTTATCTACGAGAAGTTTCGGAATAAATGCCAAAAAATAATAAAAATGTCTATTAAAAAAAATTGTTTAACAAAAATTATGAGCACATAATATGCTCAATAATTATTTAAAAAAAAAATGAAAACATCTAAACATTGCTCAGAAATTTTAAGAAACGTTCCAAAGTAAAAACTTTTTAAATGTGGAAAATAATTCAAAAATGAAAAGAAGTCCAAAAATTATAGGTTTCAAATTTTTTTCAACTGCCCAAAGGTAAAAAAGTGTATAAACAAAAAATTTTATGAAAAAGGATTGAGCACAAATGTTCAATAATGTGAGAAAAAATCAAAATAATGAAAATATCTGAAAATTGCTTAGAAATTTAAAAATCTGTTTAAAATTAAAAAAATGACCAAAATGAAAAATGAATGAAATTTAAAAAAAGTTAGAATTGAAGGAATGTCTGAAAATAAAAAATTGTTTAAAAACTGTAAAATGTTCGGTGATCAAAAAAAAAGTTCAACTGTGGAAAAATAGTTTCTTTCTTCAACTCCAAAACAATTTTTTTTTTCACTTTTTCTATATCATCTTCGGGAATAAGTGTATTTAAAAATATGAGATTTTGCGAGAAGCCCAAATTAACTTTACTCTAGGCCCATCAGTTACAATTCACGGTATCCATACTCATATCGTCTTAGGTATGTGGAAACATACCATAAAATGTAACTATCGACAAAGGACACTTTATACATTCATTGTTCTTTTGTTCGCAAGAAAAGGAAGTTTTGTTGTTGAAGCAATACCAACTTTTGAGGAAAGGAAGCTACAATTCCTTAATAAAAATTATTCGAATGTGCGACGGAAACAGCGGTAGTTACGAACTTTCAACGTATTAACTTCACTTTTTCTTATTGATGTGTAAATGTATAGCGAATGTAGAAAATTAGAAACTATCTACTGATATATTCGAGTGCAAAAAAGGAATGGTGGTTTGGAAATTATTTTCGGAAATTGAACTTTGTGTCGTTTAGATTACTAATAATAGCACGATGATGCAATAACCTACTCAGATAGGATCATAATAAATGAAATATCCATTTTTAATACAAATAATGCTGAAAAATAAAAATCAAACTTAATCATTAAAAATTTATTATCTGTATGGTTTGTAGTGTATATTTGTCTAAAAATTGTAATATACATACGACACATTATTGAAAAAAAAATTAGACTATTTGAAAAATTTTGCATTTACATAATTTACATAGAATATTAATTTTTTTAATTGTTTACAACTTTAATTTCATAAATAATATAAACTTTTTAAAATGATAATTAATAATTTTTTATTTTACAATTTAATATCTTGCATCAACCGACGTTTAAAAAATAAAGAATCCATTCTGTAGTAAAATCATTGAATTGTTTAGCCATAAAACACTAACCCGATTCACCTATTGATGGCGAATTTTTTCGCGTTAAATTTACCACTTACCACGCACGTAAAATGTTTACGAGCGGTCGTATAAAAATAAAATTGGCGCCCATTTTTCGCATTCAGAAATCAATCATTCGCAACCTTGAAAAATAGGTGGAATAGTGACGATAGGCGACCGATCAATGGTAACACTGATATTTCGTACTCTATTTTCCCGCCATATACGTTGGATTGGGTGGCGTTGGCAGTACGGTTGCCGGTTATATACCATCGAATATAGCGATATTCCATCCCTTCTTGCGTAGAGTTGAATTCACTACACATAAACGTGATTTGATATTCACCCTTCTCGTATACATGGTATATGAAATAGTATTATGGAAAGAAAATGAATGTAAAAGAAACGTCGTTCATTTCCTCCGAATCGAGCGTATACCTTTACCTGCGCGTATAATCGTATAATTAAGTTTATTTGATTTTCACCCCCCTCACACCCAGGGGTTCATGAAGCTTTACAAGGGGTTTTGCACGTGCTGTAGCACAGCCGGATTAAATGTAATATAGTTGGCGATTTTAAATGCCAATACGAGCTTATGGTATTTACGTACTATACGGATTGCGTAAACGGTAAATATGTAATTGCGGCGCCTTTTTCTCTTGTTTACTCTTCCCCTCTCTCAGTATGCGCGGAGAATTGCAACTATTGACCTATTATAATTTCGCTTACGTTCGAATATCGATTAGCGTGTTTTATTATTTATTTACTGTTCCAGGAATGGAAGCGTTGGAAATGAGTATCACGTACTGGGAAGATGCTATGTCAGCTTATGCTCGAAACAATGCCACCGATTCTCTGGCCATTACTAATGAGGAAGAGTCGGAGTTTTGCAAGGAATTGCAGAGACTTCTCGACTCCGCTTATAAACTGCAAGACGAATGCGAATTGTTGTTTTTGGATCAGGTATTTCACCACTAGGATAAATGGATCGGAGAATATTTTCAATTTAATGTTTTAATCATCTCTAGAATGGCGGAAATAGAAGTTATTATATTTGCATACGTGCGAGAATACAGGAAAAGTTCGATAATTACGATAAACGAGCGAACTAATGTAACGGTCTTTGCGAAGGGTGCAAAATAACTCAGCCTGAATAACCGAATGTTTTTCGATTATTTCGCTAACGAAGAGAATTACCAGTATGGGGAAGGCACGAGTCTTTACGTTATTTTAAACGGAAACGAGTAGGCGGGCAATCTGCTGCGAGATATTTAATACAGAATGACAGAAAAAATCACTAGGGGTGCTATTCTCGTATCAATTCACCCATGTAGTTTACCTCATACTTTTCGATTTCGTTAATTTTTTTTAAACGAGTTGGTTTTGCCTGAAAGGTAAGGAAACAACAACCAGTTCCTTCCGAGATCCCCCTCGAGAAAAGGAGAGGAGCCCTCTTCATTTTTGGTAATATATGAACAAATTTGATTGTTGTAGAAAGCAAGCCAATCCATCTAGAGATAAACGGACTTTGCGTGTCAATAACCCATCTGAAAGAGATTTTAAGGAACTCATAAAACATTCAAAAATGAAAGTTATACTTTCGGTATAAAAAGTTCAATTTGTACCACTTAAAACAAATAGTTGAGCACCCTCTGTAAAATTGGAAAACAATTATAATAAATTGAAACGATTTAATGTATTTTTAATCGCAGTATTTTCAAAATCGATTTATGTTTTTTTATGTGTGCATGGGGCACCCAAAATTTTGAAGAAAAAAAAATTGAAAAAAAAATGGTGTAAATATCCTCATAAAATGCTCACGATATAAGCAACATTGACGACGCGACGGCTCTACTGGAATCCCTTCACGACCTACTATAGCAGATACAGAAGCTTCGATTCAGTCACTTTTCACTTACCTCGCCTCGTCTGGCTTTTTCAAACAGTTCTAATTATCTTGGTAAATGCCTCTGCCCTCATGTAATTTGAAAAAAATGTGATTAGTGACATTTAAATTACATATAATTTTTTTTTTCAAGACCAAGATTTGGAACTAGTCATTGTGGGAATGTGTATTGAAAGCATGCATATGCGAAATAAAATGAGTATTGGAATATTACTATTTGATAATCATAAGTTCTATATAACTTACACATATCATAGATTTTTGTTGCTAACCTTAATGATAATGAATAGGATGAGAATAAAGAATAATTGTGTTTTTGAAAATTCAAGACTGTACTAACCCCAAATAATTACTGAAAAAAAAAAAAAAAAATTGTTGGGTAATGGTGCTACTATGGAAAACATTCTCAGCAATCGGAATAGCACTATCCCAAAATGTTTCATTTTTTAAGTGGTTCTTGGGGGGGGGAGGGAGAGGTGTTGAAGCATCACCAATTTTCCTCAACAACTCCTAATGCCTAATATGACGTGTAGTATATCGTTACATAAGTATGTAGAGGCCGTTGATCTCTCTTATAAATCGAGCAACTCAAAATATTTTACTTGCGAATAGTTTGTAGTGCTCCGATTACAAAAGTAACGAAATCATTTTTCGATTCAGAAAATTTCCTTCAAAATAAGCCCAACATTTTTGAATATTTTCGACTATTTTGCCTTTAAAATGCATATTTTCGAATATTCGATTGATGTTTTGAATTTTTTCGCCGAATATTACCAAAAAATTTATATTTTAACGAATATTATCGCAAAATTCATATTTTTCGAGTATTTTTGCATATTTTGGGAATTTTTGCATTTTGCCTGTGGTAACACTCATTTTTACCAGTACGAAAAATCTCTCCTTATTTTACGAATTGTGTGCCCATTTCAGCAAAGATATCACTAATATCATAGTTTTTGCAGAGAACTCGTTAAGACGAGTGAAGTGACACCCATATCGCTTTCGAATATTTCGAATATATTCACGATATCCGCATTTTTGGCCAAATATTTCACCTTAAATATCGAAATAAAATATTCAGTATTTCACCTCGAATATGACCATATTTTGATTTTTTTTTTAATAATTTATAGTGGCGTCTATAATTACCACGATTTTTACGCCACTTTCACGGGAAAGTTAGTTCAGATGAGGTGGAAAAGGTTGCTTCGCCCTACTTGTAAACTAATTTTTTATCCTTAATCATTTCTTCCTTCTCCCCTCCCCATCTTCACTCCTGTGACCAAATTAATTGCGCTGATATTAATTTTCATCGGTAGGTAAATCAAGTACAATAGCAGTTACGTATAATAGATTTAACTGATGTAAGGAAAAAATCAAAAACATGAATTTTTTGTGCTCTACAGAAAAATAATTAAAAAAACATGAACTCAAATTTGAACGATAAAGGAAGCATTGGCTTCTGAGATGCGATATTTTCATTGTTTCAAGCCGTTAAATCAAAAAAAAACAAATTAATTGCTAATATTTTAGTTTTTCAGAAAAAGCACAAACTTTTCGAATAGAAAAATAAAATTTGATTAATTTACTGTGTAATTAATTTATTAATATTGTCATTAGATATACTCGAATTATTTATTAGTGATGGGCGACTATCGTTAGTATCGATAGTTTTTAATTAATATCATAATATTTCTATTGCAGAAGGAGTCAGAATTTATATTTTTTTAATAGATTCATAAATTTGGTATTATTTGAATTATAAAAAAAAGATATTTTAATTTGACAAATTAATGTTATGGAAATTATTAACTATTTTATTTTAAAATAATATTATAATTATTTTAATTATTTTAAAATAATAATTTTTTTTAAATAAATTAATTTATTTTAATCATTTAATAAAATTATTAAAATTAATTGATTCAGTTTTAATAGGTATAAATCTATGATTTTTATAATAAATAAGTTCTTAAAATTAATGTTTTATTTTCAAGTGTTTATAGATAAATTGAATTAATTTTTATTTTCAAACAATTTACGATAGAATCTAAAGCAAGTATCGAAATATCGATAATTTCTCACATCAATAGTTTCATTGTCGATGGTTTTGTACTATCGATAGCTCTCATCATTAATAAAAATGTATGCAAGCAAGAGAAGTCAGTACCACTGAATACCTATATAACCATATTCTACACTTTATACACATTAAGCAATGCGAGTTGTTGAGAAAATTTGGAAATGTTTCAAACCCCCCCCCTTCCCCCAATTAGGAAGACTTGTAAAAATTATTAATCACGATGTGTAATTTAAATGTCATTGATTATTATTTAACATCAACATGATATGAAAATTACCTTAAGAAAACTTGTTTTTATTTAACCCAATAATAAATGAAGGGAAGTCAATTCTAATAAGTGAAGGAGAGTGGTTAGGGGAATTAAAAATTGTAGGGCAGGAAAAATAAGTTGATAATCTTATTAGTCGTACCCAAATGCTCATTGAACGATATGCCACATTTTTTTTCAAAATTTTGTGGGCCCCATGCAGATTGAAAAAGGCGTAAATTGATTTTGAAAATACTGATGTTAAGAACAGTTTAAAATGTTTCATTTTATGATGATTTTTTCAAGTTTTTCAATGTGGTCCAAATACTTGTTTTTTGAAGATTAAGCTTATTATACCAAAATTTCGACTTTCATTTTTATAAGTTTTATGAGTTCCTTAAAATTCCTTTTGGATGGGCTGTTGAACTACAAAATTTGTTCATCTTTTCATGAATTTGTTCGTTTTGTAAATTAGCTAAAAGTTGGTGATGTTTTGTAAAAATTAAGGGGGTTTCTCCCCCTTCCGCTGGAGTTCTGAGAGAGGAACTGATGATTGTTTTCTTACCTTTACGATGAAACTAACTTGTGAAAAAAAAGGGAAGAAATAAAAGATTATGAGGTCAAAAATCGTATTTTTTAGCTAAATTGATAATACGGAAGTACCCTAAGGATAAATGTGGCCACTCATCATTCGGTCTGTAACTAAGGTTTCATAGTAATAGGTAGTTTTTAAAAATTAGAGCCATCTCGTTGCTTTCATATTATAAGAGCTCGTTAAAAAGTCACATCTGATGGTAATAAAATATAGTGAAAATTTAATTAATTTTTTTACAGAGATCTGTATTATTCCGACCAGGCGGCTCAACCAGGTTCGATTCCGAATGCGAGGGCTACCGCAGCGAGTTTTCTCCCGCTGAGTCTTTCGTTTCCGCTCAAGACGAAGGGTACGTCGATTTAAAGTTTTCTCCGTATAAGTCATTTTATTACCCACAAACGTCGCGGTCTTCCAAGGTTTTAATTGTTAGTATTACGCCAAAGTGTTTTCTAGTTTATGAAACACTTACACGTACCATTATAATGGATAACTCCGATGTCGTGTTTATAGCTCGGGGACACGGGTAGAGGTGTTGCTCATCTTTATTGTTGCATTTGAACATTAACATTGTATGCGACACGCGAATAATTTATCAAAATGTTCAAGACCAATGTCATCGTTTAAACTGGTCTCCTCGTGCACTCCTTTCTCGTTACAAATGCACATCCTATTTTTTTTATTCAAGTAGGTAGTACACGTTAATAAAATTCCAACTAAGCGGTGTAACTGCGACCTAGTGATTCAATTGCAAAATTGCATAATTCTATAATATATATATATGCATTTATTTATAGTTCATGAAACGTAGTCAAAATTGTTAATTTATACAGTCCTTATTTAATATTCAAATAATATTCAAATCATTCGTGACCATAAAAATTTCTTAAATATTTTACCAGTTCGTATTTTGCACATTAATGGCGAATTTAGATCTTTCTTTTTATCATTTTATTTGGAATATCCAAGTGAATGTCGCCATTAAAGCGATTTTATTTTATTTTATTTTACCATTTTTTATTTCCATACCTCATTACCTACCTAGGTAAAAATAATGGGGGTTGATACTTATCACATGTTTTAGGGAATGCGTACTAATTTATTAAATATTTTTCTAAAGAGGTTACTCGATGGGGCATTTTAAGAAGTTCTTCGTAAATAACTCTAATTTTTCACACATTTTTTGTGTTAAAAAAAATAATACATAATATCCCCCCTCCCTGCACAATTCACATCTACTATTTTTCAACCAATAGGTAATATTATATCATCCATTCTACGTTTTGACGTGACTCGCATATTCCTATCGTTAATACGTCGTGAGATAAAAAATTTCGTTTTGTTTATTTCTCAACATTTTCTCTCTTGCCATTTTAAATTTATTTTTTAACAAATAATATTGCATCATAAGTTCTACATATTGACCCAAGCTTGACAGACTTATCATTTGTAGATCACGTGATGTGGATTTTCAAACTATTTATTACTATACGAAGCGAATTTCATTATTTTAAATCGATATATCTTAGCCCCTACAATATTTTGAATAGGCAGATTTCATCACTTTGATTTTATGATAATTGACTTAACACTAAGGGAGCGAGATGATTCGCGGTACAACCTGTTTAGAATAGAACGGAATTTAAAATTATTTTCTTCGCATTTTTGAAAAATGTTGTGATTAAAGTTGTGTTTTGTGACCCCCAAAAATGTATCAAACTTTTTGAAAAATATTTTTGAAGTTTTTCTGAGCCAATTGCGGTGTCCTAAAAATTCAAAATCTGGGTATACTACTGAAGGTTAAAACTTGAAAATGAATATTTTTTTTGCTTTACGACGACATGTTTAAGGAATGAATAATGAAAGCAAAATACTCCAATTTCTCTCAATTTTGTCGTTTGAATAAGTGAAAATAAAAATTCCGAATTTTTCCTCATCTTTGTGAATAAATTACTTCAGTAGAGTTATTTCATTATCAAAGAAAGTTTTCAACTGTAGCCCCTTCCTTTAAACAAAAAAAAAATTTGATAAAAAATATTGATTCACCTCTTGCTTCTCCTTCGTCGTACAGGAAAATCGTAATGTTTTCCTTACCTGGCCAGGGGTGACAAGGGGGATCGAGACGATTACCTTATAAACTTGTAGTCGACATCACACTGTATGCGACTCATCCCGTCGAACCCCCCACCCCCTCTTCTTTTCCTGCAAGTGACGTTGTTCGAGTGATGACGTCGTTAAGACCTTATGAAAATTTACATTTTCGTGAAACTGACATTTATTGTACGTGATATGAACAGTACTCATCAAGAGCAATAAAAAAGATCGTATACAAAAATTCCATATTTCTTTAAGGCTGGAACTACGGTTCCAAAAATTAGAACGTCTTCAAATTTTAATGGTAGACAGTTTTTTCACATGACTTTTTTTGTTGCATTTTCCAAGTACTATCCACTTTATATGAAATTTGTGAAATTTGCTAAATCGTTTTATTGTAAACAGTAAAAAATGAAAGCTTGTGTCATCCCAAAACATAAAATTGAGTTCCTTGAAATTTTTTCACAAAAATGATACTATATGAAAAGGAGATCAAAAATGTGATGTCAAGTTTTTGTCTATCCTTAAAATTGAAGGAGCTACGCTGAATGTATTATCTGTTGTTCCTTCAATTTTGCAGATAGGCAAAAAGTTAATATGCTTTTTTGTTCTAATTTAGAAGTATTACCTGATGAAGTGATGACTAAACAAAAAATTTCAAAGAAACGTTACTTTTTTGCACTGCTTATGAGACTACCTATTAGAAATAAAGAGATTCCCCTTATGTCTCCTATGATCCAGATCCTCAGTTTCATCGATTTCCAAAAATTTCACCTAGTAAATTATATAATAACTGATACATTTTCTGCATTCAAGGATGATGAAAGACAAAATTGGCATCGGGGTAAAAATAATTTTGAGCTTGTTTCTCAGTTATTTTTTAGCTGAGTTTTTAATAAGTACGATAGCTATTACAGTCTACCTTATTTGGGAAGGGGGGGTAGAGGGAAGTCTTCATATCTTCGCGTTTTGGTACATTTGCAATCATCTGAAAAATGTCCAAGTTTTTGGTACATAGTGATTTTATAGATATATATTTTTCCCACGCTTAGCACCGGTGGGTATTCATGAAAATCGCTCAAACTTTGCTGTGAAACTCTTCTTGAAAATGTAAAAAAAAAATTTTTTTGTTTTTTCGATAGACCTCAAAATGGCGGATCACTCAAATGTGGAGGGGAGCTGAAGGGAGGACAAATGACTCGAATTTTTCGTTTTTGATTTCATATGAAGAAGTGAGTCATGGACACCAACATTTCCGAATTTCAGCTTCTCAAGTGCCTTTGGAGGGGAGTTGGAGCAAAATATGGTTTTTTGAGGAATTTTAGAGTCATGGAATTTCTTGAATATTCCATATCTCCTCACCAAATCAATATAGAAAGGTGAAACTTGGTGTGTGGAGTTAGTTGATGACCAGAATATGATCTCTCAAATTTGAGTCAAAATGAACACAAAATGGCGGATCGTAAAAATTGCATCAAATTGTTATAATTTTGAAAAACATGCGTTCATAAGATTATTGCTTGATATGAAATTCTACAGTTGTTCTAAATTCAACTTTTTAAATGGTTTTGGAGGGGATAGGGGTAGGGGCTTCCAGATTTGGTATTGGGTGTGACCTACAGACATCTAGGGGATTAGCAATATTATTTGCGAGCCTGAACAAGCCCCAGAACTCAGCTCTAGTAATGCGGTGTGGCTGCTTAGGTTTTCTTTCAAATCCAATACAAATTTGAAAAAAAAATTGATCATAAAAAATGTTCAACTACGAAAAGTTTTAAAATAGACCATTCATCTGAGAAAAAAGGGTAAAAGCTCTTTTTGACAGATTATCTGTTATTCGAGACAAGGTTTGAAACATTTTCAACAAAAAAAAAACTTTATTAGACTTATTTCCTGACAAATTCGTAATTTGTCTAGTCTACTTCCTGTTCGCTATGTAGTTTCAACACAGTGAAAACATAAACATGTAAAATATGCGTAACATTGCAACTTCATCGCTCATCATATAATAATCATTCAGTAAATGAGTACTCAGTAGACACTAGACACCTTTAACGCATTACGAATGGTCCACGATTTAATGAAATCTCCTGTAAACAATTATTCTTCAACAAGTCAACAGTGGTAAATTTCCACAGTAAAAGCATCATCGAAACCCATTGTAATCTATTTCAAAGGACACGGAGAATCGAAAAATACGCAATTGACAACCACCTACATACACCTAACCACAATTCGAGCGTACGAAAAAAATACGACATTGTAATTCGTCAATTTGATTGGCGAGACGAAAGATAAATGTCTTATATTTACATGCGAATTACTCTACGACATAGTTAATTTAAATTTATTACTTCTAATTAACTTGATTTTTGTTACCATTTCCGTTATTAATTTAGTGAAAAAGAATCACGACTACGCTCGTCGATGTTTTCGTTTCCAATTTGTGATACGTTCGCGACATTATGCGCAGGGGCTCGCGATTGATTTATATAAAAGTAATGACCATCGTCATGTTTTACTTGACAAGTTAATCTTTTCATATGAACGACGACGGTCGGACGGTGAATTATGATTTTCTAAAGCATTGAAATCGCGTTCGCAATCGTTTGATTTTACCATGTTTTATTACACGTTTGACCTTAATTAAAGACGGACTATTGGATGCGTATAATTGATGATTTATCGTCATCCGATTACTAAATGCAGTCTCCATCGATAGGTTTTTCGGTGACGAAAAAGAACGCCTATTTTTTCTAGGAAATAATACACGGACGTAGTACCCGATAAGAAGTGCACACTACACAATAGCTTCGCCTCGGGTATTCCAAAACAATGGTTTAACTCTACGAAATTCTGCGACGAATGTCCCTTTATCACGTGCCATACGTATTGTATACGTACGAAGTACGATACCGAGTTATTTACTTTAGATTAAATTACAACCAGTACACGGTGTCCGTAGTTCTGTACATAACAAATGGTATATAGTGTAGGATTCCCATTCGAAATATTACTGATCCGTACAGGAGTATTTTTACAATGCTGGTGTATTGTTCAAGTCCATAGTTGTGATTTACCTATACTCGGCTAAATCATGAATTCTGTGTTCAGTTGGCAGATGGCGGATTTGCGCGAATTCGACGAGTACGCCGATATAAACGTGAACGTTGAAGAATTATCGTTGTACCAGTCAGCTCTAAAACATTTCGAAGAAAACGGAATCCCGTATAGGTAATAAATTTCACACTCAGGTCGCGTATTCGCGCCATACCCGAGTACATATTTAATTGATTTAGCTTGTATGGGCGTCGGTGATTAATGAAAAAAAAATGCCACAACTGTACTACTTAGTTTATAGGACGTCGTATTAATTGGATGAGAATTATGTCAATTTGTAAACAAATTCGTGTAAATTTTATATACTCGTCGGTGCCGCGAGAACGTTTATATGTTTTTAAATTAGTCGTTTTCGGTTCGAAAGCGAGAAAAAAAAAATGGATAAGCTAGCTGGAGGTGATGGAGAGTAATGTTTCAAGGTCGAATATGTTATTTATGGAATATTTTCACCTGTGGATTGGCGTACTATTTAGACTAATGTTTGGCTCTTGATTCTTGAATGTAATGTCCGCGGTAACTCGTTTCGTCCTACCCGAATCTACCGTCGAGCTTTAAAGATTGATGATTTTGATTTGAATAACGAGTCGAAGTCGTGTACGAAATGATGCGGGAAACACCCAGTAAGATGATTTCGGTTCGATTTAATTAAAATATTATCAGAAGTTGTTCTTCATTAGGATGGTAGATTTTGAGATTTTTTTCTCAGGCCATCGTCTGTAACGGTCATTTATTTAAGTGAAGATTCCACGATAATATTTTCAAATCTAATATGTTATATTAATTTGGAATAGGTGTAATAAAAAATACACCTTGTAGTCTTGTAAATCTAGAGAAAGAATCTTCCTGGACTAACTATAGGATTTCGACCAGGCAAATTTTTTCATTGAAGTACCTTGTATGCGAAATTCCAGTTGTATTGTCAATTGGGCCAGAATTATTCAAATTTCGAATCATACGCTTTTTTAGATGGATAAGTAACGATGTATTATAATTATGTATTTGTCGTTGCTGATGTAGGAAGTAAAATGATGGTTAAGGCTAAAGTATTTCTCTCTCTATGGATGCTTATATTTGTGGATGGGTATCATTTTCCCATGGGCTCAGTTTCTTGAATATTTAGATATTGTTTAATCGTATAATTCTTCTACAATGCCAGTCGTTGTGTAAAAGGCATTAGAGCAGGATAAATAAAAAGTTTTGGGCCTTGGAATTGATTTTGACGAAACCTACCCCAAAAGGTAACCCATGATGAGAAAATACTCTGACAAAAATTTTGGACCCCAGGCGAATTTTTTTTTTTTGGGGGGGGGCAAAAATGTGTTTTTCAAAGATTATTTTCTGGTTTTTCGCCAGTTGTAGATAAAAACTTCGCGTTTTTTTAAATCGATTGTAGAAAGTAAGGAGAACCCTGAAAATTATTTTCAAAATTTTTGAGTAATTTTTCATTGAATTATAGCGTTTTGAAAATAGGTTCAGTCGCCATTTTTTTTTTTATAATATGTGTTATTCAGTCTAAATTATACTTTAAAAGTTTCAATAAGTCAACCATCTCTCCCTGATATCTCCTGGTTACTGCTTCGAGGAACTACATTACTTATGACCATCAGGGACGTACCGAAAGGGGGGAAGGGGGAGCTTCCCCCTTGGCTTTTGGAAAGTTGGTAAATTTGGAGTTTTAGCGTAAAGTTGGTAAACTTGACCACTTGCGCAGTATTATTACAGCTATTTTTAAATTTTTTGAAGACTAACAAGACTGTGACATCGTATTTAAAATCTTATTTTCGTGGAGCAAAAAAAAAAAAAAAGAGGTCAACAGTTGGTTAAAATTTCATGGTATTAGTTGGCAATTTTTGGTTTTCTCCCCCCCTGCAGAATTTCCTCGGTACGCCCCTGATGACCATGAAAGGGATATAGTACATTTTTGTGGCCGACTTCGTTCATTGTGAGTTTTGAGAAGGTAGTAAACAAGTAATGTGACTGAAATAAACTCAGAATAATTACGTGTATATTGTTTACTTCACCCTCCTGTCCTTTTGCTGTTTGAGATTCCAGGCTCTACAACGATTTAATGATGTATATCATTGAGGGTGGGAACATGGAAGGTAGAAAATATGCAATGTTTTTAATTGCACCCTCTTTAATGAGGTGCTAGCTCCCTATGAAGATGTTTAAAAAAATCGTTATCGATAAGAAACAGAATGTAATTCGTTTTTAGTGATTAGTTGTGTTTATTTCGAAAAATATTTCTAAATATACGATCTAGAGGTCAAGTATAAGGACTCGTTCTTGATCACTTTGTAAAAAAATCCTTTCGTTCGTACTACGAACGATTATAAATTTAGCTCCAAATTTAATGAGTGATTTTCTGAGATTTAGCCAGTTTTAATATTCTCTTAAATAAAAGATTAAATTCGCTGTTCAACTCAAAACACTTCAATTTTTGTTAGAACCTTTTACCCTTCTTACAATATACGTAAAGTATAAATTCGAGGTTCAACCCAGTACACTTAATTTTTTGTTGACTCCCCTGTCCTCTCCCTATATTTTGATTTTTACTATAGATTAATTTCATATTTAAAAAAATTTATAACATTTTTTATTATACGTAGATATTAATAATATAGAATTAACTTTTTTGTTGTTTTCTTTTTTTTTTCATATTAATTAATTTTTTTTTTAAATTTAATTTCTTAAGTTGTTTTGAAAGGAATAGGGTGGAGGTTCCCAGATTTGGTGATTGGTGTTACTTATGTATGTCAAAGGGTTAGCAATGTTATTTGTAAACTTGAACAAGCCCCAATTAAGAACCTAGCTCCAGTAATGCGGCATGTCTGCTTTTTTTTTTTTTTCAAAAAGGATATCTCAGAAATAAAAATTATGTCATGCCTCCAACCCTTATGTCCTTGATCTATAAGATATCTGATCGTTATTCATAAAATAATGTACTTCAATTTTAAAGTAATTTTGTGAAGGCAAGATAATAGAGATGATAATTATTTTATTTTCTCCGTACTGTGAGCCCAGTAGCCTCTTCAATGATTCTAAATATTAGGATACTTTGTTTATTATTTATTTTATATTTGAAAAAAAATCAGTTTTCACATAATTATGCTGAGTCAAGATATTATAGGTAATAATTATTTTATTTTCTTCACCCTGCCCTTCCTCACTAAGACAAAAGCCCCAAACATTCCATATCAGAGGATATTATTCGTAAAAAGAATCGATCTATTATTTATATATAAAAAAAAATTTAATTTTGACGTAGTTAATTTTTGGAAACAAGATAATAGAAATATAAATTTTTTTTTCCATCCAACCAAGCTCACTGAAACACCAGCCCCTTTCAAAAGTTCCACATTAGGTTTATTACTCATGAGAAAAATAAACTAATTCAAATTGAAATAGTTTTGCGAAGCCATAATATCAGAGGTGATAATTACGTGTATATTGTTTACTTCACCCTCCTGTCCTTTTGCTGTTTGAGATTCCAGCCTCTACAACGATTTAATGATGTATATCATTGAAGGTGGGAACATGGAAAGTAGAAAATATGCAATGTTTTTAATTACACCCTCTTTAATGAGGTGCTAGCTCCCTATGAAGATGTTAAAAAAAATCGTTATCGATAAGAAACAGAATATAATTCGTTTTTAGCGTGATTAGTTGTGTTATTTCGAAAAAATATTCTACTAAATATACGATCTGGAGGTCAAGTATAAGGACTCGTTCTTGATCACTTTGTAAAAAAATCCTTTCGTTCGTACTACAAACAATTATAAATTCAGCTCCAAATTTAATGAGTGCTTTTCTGAGATTTAACCAGTTTTAGCATTAACTTCGCTGTTCAACTCAATACACTTCAATTTTTGTTAGAACCCTTTACCCTTCTTACAATATCCATAAAGAGTCAAATGGTATAAATTCGAGGTTCAACCCAATACATTTAATTTTTTGTTGACTACCTTGTCCTCTCCCTATATTTTGATTTTTACTATAGGTTAATTTTATATTTAAAAAAAATTATAACATTTTTTATTATACGTAGATATTAATAATATAGAATTAACTTTTTTTTGTTGTTTTCTTTTTTTTCATATTAATTAATTTTTTTGTACTTAAAAGACTTAATAATAAATTGATGAGAATTGTTCAATACCCGTAGAGAGTGAAAAACATCATTTCGTGGTTTAAACCGTTTTTCTGTAAATAAAGCTCATATGATTGCAAATTTGAAAAATCCATGACCCCTTTACCCCTGATAATAGCGGTTGAAATTTTTGGTCATGAGAGGTATTGTAATATGTCATTCATGGGATTCAACTCCACTCCCCCCCTCTCATCTATCGACGGGGGATCGGGACTACTTATATATTGTATCATAGAAGTGAGATAATTCTCGGGACACTCAGAAAAATTGCTATTTGAAGTCAATTCCTGAAAAAGTCTAGATGTAATGCGTTTTAATGGAGAACGAATTTTTAATAAATTATGTTTAATTTGCAGATGTTTAAGGACGGAATTATTACGATGTAGCTCGGACGTAGAATATTTATGTAAACTGCATTGCATTCGAATAGCTTTCCAGTGGTTAATGCGAGACGAATCGAAAAGGACGTGGATAGCGAGTACCGGTAGACAAATACTAGCCGATTTGTTGCTCTACGCTAATAAAGTACTATTTGTTGATTATTTATTACCCCGTAAACTTTCATACGACAACGTATAATTTTCGCTACCGATTTATGGTACACCTTAGCCGGTGGTTATTTAAACTTGTCGATTTTCACGGCTCTGCGAGGTACTTATTATGTTAATTTTTTTTTTTTCTTAATTTCGCTCATTTTAGGATCCGAAAGAATTCCTTATAGCGTATGAAGAAATGTTGACATTCCTGCAAGATGAAAAATGTTGGGAGGAAATGGAAGCGGAACTCTCAGCTAGAGGGGTCAAAGCGATGACTTTTTACGATATCGTGTTGGACTATATATTAATGGACGCTTTTGAAGATTTAGATACTCCGCCATCGTCAGTATTAGCGGTCGTGCAGAACAGGTGGTTATCGAACGGATTCAAAGAATCGGTCAGTTGTAATCTCGTACACGAATCTTCATTGTGTAATGACTCGTAACGTTAAGAAGAGTAAACGCTTCGTAGATAATGGATATTTGTAAACTAGTTTAGCAGTTAATTAAAAGCATCGAGAGATATGGTCGTTAGGTAATTAATATTGTTTTATGGTGTTCTAGGCGTTGGCCACCGCTGTATGGTCGGTGTTGAGAGCTAAAAGACGTATGCTCAAATATCCGAATGGGTTTATGGCCCATTTCTATTCTATATCGGAGAAAATTTCGCCTTTAATGGCGTGGGGATTTTTAGGACCAGATGAAAATTTAAAAGAAACCTGTGTTTATTTCAAGGTATTTATTACGAGCGAATTCATGACCAGCGTGGAGTTAGATGATTGTAAATCAATTTAATTTTTTTCCTCTCAAAAAAGAAAAAACATTTTTTATTTTTATTTTTTTATTATGAATAGAGAATACATTTATACATATTTCTACAAGTAACATACAAAAAAATTAATCTAAAAATATTAACATTATGCATCATTTTCATCAATACCTTAAAATTAATTTTACACATTTCATATTTAGGAACAAGTGATGAGTTTCCTCAACGATATATTCAGTTTCCGGTGTTGTCGTTACACCACAGTTGACGAGTTGGCTGAAGACATAATGAAACAAATCACCGCCAGAATCGATAATACAATTACAAAACTCACAGAAAGAAATACAATTTGAAAATTTAATACACGACGAAACGAAGATTATTCTAGCCGAAAGTTCCTATAGAGACTAGAAACAAATGAGAACAATTTAGGTGATAATGTTGGCGCAATCGTGTCTCATTAAATTGAATTATTCATTCTAGTCTTTGACATAATTCTAATCGCGAACGAACTTTAATGTTAGTTTGTATTATCTATTATTTATTTTTGTATATATTTGTAAATGACGTATTTATTCGGTGTAAATGTGGTATTTATTTTTAGAACTGTTCTTTTTCTTTTCGTTTTTACATTGCCTTTGTGATTGTTATAGTTAATAAAACAGAACGAGGAAACATAAATGATTATTATAATAGCTGTTGGAGTTCATTAACTTGATTTTTCAAGTGTTGCAGGGATGATAAACTGTTTTCGATGGATTCTTGTTGGTAACCTAAGTGAGTCACGATGATGGGAAATTTCTTCAAATTCTGTAAAGAGTAAAGAATAATGAGAAATATGAAAAACATTTTTGAGGAAGATAAAATATTTCCGATGGTCATACGTTTTCAGTATTTTCTATGACTCGTTCTTGATTCGCGAATTGAGTCGCAGAATGCATAAGCAGCTGAAATTGAAAATTATTACGTCAAAAGTAAGCTAGAGTGAAGCATAATTCATTATTTTCGGTATTCATTTTTACGATACAAACCTCGTGAGATTTTGAACCTCTCTGAATCTGTCGCACGATGGAAGCTATATTCTTGACATTTATCTGAACTCTATCGGCTAAACGATTTTTCGAATCTACGAATAAGGAACGAGCACTGGTGGTTGATGCAGAAGCCATCTATGAAGTAAATAGGCAATAATGTGAAAAATCATTAAGGAAATTTTGATATTAAAAAACAATGAACATACTTTTTGGACGAACGATGAATGATTCAAAGTACTAGCTCGAATAAACGAATGTTTGCACATTAATCAGGATTAGATAAATTCATGATAAAGGTTTAATCAATGTGAAACTGAAAATAAGAAAGAAAATAATCTACTTTTATATTATTTTCCGAATAAAAAAAAGTATTATTTTGTATTTTGATTAAAATCGTGTGAATTTGATAAGACTTTGTTTTGAAGTTGCGCGCACTCTGATGTTCAAAATTGAAATCACAAATTTTTACTCGTAAAATGAGGGCATTCCAAGATAACATAGGCAAATTAACACATTTTCATTTTTTTATCACCTCGAAATTTAATCGTCGAATTATGTTTCATTTTTGTGAAATTTTAATTATCAAAGTACTGTTGAGTATTTTTTGAACAATTTTGGCCTAGTTTTAGAACCCCAACGAGAATCCGACTCACATCATCATTTTGAAACCTTTAATGTCAGATTGACGTATCAGAAAACACGAGTGATCATATTACAGGTACTTAAACTTAATACATATGTTTCAAGCACCAATTATATGCACAATATATTCACAATATCTCTTCGTCTAAAAGAATAGAAATGGAGCAACCTGCACCACCGAATGGTAACGACGAGAATCAAGAGTTGGACAACAGACTGAACGATATAGATATACATGAAGTAGAAGACGATTCTACGGATAGCGGTGAAGGAAGCATAATATTCTTAAATGACGACGAAGCACGAGTCGAAGACGTTATTGAAGCGGACGATGGTGTCGTTATCGATGATCCTGATAGTGATGATATGGACACTGACGATCGCTATGTTGACATGCAAGAAATGAATGGATTCGTGAACGAAGATCGTGTCGGTGGAAATCATCCATTAATCCGTTTTACTGGTCATACTGGTGAGAAAAGAAGGTGTATTGAGCGTTAAACGTATATGGTGAAGTTGGGTACTAACACAATGTGTTATGTAGGTTCGGTGTTTTGGTGCGACATCCATCCGAAAGATAATAGCTGTTGTGTAACCGGTGGTGAAGATGATCGTGCATTCATATGGAACCTTAACACCGGCGAGGTGTTATTCGAATGCAAGAATCATACGGTTGGTGTTAATCATCGTTGATAAATCTAATCAAAGCGAGTTCTGTTATCTAACGAAAACTAATTTATAGGATTCTGTCACTCACGTTGGATTCAATTTCGATGGTACTTACGTAGCAACCGGCGATATGGCTGGGTTAATCCAAGTATGGAAATTATTCGACTCTGAACCAGTATGGAGTGAAAAAGTGGACGATCTTCAGGTAATAAGGATTCCTGTAATAAGAAAAAGGGATTATAAACATGGATAAAAATTCGATATTTCTTTCTTTAGTGGTTACTCTGGCATAAAGAAACGAACATACTATTTGCTGCTCAAAAGACCGGCGAAATATTTATTTGGAAAATACCCAATGGTCAGTGTAAAGTTATTCCTGGACATGGTAAAGGTACTGAATGTGGAGTACTCATGCCTGATGGTTGGTATTAATTTTTGTTATCTACATAATTATAGCCAATTCGATAGTTTGTTTATTCATTAAATTTGCGTTACAGGTAAAAGAATAGTGGTCGGATATAATGATAGATCAGTTAAAGTCTTTGATCTTAAATCCGAAACCGTTATCGCTAATTATAAACCACAAGCTGAACTTGAAGAGAGCACAACGGATATAGACGTTTTGGTCGACAATACGAATTTCGTTGCTGGATTTACAGATGGCGTGGTACTAGTGGGGTCATCGTGGTCGTCTAAAGTAATTTTCTATTTCCTACTTTATTTCACGCGATGAGAGAATTGAGAGTATGGTGCTTATTTTCTAGAATCGTTTTAGATTATTCATTTTAAAAATTCTTAACAATGTTCAGATATCAAGACTGTAATTACTGTTAAATGAATTCTGCGAACTATCGAGCATACTTAATAGCTTTATCATTTCCGAGCGTTTTATCACGAGATTTCTGTACTATTGAACCGTTTAATAGTCTGTTTTTACCAAAGCGCTCATTAAGACCCCTGCAATCATGTTTATTCTTTTAATGGTTCGTCATTTGCTTTTTTTTCACCAACATGTTACGCTTTGAAGAGTATTTGAATTTTCCTTCATAGGATTTTAAATTATCTATCATTGTTCCTTATCAATAGCCTTATTGGTTTCTCTCCTATATAAAAATAAGAACGAATTTCTCATTCCGGTTATCAATTAGATTATTTTTTTAATAGACTTTATTTGAAGTGGATACAAAAACGAAAGTAGAAACGGTTAAATTCGTCGCCCACGATATCTCACCTTTAATCGCAATCGGTTCTTCGAACGGTGTGGAAATTTGGGATTACTCTAAAAAGGTTTGTCCAAAACACTCGTCGAGTTGCCCTAATAATTTCAGTGTTCCATCTTAATCGATTTATGTTACAGGTTGTACGACATTCTATCGAATGCTCGTTCATCAACAGAATGCTATACGATACTCATCGACAGATGATCTACGCAGGCGGCATAGCCGGAGAAGTTTACGTTATTAGTTGTCTAAACGGTAGCATCATTTATTACTATGTGGGTCACAGACACAACATTCTACACTTAGCCGTTTCAAAGTAAGCTTCGATGTATTTAAAGAATATGTAGTTTGATTAATAGAAAATGTGAAACGTAAGAGATAATATTTTGTAATTAAAACCAAGAGGCCATTTTATTAACCAATCAAATCAATGAAATTTGAAGGAGTTAAGAATTATATCGGAGAATTTCAAGACTGTGGAGATGTACAGTCTTTTCGGCTCCCTCTATGTCATTAACTGTAACATCGTCAAGTACAACATGTACACCGGTGACCGCATTACAAAAATCTCTACCTATACACGCATAAAAATTCGTAATGTATCGGCAATTAACTAATTATCATTCACCTTTTCACACTCCAACTTTCGCACAGCGCGAGACTATATGAACAGAGGTACGACGTGCAGCAAGGAGGGAGCTTCACAATCATACAAAACGAGTAGGAGAACAATAGGGGGGGATGAAGGAGCGTCCATAACTACACGCTAACACGAGACTCTAGAAACCGGCGTACGCTCTACGCATATGGCTCATGGCATTTTGCTAAAAAGAAGTGTGTATTTTTCGTGTTGCGTAGAACTTAATAAGTGTTTTAAATCGAATACGTTCGTGTGATTATATATTTTACGCGAATATGTACGTGTAGTGTGAACGTTGAAAAAGTAAGTCATTGATTTTAATTTTTAGAATCGAAATGTGTATTGAAAGCTTGCCATCGCGTTGTGTTAAATGTGTTTCAGCTTAGACACGTGTTTCATAGGACTGATAAATTGCGTCATTTTCACTGTGTATAGGAATTTCCTTTTATGAAGTGGCGTGCTTTTCATGCCGGAATTTCGAACACTCGAATTTCAGATAACATGCTGTGTTTATTTTTGCTTCGAGAGTTTCTGAATATATGTATTAGAACCTTACATATAACAAGCTCGTTTCTGTGTTATCACATATATCTTTTCACCTCAAATTATGAACTGGACACCGGTTTATCTAACGTTCGAAACATAACCCCAATTAGTTCGTTAATCGATATTTCTATTTTTATCAGCGGCTTGTTAAACTTGAATCCACTATTCGGATGCATGAGGAAGAAATCGTATACTTTAATATTGACACATTGGTCGCCTCTATTGATAGATTGTTCCTAACAAAAACGTATTTTTAAAACCATTGAATTCATTAATATTTACCAAGCTAAGATAAGAATTTTCTCTTTTTCATTCTTTTCGTATAATTGCTGCAGATTATTATGAAAATGCATTATAATTTGATAAAAACATTTGTTGTATGTAATCGGATGAATTCTCATTAATCTTTTCAATGCTCATAGCAGCATTTACGTTCACCATACGATAAGTAGAAGCTCAACGATTTAATTAATTAACAAAACGCGAAAGTTGTATTATCGCAACAAAAGATAGTCAATCGATGAAAGTACGTTTATTATTCATAGGAATGATCTAAATGCAGAGATTATTAATATTGTACACATTTTTTACGCTTAATTAATCGTAAATTACGTGCGAAAAATTAAAGATACCAAAATGAAAATTTTTCATCGAATTGAATTTGATAACTTTTCGAATTAACCCATAAAATAAATAATTTTATTTAACGGTTTGTTGAAAAAATACTTCGAAAATTGAAAGCGTTGCTTTCCATGCAGTAAGATTGGCTGAAGTATTCTTGCGAATTTTATTAGAATAGGGGTAATGATAAATGCAGCGTCGCGTGGTTCGACCCTTTTTGAGAGAAATAACTGTACGTCGACCTCATCGAATAATTTTCAAGGGTATGGCGGTATTTTCTGCAGTCGAATACAGTGATGGTATATAGAAATTCCAATTTTTCCCACACGAAAATAAATCGAACGCGAAATTTCCCATTTTTTTCCCACGCAGAACCTGAAAAAATTTGTCTAGTTTCTCCCATGTTTTTCCCTTTTTTTATTGGTAATGTTGGCGCTCTCTACTGCATTAACAAATTATTATTGCACCCAATTTTTTTTTTGGTACCTCTATCTAATAACAAGATTATTACACCATATTATCTAGTTTTTAAATTTTATTATGAAAATAACGAAACAATAATTCTAGAACAATCAAAAAAGTAAAAAGTATTACTAATAGTAGAACCAGAACAAAATGACAGAAAGTTACTCTAAAATTATCAGTCAAAAAAATATCAAAATATCTTTGTTTTTGGTCAAATTTGCAAAAATTCCCATATTTTTCTTTTTTTTAAATAAATATATTCAAAATTTCTCATTTTTCCCCTTTTTAAATGACATTTTTCAAAATCTCCCATTTTTTCCCTTTTTCCCACGCTTTACCCATGGCCAATTTTTTGATCAAAATTTCCCACGATTTGGGAAATTTCCCACGATATCCCATCACTGAGTCGAAAAAGAATCGATATGCATGATATACGTCACATAAGTACTAGCAGTCTACCAGATGGGAAGAAAAACTAGAACCTAATTTCGAGCCTTTTTTTTTTTTATCATGGAAAATGTTTAGACTGATATCCTGAACAATGTACTGAAAATCAACACAAAATGAGGGTTCGGTATTCTCCCTGTTGTAGATCAGAGTTGACTCTTCGAAAATTTGATTTTTCGCATTTTTTTCGAACAACGAGGCACTGTAGAGAGGAAATGGTGCAGTAATAAAAGTATCTTCTTTAAATTTCGAACAAAGAGTATTCCATAAATGTTCTCCTTTATCCATTAAGTGAGGTGATGAGGTCCTCAGAAGCTCAAAACTTTTGGTGTTTGAATTAGAGCTTTAAACGTATACCTGAATTCAACATAAAAAACCCAAAATTTGACTTCTGAACTGACATTACTTCCTTCTTTGCCGCATCCCCTTCCTCATTCATATTTCAGTATTTTCAGTGTAAGAAGTAGTGTTTGGTTAACTGAGCTAAGTTTTTATTTAACAGAAATACCTGTTATAGGCTATAGCTTACCTGATTTGTGAAGGAGAGGTACAAGAGGGAACTCTTTCTCCCTTTTCGTTGCTGGTTATTTTTAACCATATATGACCATGTCCCAGTTTTTTCTTTGTATGCAGCAGAGATGGGCAAGATCCAGATCACAATGATCTTTAGATCAAAAGATCACGATTTTGAGTGATTTGATCTTGATCTTTATCTAAGATCATTAATGAGAAATTGATCTGATCTGATCTAGATCATTGAATTTTCCAAAAAATATATCTAAGATCATTTTTTTTTATTTGTAGCTGTCAGCGCTATCTACATCAATCAATTAGAAAACTTTTCATTTTTTTAAAAGTTAGAAGTATTTTTGAAATTTAAAAATAAAGAAGTCTAGGGGCTCTACCCCCTGGCCTCTTCGCTGCTCAACCCCCACGGCATTCATCGCTTCGCTCGAATTACCCTTTCGACCTTTCGGGGTTCGCAATTCTTGCCCATGTATGAAGTTTTTGTCATTTTTATTATAGGTGTATATTTCAAATGTCAAGTTGAACAGATGAGTAGTATTAATTTGAGAATCAAAGTCTACCAAAATGGTCATTTGTAGGCAAACTGGTATGTAATCGTGTATGTGAAATAGACCCTTAATATTATTTTCATGGGTTGAAACTTTTGGAGGTTCATTTTAGAACCAAGATGAGTTACTTGAAGAGAATTACTTTGATGAATTTCAAGTTTGATAAATTCATTTGGACTGCGTTGCATTATTTCTTCGCATTTGAAAAAAATCAATTTTAAGTAACTTGAAAAAAGATTTTTTCGCTTATTGAACCCAAATACTTGGACGCACGGTATGGGATGAGTGTAATGATTTTAGCTTTTCTGTGCTCACAACTATCGTGTCTTTACATTTTCATAGATTCGCACGTTCCTAATGAAATACCCTCATGTGTTTACAGGTGAACAAAAATGACTCTCACACCATCCGAACCTAATTGCGCTACTCCAGAAGAGCTGCTCTCATTTTCCGGAAATGGGAAAGAGAGTCCGGGCAAAGAAAGCGATAGAGTTCAGCTAAAGAAACGACTACGTTTAATAGACGCCATAGGTATTATGGTCGGTATTATCGTAGGATCTGGTATATTCATATCGCCCAAAGGCGTACTCATATATGCCGGATCACCGGGTCTTGGTATCATAGTGTGGATTCTATCGGGGCTTCTTTCAACCATTGGGGCATTGTGTTACGCTGAACTAGGTGAGTAGTATGGCTCGGCCAAGTTAACCAGTGGTGCTAACGTGCTGTAGGGCCTGTTTTGTTTTAAAATTATATCGTTCATGTTTGACATCGATGTATTTAGATTAGATGCACGTTTATCCTCGCTTCATTACTTCTTTCGCGTGAATACATTTTCCATCGTGTAGTATCGCCAGACACGGAAAATGTTGTAAATGGGGCGAAGAACTAAATGATAAATTGCTGCGCTCGTATTTGCAACGGCTATATTAATGCATACATTTTTCTATGAGTTTTCTACGAGCTGAAATTAATTAAAATTTGATTGAAGTTTTACCCTTGTACATTTCCTTACAGTCGAGAACAAAATTTTTATTCGATTGTTGGACTTACTTATTTTTTTTAAATCATATTTGCATTACAAGTGGATGAAAATTTTTTTAATTGTTGAATTTTGCTACGCCTCTTTGGATTGGGGCGTCTTTTAGTGTGACAAGAAGTGTAAAATTATTATAAAAATAAAAAAAAAATAAAGTTTTTAATTTTAAATTTATAATAAAAAATAAATTTATATATATATATATATATATAATATGTAAATAAAATAATTTAAAAAAATAAAATTATCAATATTAATAAAAATAAATTTTTATTTATATATATATTAACTATATAAATTCTTATTTTAAAATTAAATATAAATAAAAAATTTTTAATTAAATAAACTAATCTAAAAAAAAAAAAAAATAATCTAAAAAAAAAAAATTAAGTCGTACAATTCGGTAGAAAAAAAGGTTAGAAAATGGTAAAAAAAAATCATCAATTTATCGTTACATAACTGCTTATACTTGATATCGTAGTAGTACTAGAGCTCTGCACGATACGGTAGAAAAACGATATATTAACTAAATGATAAATTGCTGCGCTCGTATTTGCAACGGCTATATTAATGCATACATTTTTCTATGATTTTCTACGAGCTGAAATTAATTAAAATTTGATTGAAGTTTTACCCTTGTACATTTCCTTACAGTCGAGAACAAAATTTTTATTCGATTGTTGGACTTACTTATTTTTTTTAAATCATTTGCATTACAAGTGGATGAAAATTTTTTTAATTGTTGAATTTTGCTACGCCTCTTTGGATTGGGGCGTCTTTTAGTGTGACAAGAAGTGTAAAATTATTATAAAAATAAAAAAAAAATAAAGTTTTTAATTTTAAATTTATAATAAAAAATAAATTTTATATATATATATTATATAATATGTAAATAAAATAATTTAAAAAAATAAAATTATCAATATTAATAAAAATAAATTTTTATTTATATATATATTAACTATATAAATTCTTATTTTAAAATTAAATATAAATAAAAAATTTTTAATTAAATAAACTAATCTAAAAAAAAAAAATTAAGTCGTACAATTCGGTAGAAAAAAAGGTTAGAAAATGGTAAAAAAAAATCATCAATTTATCGTTACATAACTGCTTATACTTGATATTCGTAGTAGGTACCCATTTACATCAGAAAATTTTATTTGTACCGCAAGCTATAATGAAACCACCGAAACTAGCGAAAATAAGGCGTTTACGGCTTTACAAATTTTCAATATGATGACCAGATATAATTTGAAATCATCTTTCCCAAATATTTTCTCAATTTATAAAACATTACCATTTTCCTCAGCCACCGTAGCAAGGACGTTTTCCAATATAAAATTAATTGAAACGAGAATTAGATCGACGATAGAAGAAGAATGCTTAGAAGATCAGATCAGATGCGAAGACGAGCCAACGTTGGACGAGGAAACATTGCAAAAAGCTATTGATAAGTTGGCTAACAAAAATAAAAAGTTCCAGAAACAATCATTGTTTAATTAAATAGTTTATACTGTGGTATAAACTATTGGTACAGACATGTATTAGAAAAACACAAGGTAATCTCACAAACGCTAACTGAAAATGTAACAGCATTTTCCTTAATCTGTTTCAAGGTTACCCTTTAAGACACCGATTACGAGTGCTCTCTAAAAATCCGTTAGCACCAAAAATTACGAAACAATTGATTCATGAATGCTCGCCCAAAATCGACGAGCATTCAAACCAAAATATAATACAAAATAGATACTGAATGATGGAACAGTTAGTTAGAATCTGATTTCTGAGTAGTGTCCAATATCTTTAAATTGTGGTGTATATTAAAAGTAGTTCTTTCTTTTAAAATAATATAACTTTCATTTATAATTAGAAGTGTTTCTTTATTTAGTTTCAAATACCGCGATCATGTTACTACAATACTTAGTTGAGTAAAAATCGATGTAATACCTATTGAAGTTAAACAAATTTCATTTCTCCATATTAAAATTTTTCACTTCTTCGGATAGCTTTCCAATTCATTCAAAAAAAGTTTAGGATTTCAACGAGGGGGCCCCACTGACTTTTGGGGCCTTTTCAAGGTATTTATCTATGGTCCCCCAAGTAGCTGAGCACCCCATGGTGGTGCTAACGTCTCTTTTCGAATTTGCGGAAGTGTTTTCTAAATATTTAAAGCATTGAAAGTTCTCCACCTCAGAATGGTAATGGAATCTAAACGAGCTCCTCTTATACTGAAGAAATATTCATCTACTAGGTATCTTCTAGTACAATGAGATGAATTATTGTCAGAATACATATCCATAGGTCGTGGAAGCAATTGAAGCGTCCTTTTAAAAAAACACCATAGTCCAAAAATGAAATTTTACAGGGGAGTAAAATAATACCCGGGGAACGTTTTCGCGACTGAAAATTAGGTTAGGGTTGTGCAAGTCTATCTCGAAATGTGACATGGAAGCTCACAGAGCAAGTTTTACTACTAAATACTCTCTCTAGTTCTTGATATCTGAAATATAAAAATTGAGGTTCCAGACCATGGTTCTTTTTTAAACAAAATTTTATGAAACATTGGACTATGGTTATTTTTTAAACTGAAAATAACCTTTATCAGTGTTCTAGATTCTTGTAAATAAAATGAGAAAAAATCACAATTTTTGGTTCCGGTGTAGTATACTTTAAAATTGTCATCATTTATTACGTTTGTTTTATGAGTTTGATGGGCTTCTCCAGTAGCTTTCAAATCACGAATAATAGATGCTGGATGTGGTTTTCTTTTCCGTTTCTTTGGCGTTGGTTTGTTAGGTACTATTTCGTTATCTCCATTAGTCATTATTTTCAATCAAAATTTAAAAGTTTTCATGCACAGTCGAAAACAACTAGATAAAAGATACCAAAGTCACTGCAAGCAGTAGTTATATTATGTGATGTGTGAATCGTTAACGAACTTGTTTTTTAAACAAAATCATTGAAAACCTTTGATTTTCTTGGCAGAAACATTCCAAATCATATCTTCTCTGGAGCCTTCTTACAACTCACCTCCAACTACCAGCCAAACACTCAACTATATACAGATGGCTCAAAGTCAGAAAATCACGTTGGCTGCGCAGTGCTTATAGCTAACTCAGGCGACGTCGTTCGTTTCTCTCTTCCAGAGCCTTTTTCCATTCTCTCAGCCGAGCTCTTCGCCTTGAAAATCGCAGTTGACCTGGTTATAAATCTGCAACCTCCTTACCTCATTTGCACCGACTCTCTCAGTTCATTGCTATCTTTATCGCAATATCACACTCACTCACAGCACCCCATAGCTAAAGAAATCATTTCAACCCTCTACGAAAATGAAATATACCAACAAAGAGGAATCGTCGGAAACGAACGAGTCGATAGTTTCGCGAAGGAAGCATCGACATGCTTCCCCATTCCAAACATCAAAATCTCTCGTGCGGACCTTGTCTCTTTCCACAAGAAACTTCTGGCTGAAAAATGGTCAAATACCTGGCACAACCTTCCAACATCGAACAAACTCCGGTCATTAAAGTCAGTCACAGACTCCTGGCTGACCTCCTTCCGCGCCGCTCGATCTGAAGAAGTTGCCCTCTGCCGCCTTCGCATTGGCCATGCAAAATTCTCCCACTCCTACCTTCTTTCTAAATCTATGCCTCCTTCCTGTGACCTCTGCTCATGTCCTGTCACAGTCCAACACTTCCTCGTTGAATGTCCTAAATTCGCACCCCAGCGTTCTCTTCTGTCTTTACCACCTACTCTGCACCAACTTCTTGCTGACGATGAGTCATCCATCACAAATCTCATGAAGTTCCTCGGACTCTCAGGCATCTTTCCTCAAATCTAACCAGTAAAGTCCTTACCGTGCCTCTGGCCATAGCAGCAGTATAAGGCACGTTAATTAAACAAGTAAACAAGTAAGTAAAAATGCAAAAAAAAGGCTAAATCTTAATTGTAATGCAAAATAAATATTTTTTTTTTTCGTGAAATTTTACATTAAAAAATGCAATAAAAAAAATTCCTAAATTTGGACTATGGTGCTTTTTTAAATGGAGGCTTCAATTGCACATCGCAAATATGGAAATTTTTGAAACTCATGATGAAAATCACATTTTAAAATATGACAAAATTCTGTTCCTGTCTAGACTACTAGTCGAGAAAAATCCCAAATTTTGAATCCGATTTTCAGTACAAGGTCTGATTAATTTCTCTAAAAGAAGTAAATAAAGTTGCCTCGAGTCGGAATTAGTTTTTAGTTTTTATGTATGCAATTCTTACCTTTTTTCACCCCACAGCCAGCCTACTTGAAGGACTAATTCCAACATCTGTTTTTGATTAAATATTTTTATGAGGTGTTTTGGAATCATAATCATCGTCGAATATAGTTTTCAGTTATTAAAAAATTCCCAACTCGATGGAAACCGATGAACTGTAACGTATTATTCTCAGTTCCCATACTTCGTGCGTCTTAATTACGCTAAGAAAAACCTTAACAAAAGATTTCCTGTGTTTATATCGCATTAATCATATACATACTTCACAACTGCAGCCGGTTCCTTTATAGATGAAAATAAAAACGACTAGAACATCGAAACTAAGCTGTTATCCGTTCAACGTCCCAACTACGCACTACGCGCTTATTTAAATCGGCGTAATTTTCAGGTACAATGATCCCTAAATCTGGTGGCGATTACGCGTATCTTAGCGAAGCTTTCGGCCCATTATCCGCCTTCCTCTATATGTGGTCAGCATTCGCGGTTATAATGCCAGCCGGAAACGCTGTGATCGCGATCACATTCGCTCAGTATCTACTACAACCGCTGTGGATAGGATGTGGTCCACCAATAGTAGCTGTACGATTGATCGCAGCCGTTGTAACGTGTAAGTAAATTCGTATCTTGGTCGAAGCTATGGTATACCTGAGCGAAACCTTATCCAGACATTTTACAGGTTTCCTTACGCTGTTGAACTGTTACAATGTGAAATGGGTGGCTAAAGTGCAAGACGCATTTTCATTGGGCAAAGTCTTGGCTCTGGTGGTGATCGTGGTATGCGGTATTTGGGCTTTCGCCAGTGGCAAACAAGAAAACCTTAGATCGCCTTTCGAAGGTAGTTACTTGGAACCAGGACATATAGCGTTATCCTTCTACTCGGGGATATTTTCTTTCGCCGGATGGTTAGTTTGATTTGAATAGTAATAGCTATCCAATCATTTAAAAGGCGTCTATTCGAGCATTACTAATTTCGTCGACTTCTTATCTAATATCGGGCTGATATGTTTACAGGAATTATTTGAATTTCGTTACAGAAGAAATTAAAAATCCATATAAGTAAGTTATCTTTATAATGGGAAAAATTCTCGTCGTATTTTACGTGCACGTTTTAAGTAAATTTATGTTTTCCTTCACATAGGAATTTACCACGTGCCATTATGATATCATTGCCAGTAGTAACGATAATTTACGTGCTCGTCAATTGCGCCTATTTCGTGGTTCTAAGTAAAGAAGAAATCTTATCATCGGATGCGGTGGCTGTGGTCAGTTCATTGATAATGTGTGTAGATTGTAGATATTTTTTCTCGAATCCGAATAATGTTCGTATTATTTTTAGACATTCGGCGATAAAATGCTCGGATATTTTACATGGATTATGCCGCTGTTTGTGGTATGTTCGACTTTCGGATCTCTCAATGGTAATATATTCGCGTCTTCGAGGCTGTTCTTCGTCGGAGCGCAAAACGGGCATCTTCCTAAAGCTATATCGTTGATTAATATCAACTCTTTCACGCCTATTCCATCACTTATATTTTTGGTAATTATAGGAAATATAACATATTTAGTTTTAGACAGAGATGTATAAAATGTAGGGTCTCCTGAAACATTTGTCAAACTTCAACCATAGATGGTGTATAGGTGGTTGCAGAGACATGAACAATAAGTGTTATATAAGTTGTCTATATCTTGAATTGAAGGATCAGTGATGACTTACATTTTACGTTTATTTTTATGAGATTAAAATTCTTTTTTGGATCTCGTTTTCATATTGTGAATAAAAAGTAGATATAAAAATGACAATTTTTAAAAAATCGGAATTTAAAAATATGCGAGGAAATGTGAATTTTTTCCATGAGAGAAAGGTGTCTACCTAATTACCAAAAAAAGTTGGATTCTTGCACTCCTTGTCATTTGTACGTATAATATAGAGTGGTTCAAACATCTATAAAATTTGAAAAAGCTGAAACTTGTTGAGCCAAGTCAAGGTTATGAAGAGTATATTATACACCGTGTCCATCTGACTTTAGTACCCTGGAGCTCCAAATTCCCGTTATCCAGAAACGATTATCAATTATTTGACTTGTTTTGGTTCTTTTTCACAACATTAAGAAATTTAATTATTATCATTTTGTTTTTCGATAATTTTCAAACGTAATTCCTAGAATTAGGTATCTTTTTAAATTTTCAACGATTTCTTCCCGTTGACTTGGCCACACTGATAACAAAAATAATTAATTCAAATTAACGAATAACGAATTAACGATTAACGAGGAAAAAATTTGATATAAATACAAAATTATGTTTCACAAATTGAGAATCATTTATTATGACCAGAAAAAAACAAAGCAAATGAATTAATTGATTGTTGTTCTTCAGTGAAGGGAGTTTGCCGCTCCCTGTACTTGAATCAGTTGAACAATGTGTATAATAATTAATAACTTGACGTATCGTTGCTCTTTTCATTCGTGATACCTGTAATCCAGTGGTACGTATGAGGATGGAACGTATTTCGTTTTTTTTTCTCGAAAGGCAGCGAGGCTGGAGTCACAGTACTTGCTGAATGATCTCAAAAGACGTCTTAAAAATTTTAGCCCACAACTCAGTTTTTAAACCTCTTCCCCCCCCCCCTCCAAATGAAGTACAGGTTATATTTTGTCGTCAATTTCTTTTTAACTTTTTAAATTAGTTGGTTTAAACTATTCCTAAATTTTCAAAAAACGTAAATTTTGATCATTTTCAGAAATGAAAGCAAATTGGTAAGTTATTGGTGGAATGCACAGTATGGTTTTAATTTAGGCTATTTCGGATCCAAGAAGCAAACGTGGTCAAAAATTGACTCAGGAAATTAAAATTTTTTATGACTTTCTTTTAAGATCATTTATCACTTGTTGTGACCACCCGTTTCGCTTATTGGAAAAACCTAAATTTGACCCACCATAGTGAGCAGTTTGCGAATGATTTTTTTTTTTGCGCTCGAGTAAACGGAGTTGATATGTTTTTTTTAAAGCAGTAAGTTGTTATGAATCTTACGCTCTTTATAAGTGATTTTTTATTCATGCATTTCTCGAAAAACATTCATTTTATCAGAGTAATCTTCAAACAGATTTTTGAGATGTTTATCAGAAGTGTATATTTCAAATTTCAAGAAAACCTGTCCATTAAAATTTAACAAGGATACATGTATCCAATCCTGTATATGCAGTATACCCTTCAGTTTGGATTTTTGGTTTTTGAGCAATAAGATACGACGTTTGATTGCAAGAAATAAATGCGAGTAACTCATTTCGATTTGTAATTTTTCAATATTTGAAAAGTTTTGTCTACATTTCGAGGAATTTGAAAATTGAATTAGGGGAGTTTATATTTTTACGTGTTTTTGAGATAATTTAACTGCTATTGTTATGCGGCCTTCTTTATTAAAAATAAAAATTAAAATTAAAAAAAACCGAAATATTTCCTCCTCGAATACTGTCTATGGTTGAAGCTTCGCAGATGTTTCACGGAAGACCCTGTGTGTAATTGTATATGTAGGCTGGCCACAGGGCCACTTGATTACTTTATTAAAAAAAAAAAAAAAACAAAAACAAAAAAAAAACATGAAAATATGGTTACAATTTTCATTTTGAAAGGATTTTAAAGTTACTATTTTTTATTTATTTTTTTTTTTGACAAAAATAGTGGGCAGCCTGTATACGTATATGAGCTGCCTGTTGAAGTAACAAAGCTATAAGCATATAACATTATCGTATAAACTATTAACACAAGTACCATGCGAGTTCTTTTTCAGTCATTTATTTTATTTGCAATTGCGATTTTTTCGGAAAATTTTTCACGTAACCTGCGTTTATGTTACTAGTTCAAAAGCATGAGTTTAGTACTAAGTAAAGTTGCAGATGTAAATCACTGTTACAGTGTGGCCAACAATCTTACACTAGGGGGATTTATTTTTAAGTTTATGCAAAACTATCTGAATACTGTTATGATGACCTAAAATTTTTGTAGCTTGTGTGATATAAATTGTCCAAGTTGACTCTTGAAAAAATGTCTGGTCTATAAAAAGTTGACACGATTGTAAGAGAAGTACCTTTTTGATTTTATTTCATAATTTCAGTCATTTTTGAATCCGAAAATTTTGAATATTCAGTTTGTTTTATTAGAAAGTTGATACAAACAATTATATTAAAATACTAGGGGGCTTCGCCCCCTGGCCGCTTCGCGGCCCAACCCCGCGGCATTCCTCGCTTCGCTCGGATTGCCTATTTGATTGTAACTTTATATATATGATGTAAATAGTATTTTTGGTTTTGAAACTGGTAAAGTAACCCTAAAAAGTGATCTACATTTAAGATTTCTATCTTGCATGTTTTCAATCTGAGTTTTCAACAACAAAAAAAAAAAATAAATGATGATAATAATAATAATAATAATAATAATAATGATAAAGAAAATAATCAAAATAGAACAAATATACGGTTAGTAGAGTACTTGGTTATGATAAAATTGTCAATTCGATTTTTTTGGTGCGAGTTTGATAATTTTGATTTTTCTACACGGATTTTATTCTCCTACATTTAGCAATATGATTTTATCGCAATGACGCTGGAACCCTATATAATATTAGGTGCCGCGACTCTAATAATGATTATATTTCTTGTAGTGTGTTTTTACGCTATTATTGCTGCTAATCGAGGATGTGTACGCATTAATTAATTATGCTACATTCGTCGAATCTTTATTCACATTGTGTTCAATTGCGGGCTTATTATGGCTGCGATACAAGCAACCAGAGCTGAAAAGGCCAATAAAGGTAACGTTTTTAGTTGAAATTTGAATTTTAACTTTAATACGATATTTCGTTGATATTCTTGATTGTAATGAGATTTTATCACGTAATTACAGGTGTCGTTGGCATTACCTTTGCTATTTTTTGTCGTGTGCGCATTTTTAGTGACGCTGCCATTTGTCGTAGAACCGATACAAGTAGGTGTCGGATTCTTGATTATTCTATCTGGCATTCCTATCTATCAAGTGTTGGTGAGATCGAAAGAAAAAGTTCCTGCTATTGGAAGAATGTCGAGTAAGTATCGAGTATCCGATAAGCCATATGATGATAATGATGAATCATTGTGTTATGCGGTGTGTGGAAGAATATGTGCTGATTATTGAAATCTCAGGTTTTAGTATTGAAGCATGAAATATTTTGAGAATAGCTTGTTGTTTTAACTCATCTTTTTGAAATATATTGAAATTTTTGCTGTAAAAGTTTGAAAACGCGATGAAGAGCTCTATGTTGAAGCCAGTGAACAACTTTTTCAAACATGTACCCACAAAGATGAACGCTAAAGATTAAATTTGACTTGAGCAAATAAAAATGTGATTGTTGAGACTTCGGTTTTCAAGGAACAATGCGATTAATGGGTCTTCGGAAATTTAATGTCGTGTAGATGGCACGTTTAACAAAAAAAAAATTTATTTGAGTCTTTTCGTTCTAGAGAAGGGTCTGGCAAATAAAAACTTGAATATTATGATACAGTTTAAATATTATATTGAAAATCCTTTTTATGATAATGAAAAAATTTATTGTCGAGTATTCCTTCAAATTTTGTAGCAAATGACAAATGCCATGTTTTTATAATTATTATAAAATGTTGACTTTCCTTTTCTTTCACATGAAGGCGATTAGTGTTCCATTGGTGCTCTAGTATAAGCATTCAAGTTAGTTGGATAAAAAGAGCATGAAAAACTATCGAATTAATTGCGTAATCAACTTTTTTTCAGATAATTTCAATTTACAATGCGCGAAACTATTCATGTGTATACCGGAAGAAGGTAAATTCAACTGAAGTAAAACAATGAAATAACTGCTGTCGACAATCAACAGTTCAGGTAGGAGATGGAGATTTGTTGTCGAAATTTCAGTATTGTTTCGATGTTGCGACTACACGTCAATTATGATAAATGCGTCGATGTTACCCTTCAATTAATCAGTAAGATACAAAGGCAGTAATATCAGTAATTCTTCGTTCCTTTACGATGGTGAAAATTTCCATCTGTGTGCATTGATTTGAAAAAAAAAATCAAAAATGGAATAATCACGTCAATGATTCGATAATTGAAGGCTATGAAATTGATTTTGTTTTCTCTTTGTCATCGTATTATTATTGACTTCTTTTGCTATAGACAATGGATATTGTTCAGAGAATCCAGATGCTTGAAACTTACTGCTTGATTTATACCGTCGAGAGAAATTCCGTGTTTTTTGTTTTTTCACATTTGAAGGTAAAATTCCAGAAAATTGTGTAACATTTCATTATTGAATCATTGGACATAAATTAAAATTATTAAAAAAAAAAAAAAGATTAAAATGATGATTTTTAATTTCAACCTTCAAATAGCAAATGCTAAAGTAGTTGAGTTGTTGTGAATTTTGAAAATGGTGACTCGTGTAGTATTGTCGACGTTCGTGTCATACTCGACAAAAAAATCGACAGAAATTTTGAAACTTCCACGCGATAAAAAGATGAATGACCATAGTAGTAAGGGTATGTTGAGGTAGTGGTATTACTTAACACTCGTACACATTTTCATTGATATTTCAATATTTAATATTTTCTTATTATTTTGCTGTTTTTTGATGAATTTTTTGTCGAGTCGACATGTCAGTGGGAAAGTCTGGAATTGACACTTTGTGGAATAATGTGGAATCATTCATCGACACATCATTTGCACTTTTTCCGCAAATTATTAATAAAATATTTCTTTTAAATCACTAATATTATTCAGAACGTTAACAATTTGAAGTTTTTTTTTTATTTAAAATTTTTCACTCGTTTCTTCTATTTCACTGTTTTTATTCCATGTAGAGTGTATATGTAGATGAAGTTGTCTATAATCAACATTATGCTTAAATTTTACATTAATAAATTTTGTAATTATTTTTTTATAGTGAATTAAACATTTAAAACGCTAAAGATCGAGTGGTCGACGGTCTTTGAAAAATGAAATATATGATTATGAGTAGAAAAAACTAATGCCATTATTTTTATAAAAAATCTCAACTTTTTTTTAAATATAAGAAAATAATTTTGAATGATTTTCAAAATTTCTACTTGGCTGTCGATATGAATGGCGGGATTTCTACAAGTAATTACTTGGTAGGTAATAAAAATTTGTCCAAGAAAAACAGCAAATTTATTTATTTATTTTTTTTTTTTAAGAAATTCCAAATAAAAAGAAGTAAGTAAATTTAAGTATGTGATGAATTGGTCGCTTAGAATTTTAGTACTTTGGTAAATTCTTTGTTCCTTTTGCTGTTATTGAATAATTGTTATATTTACAAAAACGTGTTGTTTTTTGCTATGTGATCCTTTAAAATGCAGCTTCTCGAATAGAACAAAATAGAATGCAGTAAATCATTGATATCGCCTTTTTTTTCTATTTTATGCTTTAAAACAAATTGAATTGTTCAACTTCATGAGTAAGTTTTGAAAGTCATCCATCACGAAGTATGTAAAATTGAAATCGTTTTTATGACTTTCACGACAGGAATCGAATAAAGGCGATGTTGATATGGTTCTGAAGAAGAACATATTAATCATGAATACTACACAGTACACATGTTATATAGTTTTGGGCAAAAAATGTTAATCATTAGATGAAAGAATTAGTATTTGGTTAACAGATTCAAACAATTTCATGTTATGTGCTCGGAGTCAGAGGACCGATAAAAATTTAGTCTTACCAACGGTTGAAAAAAAGTAACTTTTCAAAATGAAATTTTTTCGATCGATGAATTCAGTCTATTATAAGGTTTTTATAAAAATTTATTCGCGAGTTTCATTTTACAAAAATAGTACTGAAAAAAATATACTATAAAATTTTATTTAAAAAAATGAAAAATAAAATTCGAAATTTTTGGTTTACTACCACCTGCATACCTCACTCGCAGAAAAAAGTGAGACGCATACCACATTTTGTTCCTCAGGAGAAGAGCGACGTTTGGGCCCGAGAATGGTTGTGTATTGTCTATGGTGCATGAATAAGTGAGTGTATTTTCACCTAATGTAGCATTCTAGGGTAGTTCGTTGTACCTATTCTATTTTGTTTTGTTCGAGAAGCTACATTTGAGAAAATTTTATCAAGATGATTTTGGAAAATGTCAGTTATTCTAATTATTCACTTCCCTTGGTAAAGATGTTTTTAAAGCTGTCTTTCACAATATGTATTTGTTATTACATTGTGTTCAAGAAGTAAAATAATTTTTTTCTATACCTCCAAAAAAACGCAATTTTGATTTTCGTGCTTGATTTGCTGTTCAACGCCATAAAGCGTGAAGTCCCGCCGTGATCTCTAATTTTCTATCTTGACTCAGAAAGAATTAAAATTATTGCAAAAAATGAGATTGGAATGAAGTATAAATATTTATAAAAACTCCTGAGATTTGTGTTTGTAACTCTCTATCCCTATTGAAAAATACATCACAAAAAAAAAAAATACAAATAATTATAATGCAGAAATCCTTCTCGGAATTATTCGATTGGTGTCATAAGGAGCCTCGAAATAACGCGCATTAATCTTGCCGTGGCTTGTCGGGAAATTGATTGAAAATAAAGCGATAGTTTAAAGGAAAACAAAACTAAAATAAATTGAAAATGAACGAAACTGCGGATTTGCAGACGACATACTCTGTTCGAAAAGTAGAATTTCGACGAAGTATTAACCGACTTGAACGTACTAGAGAATCGAAATAAATGCATTTAACGTGGTTCTTATTTCGATGATCGATATTTTATCCGAAATCAAGTCGACTGTGGTAGTACTTGGGAAGATGCGTGTTTTTCAATAGGTAGGTATTTGTTAAAAAGAAGAAAAAAAATTGAAACTTTTTCGCCCATTTTGGATCCACCTTGATACAAAGATATATCCATAACGGATATCAGTCAGTCAATTACTAATCGTCTAAAATATATAGAAGCCCCATCTCCCGCCCCTCTATCGAAGAAACATTTCTATTTTAAATCAGTAAGCTACGAAAGCCTATCATGTTTATTAAAAAACTTGGAAAAAAGTAGGGAAAATAATAATGGTAAATGTATTAAAAATGTTTTCGATAAGTTCATTAACTATTGTTTTCCATCTCTATTGTTCGTTTTCACAAAAGAGTAGCTTTTAAAGAAATTGATCGCTGAGAATTTGTTATTGCGTAAAATAGCTGTAGGATTTCCAGATTAGCAACAATTTTTCCATTCACAAAAGTAGGTCGTCCATTGACGTCGTATAGGGAATAAAAAAAAATCTTCCCTTTTTTCAACATCCAGGTATATTTTTGCCAATCTAATGCCCACAGTTGGGTAAGTTATCGAAACAAAAAAGAAAACCGACGTCGCTAGCTCGAAGTGTTTTATTTTCGATCAACACGTAGAAAATACCATCTTCGTTGGTTATCTAATCAACGTATCTAATCATAGCTATAAAAATCGCCTGCGCTCGTTTCAAAATAAAATCTTAGCACCGAATTAATCAACGAGACTTTAATTTTATCGCTGCACAAATTCCGAGCTGGAAAGAATTTCGAGACGGAATTTTTTACTTGGAAAATAGTACAGTCGATGAGCCCAGTGGTGGATGTGTTCATCGTGTAACGCGATACACCACGTCGCGCAAGTGAACAAAATAGGCGCTCATGTGTGACCATCTGGTTGACCACACAGTGGCGCGTATCTTTTGAGAACCACTATTAGTTGTCATTCACACTTGAAGCGGCCACTATTGTAGTACAGGTTATTTACTTTTGTAAGCGAATCGATTATGAATGATTTCACGGTGTGTTCGGTACGTAATTACTATGGGAAAGGTGAATCCGCGTGAACGAGCTATTTACTCTGTATAGCGTCCATCTCATTATAATTTTTCGACTACTTCCCCTTCGTACTGGTAATTACATCCTTAAAGGTGGATAAAATACGACGATACGGTTGTAGCGAAAAGATTAAGCGGATAATAGAATTTAGAATATAAAAGAACGAAGATGATGAACGCGAGCTGACGGGGAAATTTACATAATTTCGCGACTTCTGCTTTGATATAAATTTAGTCGGAGTTGAACGATTGATTTACATAATAAGGGAAACATTTTAGCCACTGTGTACGGATACGGCTTTCAAAAAGGAAAAAAATCCTATAATAGGAAACTGTTGAAATGATAGAATATCGAAGTTGGGGGAAACATGCGATAAATGTCGACAAAAGGTATATACGCGATATGAAAGCACGAGTATAGGTAAACGTTTCCTCCGAAGAATTAAATGTCATAAATAATAAAAAAAAATAAATAAAATAAAACTGGGGAAAAAACTAAACGAAAGCCAACATATTACATTTACTTTTCCCCGGTACAATATCAACAAATTCTTTCGCAGTTGTTTTTAATTTGATTCGCAACAAAAGTCGCAAAAGCTGACATTTAAAAAGTTCGGTTTCCGCAAACTTTAACGTTTTGTTTTCTTTTTTTACTCTTTTTTCAGCGTACATCCTATACCTTTTTATTTTCGCTATGTCTATTCCGTGAAATATTGTCGGCGGGGAAAAAAAGTTCACCATCGGTTGTCTTGTTTTCGTGAATGTAAAGTTATACGTTTCGTTTAATGAGCTTCCGCGCTCTTTTATCGCGATGTATTTTTTTAATTCTGTGCTGAATTTAAACGGCACGATGGCCGTACTATGTTCTTTTATATTTAACCGACATGAATATTACGATGCCCTGAAACACTACAAATTGTTCAAGTCAATGACCACGAAATATGAATTTAAGGGTTATATGAATTTTTCATTGTATTTACCCCAATTCTTTTTATATGAGTAAGTGGTAGCTTGCTATCTGTGATGACTAACAAAAACATCTTTTCGCTGTGCCTGTAAGGTTTACATGATTTTTTATTTCTTTCGAAAATTACGAAGAAAATACGACCTAATGGATTGTTAATGATGCCATCATAAGCACAGATGACAGTTCCCTTACACTTTTTTCGTGTTTATCTAACTGCTGAGAGGTTCGAACTGCTGAGAGGTTCGTTTTTGAAATATTTCATGCTAATTTGAAAATATCTGTCATATGTGCTGTGGTAGGTCACTCACATTTTGGGGGAATCTGGGAAGACCAGGCAGTATCTAAGGATGCTTTGGACTCCCATCAGCCAGAGGTTTTTCTCTAATACTGATGCCTTCAACTATTTGTAATGGGCAAATGAGCTAATCGCTATTTCAAAATGAATAATGTGGACAACGTAAACTACCTACTCCTTTATCTAGTAGCCATCATTTGAATTCGAAGAGGTTCAATGATTAATCATACAGTTATATCTCTAAGTTCTAATGCATATTTTCATTCGTGTGGTTCCTAACTTGAACATTTTACTCAAGATATTTGTCACAATACTTGTAAGCCAGGACTGGAAAATCGTTTTGATAATGGTTACGGTTATGGTTTTTGGTTTTCAGAATTTTTGTTCTTTACGGGTTCTATACCGGTAATTTTTTTTTCGTTTCGGTAATGGTTTTCGGTTTTTGGTTACTGGTGCTTTTTTGGTTTTACTGGTTTCTATTGTTGGTTTTTATCATTTTTGATTTTATTCATTTATTTGAATTTTTTTCAATCAAAACTGATGATATTTTGATATTTAAAATTTTAAAGCACCTGAAATCTGGTATGAAATAAATACAGTGATGAAACTTTTTTTTTTTAGAATTAATCTTGTCAGTGTCAATTATGAATTATGATTATCGATGCTTAAGTGCATTCATTTTTTTTATTTTTTATTATTCATTTTGTTTTATGTATTTTTGTATTTTTTGTTTACAAAATAATAATGTTCTAAAAAATGAACTATTGAAAACCGAAATTGAAACCGTAATTTTTTTCGGTTTTGGTATTGGTTTTTGTTACGGTTTTACAGTTTTTCTTTGCGGTTATCGGTAATTACCTTTTTTTTTTTTTTTTTTTTTCAGTTTTCTGTTAAAAGGTATTGATTAATATCGATATTTTCTGGGCAAATATCGATAGTATCGATACCAGTATTGATACTTTCGATGTTATCCCAAAAGGAATAATATGAATATTTATCAGGGTTGAGCGTTCTAAACCAAAGTGTTTAAAACATGTTTTAACCCTTAATTGGCACACATGGGTGAATTTCACCCATCGGTAATACAAACTCGCTGCGCTCCGGCGTAACCGGCTGCTCATCCCTGTGCACCCTTCATAGTTGAACGTTGCCACAATTTCTTCAATTTAGGAATCTGTGTTAGTTGCATACATCAATTTTTGAAGGGACAGATTTACTTCTGAATTTTTATGCAAATTATTCATTACATCTTTCAGGTCGCAAAAATTGAAAATAAAACCTTGCTATGTTGTAGTTCGAACGATTTGCAAGAAAAAAACATAGAAGAACAAAATGCCTATCTTCAATATTGAAGGAGCTAGAAATTTTCAAAAATTGTTCTATTCTCTCCTATGTATGCTGCCCCTTCAATTTTGATATTATGCAATTTTTTGTAATGAAATTCTGCATTTCAGCGAGCACAATAACATATTATATTTCAATTTCTTGAGTGACTCAGCACAATTATCATTTTCTAATTTAAATTATTTTCATGTGTGCCATTAGAGGGTTGAACATAAAAAAAAAAACAATGAAATTTAAAACTAAATTCTGTTCAAAATGCCTTTAAAACTTTTTTTTTTCTTTGTTTTAAATATGGTTTTTATTCTCCGCATTTTTTCTTTAATTTACGGTATTTAACCGAAAAAATACAAGTAAACGCTAACGAGGAAGAATTTTTTACCTGCGAAGGCATCTTCTAGATTTCAAAAAATTTTTTCAAATTTCTATTTTCAATACTTGAAAAGTCAAGGTTGTCGAAGGTAATGGCTAAATGTGAATTTTTCAATTTAATTTTTATGACTTCAGTAGGGAGATCTCTTAGTGATGTCAAAGTGGATGGAATAAGTTGACTTATTTGAATTTGGTCACAACTCGCGACGTCGCGACAATTAAACGAATTCCATGCTCGTAGTACTTGAGTGAAAATTAAATAATTATGGTTCTTAATTTTTTCTTATTTAATTATGAAGTTATGATGAGGAGCGCAAACATTATAAATTTAAAACAACTAAATACTAAAAATGAAAAAAAAAAAAACCAAAACAAAAAAAAAACAAATAAACAAACATATTTAAAACTGTTTGAAATTAGTTTAAACGATGTTTTAAACATGTTTTTTTCCCATGAAGGTTTTTTGTTTTAAGACGAAAAATCTATTTGTTAGCAACCCTGATATTTATTTTTATTATTTATTATTTTTTAATTATTTCAAAAATTCAAATAGTTTACGCTTGAATTTGACCTACGATTGTTGGCTGTATACTCAGCAACATAAAAGCCCCGCTCACTAGCGATTCTAGAGGCTGTTATACTGAGTAGGCGTGCTGTTAACTCTCGTAGCTCGTGGAATTGTATAATTTTTTCAAAATTATAAAGCTGATAGTTCTGTAAGGTATGTATTTAGAAGAACAGTAATTTCCAACCTTGAATGCTTAAATGCAGCAAAATCTATAGTTTGCACTGGCTTACTAAGAATTCGATTCGCAAATTTTTTAGCTGTGAAATAAAAAATATAAGTATTACATGATGCGAAAATTTAAAAACTAAAAAAAACATTTTCATCTTTCTCAGAATATTTTTACCCTTTGACTGTAAAGCATTCTTGTACATTTGAAGGTCTTTTTGGTTCATTCACCGTAAACTTTCCGATGTTCTGGTTAGTACTCTCCAAAGTACTAGAGTAGGTGCCGCAATATGTGCTCACGTTAGCGTATGTGAAATAAAATTTAATAAAAAATAATGGAGGTTTTACGGTAATTTCTTTTTTTTAAGCATAAAACTCGTAAAAAAAATATAAGTCGTTTATGTAACGCTCGCCAATAAAGTTGCTTTACGTTCTTGTTTTAAGCGCTTCGAACACTTGGCGCGAAATCCCTGGGCATTTTAGTTTACCTCACTCACGAGGGCAGTTTTGGTATAGAGGGGTTACCGAGAAAGGGTAGGAAAAAAGACATCAATGTTGATGGAAACGGCGTTAAATATTCATAACGTTTTAGTTCGCAACAGACTCGGTGTTTTTCAGATGAAATTAAGCTACTGGTTAGTTGCGAAGAGTCTTTTTGTATTGTTTTACGTAGCTGTATTAAAAACTGAAATGCCATTGTTGTTTTTTGCGATATTGATGTTTAATTGCGTACGAGGATTTTTCTTATGGCTGGTGGACGAATTATCAACTAAATTACTATTAATGCTAGATGATTTTAATCAGTCGAGTAAACGAATATTCAATAAATGTAGACTACAAGTGTAAAGAAGCGAGCTATTAATTGAGCTTGGTAAGAGTTTTTTATTTTCACCAATATTATACATTGCAACGTCGTAAGGATTAGGATTAACATTGGCAGAAGAGGATTAAGGCACTCGCTTCTATGAGTAAATCGGCTTAATAGTCTTCAGCGACATTCTCTATTGCTTCGGTGTACAAATCGTTCGCTACGCGATGCGCACATTTTCGCTGGTCTTCAGTCTGTAAAATGTAAAAAGTAAAAAGTAGAAAACAACAAAATCAAACTAGAAGGAAGGAATACTAACTTTATTCATAATCAGGTTAGGGACTAACACATCATTTAGGAAGTCGTTCAGTACATTGTATTGCTTATAGAATTTAGGAACGGGATCACATAACAAAAATAGGTTCTCAATAAAAGGAGGATACTACGAAAAAATTAAAATTAAAAAACAGAAAGATAAAAATAAATGGCAGATGTAAAAAGATTTACATGGGAAATCGTATATTGAAGACGAAAATGCGAATGAGATTGATACATCATAATTGTTCTTCTTTAGTAATTTTCAAAAACGAAAAAAAAAAAAAAATGTGTATACCGGGTGTCTATTCGATTCGGGTACCCTTAAGCGCAAAATTCCCTAAAATGGCTATTCAGTTAATTCGAATAACTTTAAATACGCGCTTGGTTGCTTCGTTAATAACATGAAAAATTTCAAAATTCTTAGCTTTGAATTATTATATTTCACGAATCTCATATAGTGTACCCATTTATGTGATAATTATAATTAACAACATTATGTTAGGGATTTTAGCGCTCTAGGGTACCCGAATCGAATAGACACCCGGTATATATGTATGGTAGGTACATCACTTTGAGATCGAAAATACAAACCAATGTGATATGAAGAGGGGCCAACAGTTACTAAATTTGAAAGCAAACGTTGGCGCTCAAAACCTAATCAAGTAACTCTTTTTGATTTACGTATTTCGTTTATTATCAAAAAATTACAAAATACTGAAAGACCTCAGGAATGATATTTCGAAGGGAATTGATACAATGTAAAAAAAAGTAAAAAACTGAAGTCCTGCAGTAGTTTAGTGCCTTGATGAGATGTCTGCTATTGCAAGAAGTTCAAACACAAATGAGCCAGACAATATAAATGAAAAAAAAAAACGAAATGTGAATGTTTTTGAAAAATAAAAATTTTTTTATTAACACAATCTCTTTGGAGCATCTCAGACACGGACAGTACAGTTCGCCATCAGAATACCTGTGTATGGTAAAAATTGCTAAGTGAAAGAACGTTAACTTTGTTTACCGGTGTTACATTTCAGCCTTTTCTTCTAATCTGGGGTCGTATAAAATTATCATTTGGGTGTGTCTATTAAGATCAGATTTTTTTCTACATCATATGTATTGAAAGGATTTCTATGAATCTTTCGAACACTTTGACAGCCTTTCTAATACATCACTCTAAACGATATTTCTTTAAAAAAAATCTATTTAACTCCCATATGTTATAATTTTTTTTTTCAATAATTATAGCGGGTTAAGCCCCAGAATTATCATTTTAATAACATAATTTTTAACAATTTCTGAAAATATTTACCTTGTTTATTAGTGATGCGGAGCACCAACTAATTTCCCAGTAAATATTTGAGAAAATTCCTGAGTAAGAGACAATGTTAACCTTGTCTATTATTAGTAAATTTTTAATACCGGTTTTGCTCTATTTTCTTCCTTTTTAGTACTACTCTAGGAAGCATCATCAATTCTCTGTTTGCCTTTCAGTGGTCATTTTTGGGTAACTAAGTTTCTGGCTACTGATATTCTTAAGTTCTCAAATGAACATTATTAGCTAATATAATATAACGATCAAGTTCATGTACCGCATGTATGTTCCATTAAGATCTCCTCATGATTCTTTGAAAAGTTCCATTTTTGGTTTTTCATGAAAAGCGAATCGCAAAAAGAAATAATCTGTTAAATTTGTACTTTTGAAATAAAGAATGGACAATGAAAATTTAATCTAATGAAGGAATTATTTTAAATTTTTACTTTTGGAGTAAAAAGTAGTCAATGAAAATTTAATCTATTGAAGGAATTATTACTGGTTTATTGCTGCTCTGTTTTATTCATGAATTATAATAGATAATGTTGATAAAAATGATCGAAATGAGTATTTATTTTTTATAAGTATTTATTTTACCTATATGTATAATAATTTTAATAAGATTGTAATAATTTTATCGATGTGTTTTCTTTCAATTTTCGACAATAATAATGTATGATATAAGCACCTGTTCCTTCCTCACTTTCATTTCGAATAATGATTTTTTCTTTCAAAAATTTCTCCTAAAATTTAATTTTTTAGCGAGAGATTGTGGGGCCAATGAGGTTAGTTTGATATGTTTTTTTTTTTAAGATTTTGCTGTAAATTGATATTAATTGTAAGAGGTTTTATTACTAAAAGGTTTCCTAATTATAATTTATACCTGGTATTTTTCTGTACATCATTTTATGTAATAAAATATTTTCGAGATTTTGTTTTTATTTTTTGGCTTATATCTAATAATCCTAAATTTTACGTATATTATTTTTCATTTATATGTGGTAAATTTCGTACAAAAAGTACAGAAGTGGAGTAGGGATTCTAAACTGGGAGTAGATGCTTGAGGAGCTGGTAAGAGCTCTGGTGAAGGTAGTGTCAAAAGGGGGTCCGGTGGGTGACTTGGATTTTTTCTATGGTATTTTATGATGCTAACTGCTTTATGACGAACGTGAGACAACGAATAAGAATGCAGGGAACTGCATGCGGAGAATATTCTACTAGTTTTCGACACTTGAACTTTCCAGCGGATCCTAATCTCATATAAATAATTCGTAAGGATATGGAAATGAATATTAATTCGTTTTGGTTTAAAATTATCAGTATTATTCAAAATGAAAAATTTAATTGATTAATGAAAGAAAATGTACTTTTGGAGAAAAATTATTGATAACAATACTAATTATTTTTGCAGCTGATCTCACGTGAATTTTAGCACATTGCATATATGCATAAGCACTGAATTTTTGCAGGATTTATTCCACGCTATATTATGTCACTTGAAGTAATAATATATGCAAGTATGTATATATGTATGAAATATGCAAGTAACCTACTGAATATATTTTAATGCGATTTATTACTCTACAAAAAACGCGGTGGTGAAGGGCAAGTACCTTCAAGCAACCTATTTGAGCCTCAAACTGGAGGTACCACTTCCTGGAGGAAGATACTTGAGGAGGCACCTAAGACCGCGGAGGTAGAGACACTTCAGAGAAATTGAAAGTGAGAACACATTCAGCCTACTGGTAACATGCTGGTAGTTGAGGTAGAGGTAAAGTTACTTGAAACTTCCTCGCTCGTCTCAGATCTCTTTTTTTCGGGCGAAGTGGTATCATTTTGAGATAATTAGCTTGGAAATTTTGAGTTGTACTCCTCGAAAGGTCACCTGTAGGACTTCGAATTGATCTACAAAAATGGTAGTTTGATCATTTAATCCTGAGTTCATGCATCATGCATAAGCACGAGGTATGGTAAAAATCAAATATTTTTTAAATTCGAATTTTTTTTCATCTCAAATGCGTCGAATCGTTGACAGTTGCTCCTAAAATGTAAGAAGTTGCCTTTAATGAAATTTTCAAAAAAAAAAAAAAAAACAAAAAGCAAATCCAAGAAAATCTCTACCAGCTTAAAGTTTTAGCGAAGATCTGGTTTTAGAAGTAAGGATTTAATTTTTTTTTTTTAAATATACCAGTGGAAATGAAAATGAAGTGAATCTTCTTGGAGAATTTGAATGTGATTACTTATCGCTAACTATTTTTCATTTATCTGCTCATTTCAGAGATTGAAGTGAAAAACGGATTTTTGTACATATTTTTCTCCGTAATATCTGAAGGTATTTGGTATCTTATGAAGTTTGAAAGCTCAGTTTTCATTACTATATCATTCTCGTACATTCGTATTAACTCGCTGGTCAATTTATATTGCATGTTTTGTTGCATTTTCCCTTCAAGAGAAAACTATGCAATTTTAATAACTCTATAGGTAAGCTCCTGAAATTAGAAAGGTAAGCAATTTTATTAACATTACATACAAAATCTAGGCGACATCGTAGGCAATTAGTGGTTTTGTTGTAATTTCAGGAATTGCAAGATCTATGAAATCTTATCGATTTAAAAATTAAAATAGGATTGTTCGAAATAAGCTTACCTGAACTGCGCGTAAGATAGTTGGGTAATTTAAGTCGGTACAAATGATTTAACTTTTTTGTGACTCCTTTTCTCCCTTATCTCCGTGCTCGTAGCCTACCAGCGAGGTGAGGGGTGACTGAGCCCTTATTAGAAAAATTTCGCTTCCACTTGATGAAATTTTGTTCGCAATTTTTTCCATCTCGAGAACACCACTCAATAAAAGAAATTAAAGCCACCACTAGGATTTCGTTAGCCCTCCCTCGCCTCCTAAAACGATAGGCGTTCTCGTCTTCTACCTTAAACAAAAGAGAAATTAGAAAATAATTTAAGCCGAAATAAATACACCACAGTACAGGCAAATTATAAATTTAAATTAAGACTAAGTTTTTCGAAAATATAGAAGCAATTTGCATTATCGTGTTCATGTTAAGTTTAGAAAATGCTTACAATTTTAACATCATTTATTTCGTATATTCATTTAATAAAAAAAGAAAAAAAATGAGTTCTGAGAATGGGAATGCATATTTCTCCGAACCAAAGTAACCTCCCCCCTTCTCCCTTGACAAAGAGCTTGCCATAATCACTCGAATAAGAGAGTGCGATTCAAAATCATGTTATTTTTCTCTATAGTGTTCGTGTGCAAGGAAAAAGAGCAAAAACTTCTTGTTCGCTGTTAAGAGTACTAAGTATAAAAGAATAAATGACCCAAAAAATCGTTCAAAAATTTATTTCACCATATTAATTTAGGAAGAAAAAATTTTCCATATTCTACATTATACATATAGAAAATACCTAAACAAAAAAGACAAAAAATACATTAATTATAAAAAGTAAAAAAATCAAATTATTGTTTCTTAATTAATTATCAAAACAGATTTTATGCTCAGTTGCCGGGTTTATTAATTTCTAAAAAAATTGAAATAAAGTATGCTCAGTTATAATCTAAAAAAAAAAGTATGTTCAAAAAGACGACTTATTAAAGACTCAAAATGTTGGGGTTGTTCATTTTTCTTGCTTAAGGATTAACATGCTCAGCTAAGCTACGTACGAGTGGTAACACTGTACGTTGCGCGGCATTTCTCACCGTAAAACACGTGCGATCTGTACGATGATTCAGTTTGGTTTTATTCAAGCGTCGAGTTCGTGTAACGGGAGCTATCGTTGTTTTATGTTTTTACGTAAAATTCGTAAATTCTATTTTATGGTGTTTTGAATGTTCGTATTCGATGATCAGCGTGTAACTTTTCCTGCTTTTTCTCTATATAATTATGCTATTCCAGTTTTTAGTTTTATAAGCTTTTTTATTTTTTGTCATTTCTTTTTGTGTGTGTTTGTGCGATTAACTTGATAAGTGATGTATCAGCGGTACGAGATGTGGATTTTTTTAATGGTTTTCGTGCAGCTGGGATGGATTCAGTGTGCTTTTCCAAAAGGTAAGATTTGTGAATTATATCGTGAAATTGTGAAAAATTAATACAAATTTTTTTCTTTTTTTTTTTCTTAAGTGACGAGAAAATATTTTGATTATTTTAATTTTAAATGTTGGAAATATTAATTTTTTTTTTACATATAATTAAATAAATAAATTACTTCTTTAGATTTGCAAAAAATAGGTATTTGTTTACTTTCTTTTTTATCAATCAAACAATTTCATTTGTCGGTTTCGATTACTCATCAGTCATGATGCCTTCACATCGAACTGATCATTTTTCGACCTGTCTCCACAGTTTAGGAAAGCTCAAATTCGAGATCACTGATGAAGGTGTTTTTCATAATAATTTGTACATTTTCACCTCTCTCCACTGTCTCTTCTTCTACCATCATTTCGACGTCTAGACTGATACAGCAATTAGTCCGTAAACGAACAAAAATTCGCTTACCTATAGGTTTGAATTAAATTTTTAAAATCAATTCAACGCCCGCCCTGTTAATTGTAAGCAAACAAGCAGCAAATTTAAACTCATTAAACGTCGAGAAAAGAAAACTTTCTTTTATTTCGAAAAAGTTTTACACGATACGAAAAATAAAGCGGTTTTGTTATTTCAACTGTTTGTTTTTAGAATGAAAATTCACTTAATCTTCCCATAGCGCGGCTTTCTCAGCGTAATAATTTTTTAATATTGTAAACCGAGTAGAGCATTTTATTCGTTTACAGATTAATATTTTAAAATAGGACGTAGCTATTCGTGAAGTTTTCGAGATAAATGCGGTATTCGGTTGGAACGTCGAAGATTAAATCGTGTTTTTGTTTCGGCTCAACCGGTTGGTGACAGCCCGGGGTTAAAATGGTTACTTTTACTTTTTCCATCGAATAGGTATTATTTTTATCGACTGATCGATGCTTCGAAGGTATGGAAAAAATTGTGTTTAAATTTTTAATCGAAGGTGCGGTACGGATACCGTGTTTCCGTTCATTGTGTTGATTGAGATGGCCTACGAATTAATTGGAACAGTCGTTAAAGTATTTGGGAATTTAAATTTGTATTATAATTCTAATTAATTTCCACACGAACATACGTCTTGTTTGACGTCAATAGAATATTGTATTGTTGAATAGCGTTAGAGTATAGATAAAAAAACCTATTTATATGCTTGAATTAAATAGACACTTTGAACTTTCCGTAGAGATAAATTAGTCAGCTCTCAACTCGCTGGAACCCAATTAAAAATTAAATTTCTGAGTGCAAAAAATTGATGCGAAAAATTACTCGAATCGAAGTTTTTGATTTACGAGAACCCAAATATACGATATTTGAACGAGCTCTATCCGCAGATACCTTCGTTTGGCACATTTTATCGCTAACCTGACCTTACTAAATTCACCCAAGTATCTACGTGCTACGCAGTTACCGAAGACGTAACAAATCGAAAAAAGCGTTTCGATTTTGCAGATATACAGCCGGGCTAGTACCAAAAAAACATAGTGAGAAAATCTGTCTAAATTACACAGCGCAACGGTAACGTGAGAGGTAACTTAATGGCGAGAATTCTTTATAAGAAGATTACGGTTACTTAGGCGAGATGATTATAGTATTCGGCGGTGTAATTAAAGAGTCCGAAAAAAACGCTCGATAGTGTTAGCAGAAAAATTAATTTTTTAATACCTCCATTATAGCACAATGTATCGATCACGTTGCCACGAATGTGTTAATTCTTTTGTAATTTTTACCTATTTTCAAATATTTTAGTCGAATTTCTTTCACATCGCAGGTTTTATGACATACTTATCAACGCCGATTATTTTTTTCCATATAGTTGAATTTATTTACGAAGTTGAATAATTCAGTATGAAACGTAATGTACAAAAGTTCAAAGGCCTCTTGCTTTGTCAGTGCCTTTGATATGTGTAAAACTTTAAAACTGCTGAAAAGAATTTTCATCAAACGTAGTCTCAACTTGTTGCCATTGTGTTCTAAATTGAAAATAATTTACAACGATGAGGATTTTTATGTTCTGATGACTACGATAAATTCTATTTCTATAGCGATCGACGCCAACTTTAAAGCGGAAAATTTATACACGTTAACGAATAGAAATCTCTCGTTTAATTGAATTCGTGAAAATAAGAGCATCGTTTTGTTCTTGTTTAATTTTCAAGTCATTCTGCGTGTGCTGAAATATCTATACTTCAAAGATTCTACATTGGGATTTTAGAACAACGTAATCCCGCGAAGACGTGTATGTGCAGCTATATTAATTACGGAGATGAAAGTGAATTAAATTCGGAAATTAATCAATTTATTTTTTTTTCAAAGTTCAATTCGATAAATTTGTGCCAAATAAGGTATAGAAATGAATCAGAACAAAACAATTGAAATTCCTAGTTAAAAAGAGCGTATTGGAAAGATTAAAATTATTAAAAACCGAACCAGAAACGAGCAAAATGGAATAGAATGCTTAATTTTTTACTGAATTCAACATCATAATTAAGTAGGTATTTCGATGATTATTCACGATAGATCGAAAATCCAAATAAATGTTTTTCTCTCGAATCTCGATATGCTGCAACTAAGGCCTGAAAAATCAAAAAATAATGAACATTGTACACTCCAAGTGGCGAAAAATGTAATTAAGTTTTATTATGCAAAAACAAAATCAAAACTTCATTTCTATCAGTGAAGTGAGTTCTGACTCTGAGGTTTTTTTCCTTCTGTTTCTGTTAGTTGTATTGACGTAGATCTTTCGCATTTATATTAAATAGAAATCTCGTAAGTTAATAAATGACAAATACCCTCAGAAAAAGTGCATTTTTACATGATTTCGTATCATGAGACAAGAACAACATGTCAAAGAATGCAAAGAGAAAAACCATGGAAAAACTCACAACGAATGTAGTGTAGAAACTAAAAAGATAAAAACTTCTCTTTGAGTGCGTAACTTTTTACATTGGAGGTTGGTAAACCTGATTTTGTCTTTTCATATAATCACAATATTTCGAATGCAAAATCAAAAAATTATATGTTTCTGTAATCCGATGGTGATAAATTTGTAATTTCTATCGTATGTTATTATAATATTTATAATAAAACTCGTATTCCATATTATTCCAAAATATCTTGTTTCTATTCATATGTTGGTTTCAATTTGTATATTTCGATACGAAGCATTCGGATTTACGAATATATCGGTGAAATAATGAAAAATATTTCTCTAGTTGTTTTTCGGTTCATTTCGTGGTAAAATATGACGTATTCATATATGTAGATTATTGTGTTTTGTGTGCTACCATACCGCCGAACGCGATATATTTCAAAAACGTAATTTTGAAATACTAAACGCATACTCGTATGTTATTTACATCGCTGTAACCACAATCTTGGAATGATTCGCGGTTCGCGTTCTCTGCTTGGAAGAGAAGAAGAAATAAACATTCTGAAAATTATGAAACATATCACCAGCCATGGAACATCTTGAAAGCGATTACAGGTTAGATGTTTTTGCACTTCAACATATCACTTCCATTGCTGAACAATTTGAGCACATGTATGTATTTTTCTTCCGTTCAAAATACATGAGATACCTGTTTGAATTTAGCGAGAGAATTTCTCTCAGGTATCCAAATGTGAGCTTCGTAAGCGTTGATGGAGTAAATAGCAAAACAGCTTTTTTTTGACGAAGTTTTTTAAATCCAAGTCCTTCATCTGTTGTTCTATGTTCTTATTTAAGAATAGTTTAAGGTGTTCATCTGTTCAATCCTTTATGGCATTCAGTATTATTACCCTATTGATCATACTTACAATAGACCGCCAACCGATATTAGCGAAAGTGAGGAAAAGAATGGAGCTGTTTCGTAGATTCGTATGCGAGTGTTATTCATTTATTAATTATTTTGTTTGGTTCGGAAACCCCACGGATTAATAGAATCTGTTTCAAATTTGATGGGTCAATCCCTGAAAAACAGCACTGGTGTAGTAAGCGATTGGTTGTGATTTTTCAGCAATTGACTCCTTAAATTAGAAACATATTCATGAATCTGTGACGAAACGAAAAAGCCTTTTATCAAAACGAGCACATCGTTGTTGCATCGCCTCGAACGGGCTCTTTGGGAATGTTCACACTGTTCACTTGATATCGACAGAATTTTTCTTTACAGTTCGAGCGGTCCAGGGGTGTATAATCAAAAGTTATTGCACTATAAAAAATAAACAAGAAATCAAAGTATGGTCATTTGCTCACTATAGAAGCTCTGCGATCCACTAGATGCGAATCTTAACTCTAAAGCGTCGGTTATAATGGCACTGAATTTTTCACAGAAAAAGTTGAACCTGTGTTGTTTTATGGAACCGTTTATAAAAGCCAGTGAATCAGGCAATGAAAGATTCACTGGGTTTCAGTGAAAAGTTGAAATATTTCAACTTTTCAGTGAATTTCTACAGTGTCAAACATTTGTTTGTTCATGTTACTCTGTTATCACTTTGAAGTAATGGGGATTTTTTGGGTAGTTCTAGCCATTCCGTGAAAATTTCACTGACCCAGTCAGTGCCATTATAACCGGCTCTTAATTGGTTATTTTAAATTCTACGCAAGATATGGCTGAACTGATCATTGGTTGTTATTTCAGCCACCAATCGGAGATGTGTCTCATGGATCGCTGCAAACCTAGCTAAATTATTGGAACTAATTAATTAATCATTGAGCAGAATATAATTATTTAAAATTAATTTTTTTTTTAAATTATGTTTTCAATAAGCATAAAGAGTATTTATAATGACTGGTCTATGTTCTAATTGGTCATATGCTACGTGCGTAATGACCAATCATAAAGCTAGAATGTGATAAAATGTAGGTAGTTTCATTTCTACCTTCCTAAATAATATCGTTCAGTTTTCAGTGAACGACTAAAATTCGTTTGTGATTTGAATCATCAACTGATTTGTGTTTTTATTTTACAAGTTAGTCGAGGTAAATTTACCACATTCCAACTTGCTGATTGATTGTTACAGGCGTGACGTATGACCAATTAGAACATAGACTAGTCATTATAAATACTCTATAAAAATAATTTTGCTGAATTCATTTTCAATTATAGGCAGAATTAAAATTAACCAAATAGCTCATAAATCATGATAATTTATTTCATAAAGAATCCGTATCGGTGGATAAATTTCCCAAGCGCTATCATATCCAGTGATGGCAGTGATAGAAACTGAAAACTGAAACTGAAACTTTTATGCCATTTTCAATGAAAACTGAAACTGAAACTGAAATGTAAGTTGAATTAGTTTCTGTCTTTTGAAAAACCTTTCCTTTTACTTTTTTATTCTATGCATTATTAGTTTATTACTGTGTAATTCTACCTAACAGCAGTGATGGAACTGAAACTGAAACTTTTATGCAGGGTTGTAATAACGGTAATGGAAAGTAACGAAATAACGGAACGTAACGTAACGATCAATTTCTGTAACGGAACCGAACGGATGTAAAGGAACGAAATTTTTGAGAAGTGAACGCAATGGAACGTAACGGATCAATTTTGTTAGTGTTCCGTTATTTTATATTGTTTTCATTTTTTGAAATTTGAATGCTGGCAAAATTGTTCCTAATATCCTGCAAGTCCAGTGCAATGTGCATTTTTTGATGTGAAATTGAAATTTCATTATTTGTCTATCATCAATACAAAAAAAAAAGACGAAATTCAAACTCATAACTTTATGCACTCGAACTGAAAAAGAGGTAAAGAACAGAATATAATGGAATGGAGTGGAACGGAACGTAATGAAACCTAACGGAACCTCCAAAGTTGGAACGTAACGTAACGTAACGGAATGACCCAGGAACGGATACCGGAATGGGAATGGAACGTAATACGATACGTTATTACAGCCCTGCTTTTATGTCATTTTTGATGAAAATTGTAGCTAAAAAAATTAGGAACTGAAACTGAAAACTAAAACTGAAAAAATGGAAAACTGAAACTAATATTTTTTCAGCGTTCCATCACTGATCACACTTCACACCTTAAGCACTCAAAGTTAAATTAAAATCCATGTTGAGTGTGAATTCTTGTATTGGGATCGTTCAAGAACGAATCGCTTTGACCGAGTCGTTTCTCGTTTGCGACCGAAATCTGGATATTTTATTCAAGTCGCATAATTATCCATATCATGTGGTGCTACTTACGACTCGTTCGCGACCTAATTTTCTATGCAGTTGCTGAATTATTTGACGGATCGCTGGTGTTTGAAGCGTTGAAAATAAGTTTTTCTTTCTGGCAAGATAACTCGAGTAAATAAATTGATTTCGTAGGCACATCTTTTCAAATTGTACGAATAGATGAAATCTGCTCTTAATATATTCTGGTACCTTCTTTATTTCAAAATGATAATTTTATTTAGAAACTTTTCCAACTTCTGAGACGTTGTGAATTTTTCAACGAACATTTTTCATTCGTATTTACGGATTTTTCGTTTTTCATTTTTAGAATTTCAATACAAGAATTTAAAATTTTCAACTTATTATTCTGCTGTCTTTGACGCTATCATTCTTTAGTTGGAACTTTTTTTACTTTGGTAGAAACTAGATTTGTAACTTTTTTCACTTCGAAGAGAACTATAATAGGAAAAGATATGAAAATAGCTATGTGATCGCTTATCATTCTCCTAAAAGAAATATCAACCACGGAGATTTTTCACGATTACCTGTCGAACACGTTTTCTCATATCTCCAACTGTTCCCCACTTCAACACGTATTCTCAACCTTTATCATTTGGCGAGCCTTTGAATCTTCTCCCATACTATAAATGTACAGGTTACGTAGCGATTCGATTAGCCTCACTAATACGAGCTTTTCAATTAACCTCGTGAAAAGCAGCACTTGACCGAGCCACATAGATCAGCGAGTAAATCTTCTTGCGCGCTTACGTAAGCCATCAACTAACGATTATTCCTCTTCCACGTACCGAATCGATGGTAATCTCGAGACTCGTCGAGTATTTCGCCAGCGGCCCAGGTACCGGGTGATCATTAATCGTGAACGACGCGGAAACATCGTAATTAATAAACGCGCCGATGAAACGGCAAAAGGCCTTTTCAACTGGTCTAGGTACGCGATACCGGTCTCGATATTAATTCGTTTTATTTGTTTAACCAAGAGACGAACGTCGCGGAGATGGGTGAAAAATAGACGCTGCGGAATTAAGAACGGTCGTTGGAACAATAGCTTAACGATGCGGTTAAAATAACACGTATATAAGAAAGTATTACGGTTAGGCAGTCGGCTTTTTATATTGTTATCAACGTGTAAAGAATAGCTGTCATACAATGTGATACGAGTACGAAAGCGTGTAGGGTTTGGTTAAATAAATGCCGATACGGCCGTCTCATTCGGACGAACGGGAGAGCGCGCCGAAGCGAAGTGAAGATGAAGAACGAAAATCGACACATAGACGATTTCCTTTGTTATCGCGCCTATCTCGAACAATAAATGGGTACTTGGCTCTCGGTTAAAAATCTCGCAGCTTTTTGTACCGGCGAGCTGAACGCGCCCAGTGCAGCCCGAGTACCACTTATCTCGCACCGCTTTCAGATCCTAGTCGTTGATTAAATATGCGCCGCGCCGCCAACACGAAGGGAGAAAAAGAGCAATTCTTAGTATCGAAAATTCACGCACAGTTTGTAATTCGTGCGTACGTTCGATGAAAATAATCGAGCGTATTGTACTCACGCGATTAAATGCCTCCGGAGTCTGCCAGCCCAGCCTCGGGGTACTGGAAAAAGTGTATTTTGATTACCAGCCGTTTAACTTCCTGAAAATTTAATATAATTTCCAATACCGATCACAATAAGGTGGAATTTACTCGATACTTGTGGTATATCCGAACACGCACCGATTTACAAACCGACCACACCGTATCTCTAAGTCTATCTTACTTATACATCATAAATACTCTATAATTTACTCCCATATCGATTCCCTCAACCCTATGTCTTCGACTTCGAAATTTACATTTAATTCGTAAAATTTCAACGCTCCCTCCAAGTACACACGAGCTAGACATTGTCACGAGCTTTTTTTATTTTTATTAAACGTACCAAAAGGCGTGTTCCTCTCATGGTAGAATTATTGCCGATGAAACACCCTCCTCTAATTCATTCGCTGTACGCACCGGCGATATACGAGTATAAGAATTTTAAATCGTAGCCGCCGTTTTTTCTCGTTCACTCTTTTTACTCGTATGCTTTCGTTTCGTCGCGATAATATATCATCGTATAATAGCCGGCGAGTCGGTCTCACAAGTGTTACTCGAAGATGAGCCATTTCGCCCGATTCATGCTACGTAGAAGTCACCAGACTGTAAATGCCTTTGCGAGGTTTCCTATACAATGGATTCGCTGGCGAGATTAAAGTCGAAAGCGAATCTCCAATAGGTTTTTTCTGTGTTTCAACGTACTCGAGTTTTTTTCCCCCGTTTCTTTGCCCGCCTTTCATCGCTCTTATTAAAGTTCGTTCCGCTTTGCTAGGTTTCAAAGACGATTTTAAAGAAGTTCATATTTAATTTTGGTATCTCTAAACGTACACATATGTAATATGGTGTCACTTTTACGAAGTTCAGGCGTGGTGTAATGGAGACCACGGCAAGGATGATTTTAGCGATTTGCAGATATGATCGTTCGATTGATCGATGATCGATATTTTTTAAACAAGAAATTTTATAAGAAGAAAAATTTATCTAAAGTTTTCAATTTTTTTCGTTTCTTTACTGCTTTTTTTAATTTTTAACATTTTTTTGGACTTTTTGAATTTTGATTTTTATTATTTCTGATATTTTTTCATGCATGGATTTTTTCCCTTCTTTTTTTTATTTTTGGACTTATTATTTTTAGATTTCTGTTATACTTTTTGATTTTCTATGTTTTAAAATTCTTTAAATCCTTTTTTACAGGTTTTTATTTTGTGTTTTTGTTGTTGTTGTTGTTGTTTTTTTTTTAACATCATCAAATTGTTTTCAGTTTTTGTTATTTTGATTTTTTTCGATTTTCTTCAAAATTTTCTTCATTTTGGGTGCCTTCATTTTTTTAGTGTTATTAATTTGTAAATTTCTTTTCAATTAATTATTCTTCATTTTTCCATTTTCTACTTACTTACTTACTTACTTACTTACTTATTTACTTTCTTACTTACTTATCTCCATTTACGTTTTTTGTTTCTAAATTTTTGCCCAAAGTTTTGAACGTTATTACAAATTTTTTCGCTTTTCTTTCAATTTATATAATAAAATTGTTATTATTTAAAATTTTTCCATTTTTGTACTTTTACAATTTTATTTCAACGCTTCTTATTTCCAGATTTCTTCAAGTTTTTAGGATTCTTAATTTTTTTGACTTCTGTGTCGAACTGTTGATAGAATTTCGTCTCATTTTATGATTTCTGAATTTTCGTCATTTTTTTAATTTTTTACGTTTTCAAACTTTTTGTTTTAGATTATTATTCTATTTTTTAATTTTTTCGTTTTTGAAATGTTCCTATCTTTATTGATTTTGATTTTTTTTTTAATTTTGACTATTTTTGTGGCATTCTTTTTAATCCTTTGAACTCGCCATCTTGAACTTACTTGAATTTTTAAGGTTTTTTTTTTTTTTTAATATTTATACTTTGTGTCTTTTGTTTTTGTTCATTTTCAAATTTCATTTTTAATTTATTATTTTTCTCTGTGAACTTCATTTTTAATTTTGCGTACTTTTTGTCTTCGGAATTTAACCTCACTTTTTTTTTTTAGATTAAACAACTTTTGTATCCTTATTTCATTGTTGAATAATGGAAAAATCTAAAAAATGAAAACGTTCAAACATGAAAAAACTTGATAATAATTCCAAATTTACAAACCAGAAGAAGATCGAAGAAAGTTATAAAAACGTTCAAACTGTTGAGCAAAAGTTTTACTGTAAAAAATCAAAAAATTAAAATGTCGAAAAATGAAAAAAGAATTTCAAAAAATCCACTAATCAAAAAAAGCAAAAAATTAAGAGGCCAATCGATTAAAAAAAAATTAAAACTACAAGAACTGAAAACAATTTGAAAAAATACAAAAAAATAAAATAAACGAATATAGAAAAGCAAAAAGTGGGACAGAAATCTAGGCATAAAAAGATTTGAATATAAAAAAAAATATTTCTATCGATATTGAATTTTTTAATCGCTTTTAAATTCCATCTTCGAACATTTTTTTTAAATTTGAATTTTTCCCATTATTGTTTCTTTTCATTTTTTGTTCATTAGCAGTGATAGCTAATATCATAGCCTATCTGATTTCATGAGGGGGTTGAGGTCTTGAGGGGAGAGGTAGGGTTTAATTTTTGTATTTCCACACTATTCGTAATCGAATAATAAATTTCTAATTTTCGGATATATATATTTCCCTTCTCACACCTCCCTTGATAAAAATCTCATAATCCACTCTTCATGGGAATACACGAAACTACTGTTCTTGTTTTTTTTATTGTTTCAATCATATTTTTAAGTGATTGAAGAGCCGGAGGTAAATAGCTCGTTTTTCTCACATAGATATTTATTTTTCTCCATTACATTTTTGAATTTTTGAATTTTTTATTTTGTATTTTTATTTATTACTTTTTTTATGGTTTATTCTAATTTTGGGCATTTTTTCTTTGAAATTTTCTTCTTATTTCTTCCATTTTGAAAATTTTTGTTGTTTTTCAATTTTTGAACTTCATTATTTATGAATTTTTCTCATTTCGTCGTATTTCAATCTTCACTGATTTTAAATGTTCATCTTATTATTTATACGTTTTTCTGTTTTCTTCGTTTATGTTGACTTTTTCTTTTTTTCGAATTTTTTCTTCAATTTCAAATAAATTTCTCAAAATGAAAAAGGTAACCTAAATTCTTTCTTTTTTTTATATTTTTTTATTTATTTAAATCTTTTATGCATTGAAGTTTAGAGTTGCTTGTTCCCTCTGCTCCTTTCTTCTAGACAGCTCTATGCTTTCACCAAGAATTTGGCTGTTTCATTTCATTTCAAGTGAAAAAAAATTACTTGTGGTGCCATCCAATTAATTAAGATTCTATGACTGAACTTCAGGCAATTAGCCCAGCTCATAATCGTGTATTGTATTCTTATTTTTTCTAACTTACCATTCGTCGATTTCGAACAGCTACCTCCATTTCCCTCATACTTCACTACTCCAGCCCCTATAAAACTTCCCTTGGAATAATTTCACGCTCGAAGAAGTCTTCTCCGATTGGCTCGTGAGCTTAAACAACAATGCCCATCCAAAACATTAAAAAATCTCCCCTCCGCATCGAACCTTCGACACAGCTCCGGACCTCCGGTAAAAAGCTCATCGACTGTGTCCATCCGGTTCGAAGAACGCCGCAATTATGCGAATGAAGAATTTTCTCATCGTTCCGTACTCGCGCAACGAAGACGCGAAAGCGGAGGAGGTCGGTAACAACGCATCTAACGAGGTACCTACCGGTAATTTTTCAAAAAATAAAAAAAATTCAACGCGGTTTAATTTAACCAGGAAACAACATCTGCCTTTCGTACGAGAGCGGGCCGCAGGAGAATGTTATTTACATAGGTTTCTCGTTAATCTTTTAGGCAGCGCGCACGAATTGACAGAAAAAATGTGTACCCACGTTCACGATGATTATTTCATGCCTGTGAGGTACCTACGCGTCGATGCGGCGCGCGTTCGTTATTTTAATTATTTTTCGGCGGCCGCTATCGATAGTCGTTACGGAGATCTTTACCGTTCTCTCGTATCCAGGACGTGTAATAAATTTTCGTCGCCTCGAAATGGACGCGGCGAGGGCGCGAAAATACTACAAATTTTACACGAAACCAACTCTCCGCTGAGAGGCTCGTCGAGTGAGCGTGGAAAAGCAGTGTGCTGCACGTACCCGAGCTGTATCTAATCGGAAATGATTTTTCCACCTATTATTCTCGTTTGAATCGAACCTAGTTAAATACACATTGTGCTTACGTTGTACTACGCTTTCATCTGGATATCGTGATGTTCACGTTCTACGTATTTGAGAAATTGAAAATGAGCCGGAGCCAATGAATCGACCAGGCATCAAAATTACATTTTGTCGAAGAGTTGACGATTTTTAATTTCTTTCTGAAGCTTGACGTGGTATAGTCTGCTCTGTGAATCAAAAAGTAGTCTAGGAAATTACCTTTTTCAAATTTGAATAGAGAATGAAAAGATATGCGAGAAAAATAAACTCACGAGATCTCGAGTTGAAATGCGCTATGTCTCTCATTTCAAGTGTGAACGATAAGGGATAGAACTCTTAAAGGGTTGAGATTTGATCATGGAAGTACTTTTCAGTGGCTATGGAGACATCTATTTTTTCATCAAGATTCTTGGAATCAGAAACTTAGCGAAGGGATTCACCTTGGAGGGGGAGGAAGGAGGGAGGGGAGGAAGGAGGGAGGGGAAGACACAGAAATTGATCTTTTAATATAAGTAAATGAAACAAAATACATACCATAAAATTAAAAAAAAGTGTAAGCAGCCATGCCACATTACTAGAGCTGAATTTTTAATGAGAATGTTGAGATTTTGAGATTTTGTTCATTATTGATTTATGCTCTTTTTCTGTTAATAATAATTTTTAATGATTTTTTATTTTTTATTTATTTTAATGAAAATTGTGGTTGATTACTTCGTTATATCCATAGAAATTTAACATCTCTCCGCTCACACACTTGGTGCTATGGCTGACCTTCCACCTTCTTCTATACCCTTTAAAAACATACAAGGAATATGTATATCGTTATGGAAACTGAAAATCGACTGTAAATGATGTGAAAGATCACCCTTCCCCTTTTTCATTAATCGAGTAGGCTTTAGTAGCTTGGTTTTTTTCTGTCAACTTCCTAACTTGATTCAGTGAAGATATAGAGAAAGTTTCTCAAAATCAGAAAGTCAATCTAAATGCAGAGTGACTTGTTTCCTTTGCTCCTTTGCTCAGTACATCTTTATGCTTTCACTAAAAAATTTGCAGTTTCATTTCATTTTAGGTGAAAAAAATTACTTGTAGTGCCATCCAATCGTTTATCCCCGAAATCAGCTTGGGAAGCTACAATTTTAACAAATTGGTGTTCTCAACCTATTCTATGATATAACGTCATAATTCGAAATTTTGTGATTTATTAGCCTCCTCTACCTCACCTCAAAATTTGAATTCCTTGAAGGAAGCTCAAATTTGAATATGTTGGCGTACTTTTCTTACTCTATCATGTATGATCATCATGAAATATATTGAGACCTAAGAGGCTCCCTCCTTCCTTCGCAGTTTTTGAGATTTTCAGACTCAAGAGGCAAAATATGCTCAAGTTTTGTTCTACAGAGGTATTCTAAAGTCTGGGCTTTAACGAGTATAAGTAAGAATATAATGTTTCGGAAAGCTTTGTGAAGTAAAAATCGAACATATTTTCTCTTGCGTTCAAAATAGACTTAATTAGGCTCATACTATACACGCGACCTATACATTATTCATTTGTCGTCCATTTTTTAAAGTAACTAAAATTATTGTTCTATAAAAAAATTTTAAAACTGTAAACTCTTAAATGAAAAAAAAAAAAAAAATGGCGACTAAAATTTTTTTCGCTCGTTAGTCGACAAAATATGACTTTGAAGGGTATTTTTTTTTTCAGTTGTCAAAAAATTGATTTTTTTTATTTCAAAATTTTCAAAACTTTGGCTTTTTTTTGGAAAGTCTGAAAATTTAGGAACAATAAAAGGAAGAATTTATCTCTTTTATCCACATCACGGCTTGTGAAGTTATACGTACACAATTTTCTCTTATAAAATGTTAAACTGCAGTCTAGCATTGGTGATTGTAAAGACTGTCAAAGTTCGAAAACATACCATTTTATTATTATTTTTTTGGAAAAAGCAGCTTCAAGTTTATCAGCATTTTTCATACACAGTAGATGAAGTCAGCGTATAACGGAATGAATGATATTGATATTTATAACAAACAATGCTTTCCAGTGAAATTACAATAATCATGTTAAACTGAACATTGCTCTATAAATGATTTCAAACAATTTTTGTATTAATGAACATGCTCTGAAAAGAAGAGCAGCCAAGTAGCAATGGTATAGTTCGATTTATATTATAGATGCAATTATTAAAAATATATAAGTTTTTATACCAACAGTATATTTAGACTTATACTGTGAAAATCCAAATCAAGAATTTTCAAATCGTGACTTGTACTGATTGAGGTTTCCTCGTTTCAATGAATTTATGAATTTTTTTTGTAATTTATATTGTTCGTTTCCATTTTTGTATTTTTTAAAAATTTGATTTTTTTTTATCACATAAATATTTTACACCTTTTTTGAATGGTTTAAACCTCTTGATATAATTTTTCAGCGAAGCAAAGTTTCAGAATCGGACAACACTGGCTTGAGAGCCATTTTTGATTGACAAGAGCATATTATTTATAAATAGATTAATAAATCATAAAAAAATAATATTAAAATTTATTAATAAATTAAAAAAAAAAAATTTAATTTAATATTTAAAAAATAAATTAGGTGGCTGGGTCACCTGAAAAATCATCTATCCTAGATCTGGCCCACTCAGCCAAAAACGAAAAAATTGTACGCCTGTAACCTTTGAAATTCTGTATTTTTATGTAATTAAAAAACAACAGTTTTAGAGTATTCATTTATGTGTAACCCCCCTCCCCCACCCACAATCATACATCTGAACTTAATTATTTTATCTCGCCTGAAATTTTTCTTGATCTCATTTCGTCCACTTAGTTATCATTTTCTGGTTACGCTGCTGTTGAATGGATTTATTCTCCCTTGTAATTTATACGCCAGTTTGACTGGTGGTTAATGGTTATGTAGGTTGGTGCTTTTGGCAAATCTACCAAAAATTGAATTTTCTCTGTCATGAGACCTAGCAGCTCATTGAGGACAGGTCCATTGCGTAATTTCTATTTCTAAGAATCTCTCTAACCGAAAAAACGGTGTATCCATTGTCATTAAGAAATACTTGCGGTTTTGAATTTTAATCTTTCGAGTGCTCCTCACCTTTTTTCGATCACACTTGAAATTGCGGATACATCATTTTTCACGCGTTACTTCCCAGCCACGTTTTTAAGCCATGCAGCGAACGTGAATTGGGCTCAGTAAGTAAACTGGTACTCGTTACATATATTAACGCGAAGGCGGAGCTTACTCGACGAATTAATTACGTTAACCGGTCGGTGAAAAAATTTGCGTCATTTTCCAAAGCAACCATTACGACCGGAAATACCAACGATTAACGTGTAACCGTCGCAGTTGCTAAAACCGCGCTCGCAATTTATCCCTCCTCATCAGCCGTCTAATTTACAACGACGTACGGCTGCTTCGACTTCGTATTATCCATTTAGCCAAAGTAAACACCCAGTTTTTAAAGCAGGGCTAATCGAATACAATTCGCACGAAATGATCGTCGCCAAGTAGGTGTTCCCGAAACAAGTTTTTTACCACCCGACTCCCGATACAAACGCATTTCTTCAATGGGAACTGGATTAACGACTTAATCATTCGTAAAAAGAGAGGGCTCGCTTATAAGCGCGCCACAAAATACACTGTGTCGTTTCAATGAAAAAAAGAATTACCAAAGGGAGGGTCGACATGGCGCGAAAAGACGATACGACCGAACGACGTACCCTAATTCCAGATTATGGTTACCTATGCGGTACCAACTATATGTACGATTACCTACATGAGTCAGTGTGCACCACTATTGTATCTGCTCCCCATAAAGGTGGCCAAAGGTAAGGGTTCGCTAACATCCAATTCCCCGTTTGTCGTAAGAACCGAGTTTTTTTTTATTTATTTATAAATTTAATCAAAACTTTCGCTACAATATGCCGAGGTAATTCGGATTAAAAAAAACACCCCTATCTGTCTACACGACGGTGCACAAAAGTTTGCTCATTGTATGATGAAAACATTTATGAAGCTGTATCGCAGGTTATTAAACTGGCCGTGCCCAACAATTACGCGAAAAGTTCGAAGCAGGGTGTGCCGGCAATTTAGGTATTTTTTCGGGCGTTGGTGTTTGCACCATTAAGTACGATTCTGAGATTAACGTTGATCTGGCACGTTGCTGCCCCTGTGCGTAGGTAAGGAACGCGGACAAAAGTTGTACTGTATTTTGGGAATTATTATATGTGGAGAAATTTAATTGAATCGTTTTCCAGGTATTTCTTATTGGCCAACTGTTTGAGATTCTTTTCGTGTGCGAAAATAAGGCTTCGGGCTTTGTTTTGATTGCTAGAATGTTGTGAGCGGAGAAAATGTGGAAATTTTTTGCTACTTGAAACACGAATTGTAATTTACGAAAGGTAAGGTATCCGAGAGGAATATAGCTTTCGAGATGGATAGGTTAACCCTTGTTTCCTCGATTAAGGATGAAAAAAAAAAACAAAAAAAAATTATTTGAGTAGTATTGTAGTATGTTGTCAAATTGCTAATCTACATTTTAGTACTCGCCTCCCTCCAGCCCACCAAAAATCAAAAAGCATAATACTGTAAATTAATTGCTGACCTTGGATTTTAGATGATAAAAGATGTAGATAATGCTTCACCTTCCAGCTTAGTTTTTCATTGAAAAATGATAGCTATTACAACTCATCTGATTTCAGAAGTGAGTTGGTGACTAGTTTTTCAAGATATTTTCCCAGGAGATATGAATGATTCGTGAAATTTTCTACGCGATTTCCCCTTCAAAAGCCTTTTTTTTTTTTTACTATGACTCGTCTTCAGATTCACTCGACAGGCTCAGATCTTTTCGTTTATCCCCACCTCATTCTGATGACAGTAACCCATCCTCCTCCCCTCCAACATGATGTATGATGATGAATCCATAAAATTTGTCGATTCGTCATTTCATAACCATTTTGACTCAAGTTCAAGGAGTCTTATTTTGGTCTCGACTAAGCGAACATAGAAAGTTTGACTTTTTTTGAATGGTTTAAGTGATAAAATGAGGATAATTCAAGTAATTTCATGACGCAAAACTTCCTCGTAATTTTTTTGATATCTAATTCCACTCCAAATACACTTCGGAGGCTTGAAATTTGGTGATGTGGGTGTCCTTGGACTTACTTTTTTACATGTGATCACAAACAAAAATTTTAAGTATTTGCCCTCTCTCTACTCCGTTATGTGCTTGTCTGTGTTATTTATACTTATATAATGTGTTATATCAATATGATATGCTTTTCATAACTAGTTCTTATCAATTAACATTTCTATTTTATCAGTATTAATTAACAACTATTTTCATTTATCTTATCATTTTTTTTTCTAAATGTTTTATCAAGTCAGACATCCTGTTGTTTTTCAAACAAGTAGCTTTGCGTGTTTCCACCGAGACTCTCTCGCTAAATTTTCAGCCATTTATATCCAGAGGAGGGGGGGGTGTATTTTCTGAAAATTTAGTCATTTGCCATATAATTATAAATGACCTAAAACGTAAAGATATGAATGAAGATCTTACCGTAGCCGAACTCTCCTTCCTCAAATTAGGTGGATTGTAATAGATATCGTTTGTAATTAAAAACTCAGATAAAGAAATAAAATGAACTAAGGCTAAAACATCATATAAAAGCTAAAAGCTGCTATAGAGACAGGTAATAAAAAGTTAAAAAAAAATTGAGCTCTTTTTAAAGTAAAAAAATCCCTCCCACCCTCCTTGTGGCGTGGTGAAAATGGTTATTTATATCCAATAAATTGTTATTCTGAAATACAGCGCCGCTAAATAAAACGGATGTATTCCAGTTCCGATATCTTGATTTTTTTCCTATGGAAATCGGTAGATGCTAATTTTAAAATTCTTGAAAACTTGTGATTCCCCGCTCTATAGCCAATTGCAGCTGAAATTTTGGTTACTGAGTTACTGAGATGATATACTTTCTAACAATATTCGTGCCGTTGAAATTGGATGTCGAAGTCGATTTGATTCCCCCCCCCCCACGGTAAGATTTGAATCTTAAACAAATTCTCAAAATCCCCTGTTACCCTTGTAAAATGAACCCTGGCTGTAAATTCTCAAGGGTTCTCGGTCTGAAAAAAGAAGTCTAAAAACTCCGACACTATGCCTTCAAAACCGTTGGAGAAGTTGAATTTAGAACAAATGTAGTATTTCTTGTTATGCAATAATCTTATGAGCGCATAATTGTCATTTAACAACATGAGGCTACTCAAATTACCTTCAAATTTTAAAAATCCAAAATTTTGAATCCATTTTGACTCAAGTTGAAGTGGTCATATTCAGGGAATCAACTAACCATACACACGAAGTTTGACATTTCTAGGTCGATTCGGTGAGTAGATGTAGAAAATTCATGAAATTTCCTGTAGCAATTTCCCCTCAAAAATCGGTTTTTCGCTCCAACTCCCCTCCAAATGCACTTGGGAAGCTGAAATCGGGAAAGGTTAGTCACTTAGACTCATTTTGTCATATGACTTTACAATAAAAATTTTTCGGCATCTCTTCTATCCCCACCACATTTTTAGGTCGATAACTCCTCCTTCTGCCCTCCAACATCATGTATAGAGGTAAATTGAGAATATCGTATTGTTCTTATCCCTAATAATCATATGAGTTCATATTAATTACATTTTTAATAATTTGAGGCTCCTCAAGCTCTACTCAAATTTTGATAATCCGTCATTTTGCATCCATTTTGATTCAAATTCAAAAGGTCATATTCTGGTTATCAACTAACCCTACATACGAAGTTTGCTTTTTTTAGCTTGATTTGGTGAGGATATATGGAAGATTCTAGAAATTTCATGACTCAAAGCTTCTTCAAAAAGCCATTTTTTGCTCTAACTTCCCTCAAAATATATTGAGGAGACTAAAATTTGGATATGTTAGTATCTGTGAATCACTCTTTCATATGAAATTAAAAACGAATAATTGTAGGTACTAGCCCCTTCTCCAGCCTCGCTCAGAATTTGAGTGATCCGCCATTTTGAATTTTTTCGAAAAAACAAAAAAGTAGTTTTGTTACATTTATAGAGAGAGTCTCTCTTCAAGTTTTGAGCGAATTTCATAAATACCCACCAGCGCTAAGCGTGAGGGAAAAAAATTTACGTGTGCTAAAAAGTTGAATATTTGTCAGATGATTACAAATGGTATGAAACTCAAAGATTTGAAACCCCCTCCCCGAACCCCTTCCTTAATCAGGTAGGCTGTAATAGCTATCGTTTTTAAATTAAAAACTCCGCTAAAAATTATTTTAACTTACTTGACTGTCAATGCGAAAAAATACATATATTCCCTGCTTCGCCAAATAAATAAATCATCTCCCATAATCCAATTACGCGATATTTCACGATAAATTCGATTATTCGACGAACGCTTCTCGAAATTAAGCTAAAATCGTCGACACTACGCCGTGATCGCAGGAGTACTCGAAAGTGTCATTTAGTACCAAAAGGTTAATACGCGTCGGTGTCGAAATTGGTATCCTTAAACCGAACGTTAAAACGAACGCTCCCGAGAGGCTTTTGAAATATTCGTAAAACCGCAACGGGCAGCTGGGGCGGTATCGCTGGCACAACCGCCGACCGAGACTTCTTCCATTCACTTACAATTCTCACGCGTTCGACCGAATAAATGGTATCATTCCTTCGTCTAAATAATTGATTAATCGCGACGCCATATCGAACGCACACGCGGAAATAAAAAGATCGACTACGACCAATCGTCGAAGAATGGCTTTGAACGTTTGTTTACAATAATTTTATAATGATGAATATTTTATTACCGGTACATTTCTTCGCTTTGACCATTTTATAACTATGTATCAACTCTATGTAATCGATACCGCGCTCCGAGTGACGCAAATACTCGTAAAATCGGATTCCCTTATTTCGAAAATATAAATAAAAATTACGTTTAACACTTAATTTCTAATTCGTCTCTTATAACCTATAGGCGCGTTTTATACGTATCCGAAAGTAAAAAAAAAAAGCGTTATAAAAACAAACGACCTATATGAGTAATAAATTCGTTCCCAAATGTAGAAGCGAGGGGTAAAAATAAACGACAAAATGGCCGAACGAAGACATAAAAAAACCAGTTCGCTGGATAGCCAGGCCCAGCAATTAGCGTTTGTTGTATCGATATAAATGTTCCACTGTCACCTTTTTTCTTTCGCTGCGCTCGCTACCCGCGTGTTTTTTCGTTTCGGCTGAAATTTACGAGGTATATTTTGACGCGTATTAAATACATCGTGGCTCGATGACGATGGTATCGCGGTGACTGGATCTACGCGTTGTGCGGTTTGCACGCTCCGTAGGGTTTTGGAATTCGAGCGAAGGGCTCCGAAACGAGAGTTAATTGAAAGGCTCGTATTACTCTCCGCTTACCGTGGCAAATATGTCATCGATTCTCTGCGGATTGCGTACACCTAGGCGAAATACCAACGCGGTACTTGCACGATATTGTTTCGCCCCAAGAGTGATAGTGATTTCCTTTACATCTACGCGATTCGTTTATTTACAAACAAGCGAAAAAAATATCACGAGGCCGGAGTTTTTCGCTCGCTATCTGACTAGTCTTCGATATTGTACATATGTACTCATAATACATATTGTCGGATCGTTCGACTATGTGTATTAGGCTGCTGTCAAAAACACGAAACGAACGAATTTATTTGGTACGTAGGTTGTTACGCCGATGGCACGGTGGCGAACAACGTTATCGCTAAAAGACGACGACAGATAGGGCAAACGAATACCTTTGCGCTGCCCTGGTACTATATCACCCTTAAAAAGCTCCTTCTATTATATTCACCAGGCCGTATGATGTATATATCAATACAATTGACAGGTGGTTCTGAGAAACGATTGTTTACCTAAACGCGCAATGTGTGGCTATTTGGTGCGTGTTTTTATTTACACTGAGCGAGAAAAGGAAGAAAAAAAAAACCTACCACCGTATAAAACCTCCCCGTCGAGATGAGATATTTCGATGTGCGGTGGAATTGAAAAGGTGAGCTTACCTATACCTCTTTGCCGAACGCGTATCTTATTTTCATTCTTTTCTGGCCCATCTTCCCGCACCATGGTTTTTACCTAATCCACAGGTTGCCTCGAAAACTATCCCAGCCGTTGGCGTATACGTAAATAAGAATATTGTATTTTGTTAAAATGCGTGAAATCGTAAAAGCACCGGTAGCTTGATTAAACGCACGTCGAGATGATTAAGTACCCTCGGCCTATTATGATCGATGAATCGAAATCCAATCATAATAGCGGATTTCGTCGAGGTAACCTTATTCACAGACTCCAAGGAAGCGGAATGAGGGTTTCTTTTTTATTTGTTTTGGTAATGAAGTAATTTCTTCTTCCTTTTTTTTTTTTCGTGAGGAGATCTCGAAAGGGTTCAACGACTCGCCGAATTTTAAGGGTTCGAGGATGATAGCAGGAGCCATTCTTGATGTGCCAGGATCGAGATAGTTTTTTTGTGGAATCATAAATAGAAGTACTTAATGAATATGATCAAATCAAAGGAGCATTTTGAAATCTAGAGTAGGTACTTGAAAACTTCTGCAGTCTCTGTATGATGTTTTGATCGGTTATAAAAATCACAATCCAGATAAACCAAACATTGTTGATTCGCTGGATGTAGAGCATTGTCTGCTTGATATTGTTCATTCACCCCTTTTCCTTTTTTCGAGTCTGACAGTCGACAGCCAGAACAAGAAATGAGGAATTCTTCGAATAGTGATGAGATTCCTTACGGTTAGCTCTGATTGCTAGAAGAAAAAAATACTGAAATAATTTAAACTAAGGTTTCAATCAAATAATTATTATTTTAGTAGTTTAACTATTGTGATGTAGAGAGTAATTTTTTTGTGATATGAAAAAATTGTGCTTATTCCGTAAATATTGATCTTTACCTCATGTATTGATGGTTTATCAAAAATCTAAGGAAAAAGGGAAGCAAATTTTAATGAACAAATTTATGTAAACTAAAAGGAATGTAATAGTAAAATTTAAAGCTAAAAAATAAGCTAAAACTGGTAAAAAGCCAGTAGCAAGAATTGCATCCTTGCTGACGTAATGTTATGACCGGGGGTGGGAAGGGGAGGGGGAGGATGAGGTATAACACCAAAAAAAGCACCAATGACCGAAATAAAGAAAATTATCATTTATTGGCATTGGAATATACTTGCTACAAAAATGAAACGGAATCAAAAATTCAAAATCGATACCAAAAATTGGTTTTTGTCCGGTGTTTATTGATTCGATGCCTCTAGATATTATAAACATCTTTATTCGTCTCTGCTTTTTTTTATTTAGATTTTCGAACGTAAGCTTGTATTCCAGAACCATCGAGAATTTTGACTGGGCGCAGGGGCTGGAATGATTTTTACGACCCTTTTTGAAACAATTTTCGTGAAAATTTTAAAATTTTTCAGACATTTTTTTCAATTAAAAAAATTTTTTCAATTTTTTTTTCATTTTTGGAGGTTTTTTCGTTTTTGTGCAATATTAGAATTTTCCCATTTTCTAAAATTTTTTTATTCAGTGTTTCTTCGTTTTAAAACATTTTTTTTTTACTATTAAATTTATTTTTTAATTATGAATTTCACATTTCAAAATGTTTTTATTTTTGAAAATGCTTTATTTTTGGGCTTTTTTCTTCATTTTTTGTTTTCTTAAATATTTAAACTTTTTTTTCATTTTTTTGTCTATTTTAAAGTTGTTTTCTGAAATGAAAATTGAAGATATGCGAGCTTTTTCTTAAATGCCCTAGTTCGAAGTGATTTTACTGCCTCCCCTCCCCCCCTAATTTACATATCTCAGTGACCTTAATGTATAGGGGTTTATTTAGCGCGAAGGCATAGGGTAAAAATTGTGATAGTAGCTCTGTTAAACATTTGCTATGGGCGGCCAAAACCCTCAGATGATTGCTATAAAAATTATATTTTTTTTGTAAACAAGATACGAGTATGTTGAAAACGTAAAACACTTGGTAAAAGTGAAAAAACTAAATACTGATGAAAAATTGGTATTTTTTTCGAATAGATGAATTCTTAAAATTATAAGTATTTTTACAGTGTGCTCTCATGATAATAATATTATAAGGTTCTTTCTTGCAGTTTTTGTTTATTTTACTGGTCATGTAATTCTAACTTATAAATTTGAAACTGAAAAATTTATTGTATATATAGTGAAATAAACAAATTTTCTGGGCCATAGCCAATGAGTGGGGGGAGGGGTTGGTGTCACAATCCCATGATCCTTTTCTTTTCAATAATATCGGAAATAGAGTGCGAGTACAATTCAATTTTAACCCTGGTCGTCTCGTGCAATACATGAAAGTCTCCATTGATCTCCTTATGTACCATTCTTTTTTGTTCTGAATTGAAAGCTCCTAAATCATTATTTCTTTGTTTATTGGCGAAGGGTGCGTATTGAAAGGAAAATATTGCGTAATAAAATATTGCTCTTTAAATTTGCTGCAAAAAAAGACCTGCAATTTTGTTTGTAAATATGAAATGATAAACATAGGCTATGGGAGATTTTAAAGTACTTGATTTAAAAGCAAAGTTGTAATTATGCCTTATTTCAGCAAATAGAGGTTGACAATGTGGACATAATACTTGTTTATAAGCTCAGGTATCTAATTACGTAATGCCTGTGATGAAACTTTTCCATTCAAATTCCACCTTTAAACCATTTCCTTTGAGTCAACCATTACACATTATTCAAATTTGAAATAATTTTTGTGCTTACTTTGGATTGTAAGTGCGTATTGGGAATTTTCCGTTCTCAGTGTCCACTTGAAGGACAGCTCCAGGCTTTTAAAATAGTAGGTACCAATTTATTATTTCGATTTTTGGTTTTACGTTCTTGAAAAATAATAAAGTAGGGATCGAACGGATGTCTAAAGGACTGTTTGAGATACTGAATCGAAATATTCGATTTTTGTTCGGATTTGGAACAACTTCACGGCGTTGACAAATAGCAAATAATGCTAATTTCAACCTTGAATGCGTTCCAGCAACAGTTCACATGAGAAGATATTGTTCTTAAGAGGTTCCTTTTTCTTGCCTTATTGTTGTTTCGATCTTCAGTTACTGTACAAATTATCAAATCTATCGCATCATATATAAACATTCTATAAAAGTCGTGAAATTAGGCTATCGCTCATGGCCTTTGGCCTTTATGGGGATAAAATTGAGCCTTTTTTCACACCTCTTGAAAATGGCGTTTGCTGTCTCAAAGCAACAAATCTAACTAGCAAAGTTAATAAACTTATCATTATACCCTATTCTCACCGAAGTACCTAATTTTCAAATAAATTCGTCCAATTTATAGAATTGACATATCAGGCTCCACCTTGCCTCCACTCGTATCACAATAGACCGGTCAACGAAGCCTATTATGACCAAGTCAAAACGTGGGAACTTATTTTAGGGTGATTTCAACGCAGCCATACCGGCACCTCGTACCCAAAAGGGGGAACGAAGAGACGAAAGAGCCATATTCATAACTCTTCGAGACCAGTTGAAGCTCGCCCATCGTCTTTAAATTTATTACATGTTGCCCGAATCGTGTACATAAGTCGGCCGCTCAAGAAAACGGGTCTCGGTGCATACCTAGGCTCGAGCAACTACCACGATACGCGCTATAGTACGCCGATTCGTTCGATGTTATTGTGTAGACTTTATTGGCGTTGCACGCCGAGTCGGGTTTACACGGTAGCTGGTATGGTTGGCTTATACGAGTATACACCGAACAGCTTAGTAGCATGGACACGTTACGGCGATTATAATCTTTGTTGACATTATTAGCGTGAAGTCGTGTTTCGTCTAGCGCTTTAACCATACTCAATGACAGTATGACGGAACGATAGTCATTATTTATAACTTGAACGAGATGTTTTGATATGGCTATAGGTAGAGGTTTTTTTTTTCGATATCCCATCTATAGTTGAGTCGATGGAAAGAGTGTACCGTAACGTATGATAGAGCGATGAATGGAAGCGAATCGTTTACTCGATTTAATTAGATGATGATGGTAAAGAGATGGGAAGGGAATGGAAATGGAGTTTATGATAGCAACACGCCACCTGTAGAGGATAGTCGGTAGTCACGTTGAAGATGGTGATGCGTTTCGACACGATTTTATGCACATTCTTCGAGCCCGAAACTATCGCTTATATCGTATACTCTGACAGTCACAGCCAGAAAAAAAAACAAAGCTAATCACTTATGTACAAAAGATTTAATACAAAAATGATGTTCCAAACTCATCCTAAAAATGGATTTGGAGTAAGTCAAAGTTTCTAGCCTCAATACTGGTGGGCAGGGAACTGCCAGAGTGGGCTTTGAGGCAATTACTGGAAAAGGTTTTTGATGGCCGCATGTTCGGGCTCGCAGATGATGTTGTTAACCTATTTACACCGACCACTCAGAGATACGGAGAGGGGGCAGAGAGGGTAGATTATCGTGGGCCTGGGTTCCAGAAAGAACATGAGGATCAACATTTCTATTTTTAAATGTTTTAAAGCTTCTATTAAATTTTTTAAATTTTCATCGAATTAAAAAAAATTAAAAGTAGAGTCCGATCATTTTTTATGCCTTAATGCCATTCTAGAAATCCTTGTTTTACCAGTACTGAGGCTTGAAACTCTTGATTATCTGACTTACTCCATCCAAAACTATATAGAAGTTGAGTTTAGAACAGCATTCTTGTATTAAATTTTTTGTAAAGGATTAAGGAATTGAAAGATGAGAAGTTTGGAAAAAAGTAGTATTTTCAACCTCTCGATAGATTTTTTGATTATTTAATTGTGAGGAGCAAAAATTTTCAGAACATTGTTAAGAATCAAAAATCTTCAAGAAAAATAAGAACAACAAATATTTTCAGTTTTGCACGTATGACTTTTGAAAAAAAAAAAAAATTGAAAAACAACAACAAGAATTTTTTATTAAAGAAAGAAAAAAAAAAATTAAAGAAATTAAAAATTCTTAATTATAAATTAAAATGTGTGTATGAGATGATGAAGTGCTTTTAGGAAGGTTATGGTACAAAAATTTTGAAGACCTGGAACCATTAGTAGCCCCCTGCTTCACATTAGCTCGATCCGGGTCTGGGTCTTATTTTGGACTCAAATTGATATTACGTACAAAATTTGAGCTTTCTAGGTACATTCATTATCAGCAGATATAACCAATTCAAGAGATTCATTATGGTCTACTTTTCTCATCAAAAGCAGTTTCTCACTCTAATTCCACAATAACTTAATCTAGCAGGCTGAAACTTTATCATTGATTCATGTTGAATTTCAAAATGTTGAAATAATTGGTATTTATTTGGCTACGCTGGTCACAAAAGGCACCTATCATAGGTAATTGAACCTGTAACAGTAATTCAAATCCACTATCACCCATATAAATAGAGAAAAGCAGAAGGTACGTATGAAGTGGAATGACTTACAAATTTTGAAACCGATTATACACATGTCTTATTGTTGTTACATTATTCCTATTGGTGCGATGAGTTAATGCTCATTGCACAGATACATATATACAGTTCAGTTTTTCGTGGTCGTCTAGTTGTGTTTTTAGTTACGAATAATTATGAATAATATTTTTGGAAGTAAAATTATACGAAAATTTACGATTCCAACTCCGTCTACCATATGGAAATATAATTAAAGCATTTCGACATTTAATTTATTCATCGTCACATTTTTAAGATGATAAGCCATCCTTATTCCCTCTAACATCACTTTATCGGTTGGATTTGAAATATGTTGTACTTCTTGCTAGCCATCAGTAATCATATGAGTCAATGATTATAAATGTTGAGTCATTTTGGCGATCCGAGAATTTTTCTAAAATTTTAACCTTAGATTCATTTTGACCCAAATTCAAGAGCTCATATTTTAGTCATCAGTCGATCACAGGGAAAAGTACATATGAGCTTTCTTCGCGAATTTGGTATGAAGATGAATGAGATTCGGTAAATTTCATGATTGAAACCTCCTCAAAAAGTCGTTTTTCTCCAGCTCCTCTTCAAGTAAAATTTGAATATGTTGGTTTCCTCATCTCACTCTATCACATGATTTCATGAACAAAATTGGCTTTGGAGAGTTTTGTAGCTCCTCTTTAAATTAGAGTGAATCAAGGCTGTATCTAGAAATAGGAAAATTTAGCGGTCCACCGAGAAATCCCATTTTTAATGGCCCATTTTGTATTAATAGGCCCAATTTTTTCTCTTATTTTTCAAATTATGGATTCATAGAATTTCTTTTGTTTTTTATGAAAGTTTGGAAATTTAAGTGGGCCAATTTTTACCTCAATCGGGCCAAATACTTCGCGGCCCACCGAGATTTTCTCGGTGATTCTCCTGCTGGATCCGAGCCTGGAGTGAATCGCCATCTTGGGTAGAAAGATTGTAATGAAACATTTTCTGACTAAATTTTGAACGATTTTCATGGCATGAAGATTTGTGTGAATCGCCATTTTGTGTCGAATCGAAAAGTGATAATCAAAATAATATTGATATTTGTTTTTTTTTTCTGGTCTGAAAAGAATAAATTTTCAAATAATAAAAAAAATCTCCAAGTGGCAAAGACACTTTGTGAGCCCAACTAACGCTGTAAGTGCGACCGTATTTTTGTCTTTTATTCGTTTTCAAACACATGATGATAATATCCATTACTCTCGCCACCTCCTCCAATAAAATTTTAATCGCTCTATTGACTGGAAATCAAAGCATTATGTTTTGTTGTTCAGCTTTCTACAAGGTTTACGAATTACTCTCGCATTGATAAACATCGTATGAAAAAATCCATTCACACCCGTACTTTCGACTTCCCAGGTGCTAAACGACGCGACGTTTCGATTTCACCGAGAGTAATTAAATTATCGTTTGGAAATTCCGCAATTAACACGTCACGCCGAAATGAGAGTAGCAACGGGTATAGAGCAGGTGATTGTAAAATATCCAGACTACTGTGTAATATACGCTATCGCTACCAGTAATAAAGAGCAATAAGACCTCTAAATGGTATTTCAAAGAGTAAATAAAAATCTCGTAAAATCGACTGCAAGTCTCAATGTGCATATGCACTCGTAAAATACTAAAAAGGGAGCCGACATCGGGTACTCTGGAGTTTGGACGCAGAACAAAAATCTGGATAATCCTTTCTTGACTTCATTTGCTATCCGGAATACCCATTGTGTGGGAATAACAATGACCAAAATATCCGAAAACGCTCCCGCATGCCGGTGAATACCTGGCCAACGTATTGTGTTGCTAACGAGTAACGAGTAGCCGCGCAGTAGTCGTCTAAGACGTAAAATACCTCGGCGGGAGGTCTATACACGTGATCGGTGAGACCCTCGAAAACGAGGGAAAAAGGTGAAATGAGAAATACCGCGCGGAATTTCCGACAGAGTATCACAATCAGTAAGGTAAACATAGCAATCTTAGTTAAAGTGGTCGACGGTAGAGAAAAACCTTTTGGAAAAAAAAAAGCGCGCGGATACGTGAAGAAGATTTATTCGAATTCTATTTGCTGGATTTCGGCCAACGTGAAAGCCGCCTATAAGGTAGAAAAAAATTACGTAGATACGCTCGGTATAGTCGATATCTCGATAGGTTATATGGCAATTGTAGACCTTCGAAAATTCCCTTTCAATAAGCGGATTTGTTTTTTAACAAATCCGCGATCCGCGAAAGGCGGCTGCGAAAATCCCGAATACGAAGGAAATGTTTTTAGCCGCAGCGCTGATGAACAGCTTGTTTCGAAACGTTTAAGGACCGGCGAAAAGTAAAAATGCGAAAACAACAGCAACACGGTGCGCTCAGCGGTTACGGCGAGCGCTAAACTTTACAGAAGCAATTTCTTTTTCGCCGCCCAAAGAATTCCTTTCTTGAATTAACCCTTCTGTTTTTCCACTCGGGGTTCTTTTTTTTGGAACGAATAAAGTTGGAACTTATAAAACGTTTTCGTTTAGCTTTTAATCTTTGTTTTTACAACCATTATCGCTTTATAGAGTCGAGGAAAAAGGCAACCATATTCGCATTCTTGATTTCAATTTTTACGAGTTAAATACGAACCGAGCGGTTTTCTTGTTTTGCGGTGAAATATCGCATTTGTTCGGGGGCGAATTCGCGTTTTTAGTCGAGTTCTTCATGAAAACTTTCCTAAAGTAGAGGTTGGTGGATGAGTCTCCAATCTCCATACTATATGAACTTGAATGACCACTGGCCAGTCGATGGTATGGTGGCAAAAGGTTACAAGTCCAATACATTGTTGAAAAAAAATCATTTCAAAAATTTCATAATTCGAATTTTTAGCAAAAATTTAAAATGTAAGCAGCCAAGCCACATTACTGCAAATGATTTGTGAATGAATGAGTGCTTGTTCAGACTTACAGAGGTAATGTTAATACACTCTTTATAACATTACTGCTAAGGCTGCAAACCGCTCCAATCTACTCCATAATCATTGAAAAATTAAATTTAGGAAATTTATACTTCTCAATCATAGAAATTATGAGATCATTTTTATCAAATTTGCGATGTTTGAAAATCCTCTACCTTTCCTCAGATATTCATAATTCGTCTCCTTTATCTATTTTCACTCGAAATCAAAGGGTCATGCTCTGGTCCTAGATAACACTGTATGTACAAAGTTTCTGCTTTCTGTGTACATTTGGTAAGAAGATATGGACGATTCGTAAAATTTCTCAATCTCATCTCCCTTTCAAAAGTCATTTCTCACTCTTACTGTTTTCTAGAAACACTTGGGAAACGGGAATTTAAATATAAGTAAGCACTGCGTACAAATTTAATCAGCGTTCTAGCAGTCTATCCGCATTTTAATCCAAATTTCGAAACGTTGGCTTCGAACCCGTAGATCTACAAAAGAATTTTGAGACGCATTATAGATAAGAGAATCATAAAAAAAAAAATTTATGTCTAAACCCCAACATAGAAAATAAATTTTTGAATAAAAAGAAAAGAACTTTAATAGACCTCCCAATACTTATTTTACTACCTACATATCTGGCCTACCCAAACATAATTGGTGATTCGCTTAGCATCTCATACTAAAGGAATACCATTCATACATCTGAGAACTTTCTGAAAATGACAAAAATATTTGTACATCCGCGCGCTCTCGCGGCAGCTCAATGTCCTAAACTTGGCTGAGCTTCTACGACGAAAGCAGTCCGCGAGTATGATTTACTTTTGGTGGCCGAAGGCTGCCCAGCGTAGTTTGTTTAATTTTTAAATTCAGAGAAGTACAAAGAGAAGCTTTCTCTCTTGAGCGCAATAGTAAAATTGCAGCCTAGTGTATAGACACTCATGTAGAATAGCGATCAGAGATGTTAACGATACCGATTCATCGGCGATAATATCGATGTGGACAGTATAGATAATTATCGGTACTGCCTGCCGATTATCGGATGATAATTTTTGTTTTTTTAGCTTTCGTAACATCACCAGAAGGGTATTGGCTGAAACTAACATGACGTCATAGTTTTCAAAAATCTGATCAGCTGTTATTTCTCTTTGGTGCGCTTTCAGCTTCGATGATATGGTACATGAAGTTTCATACTTGCAAAATTTGTAGTATTTAGCATTTTTTTATTTAAAATAATTAGTTTTTAATTCAGATGGAGGAGATTATTGAAGAATTATATGCTGGTAATGTTAAATTCTTATGCATCGCGTTACTTTTTTTTACTTTCAGTAATATAGTAGGTAGATACTTGTCTTTTGTTAGGATTAAACGATTATGTTTCTAAAGTGAATCTTAACTCAATGTAATATTTCTACTCACATACATCGATGGTGTGTTTAAAAATTGAAATATTTAACTTTAATACAATTGCGATTCAAGTGCGGCCAGAAAAATAAAATTGTGGTTTTATATGAGCTGGCCGGCGTAAGTAAATGAATATTCAACATCAAGATTTCAGGTGGAAACATATATGGTATACAAAGAGTACGAAGAAATAATGTCGCTTGTGAGTAATCACTTATTTTGTATTTTGTCATGTTTTCAATTTATATACCAGTTCTTTGACCTCCGTTAATCATCTTTCCTCTACAAATTGGTACCGATAATCGAACGATAATTTGGAATGTTATCGATAATTATCGATACGTATCGTTAACACCTCTGATAGTGATAGGGAAAAAATGAAAAATCCGCGAGTACCGTAGGCTGCCCGCGTCGAACAGTTCTTTCGGTAGGGCAGAAGGAAACGCTGATCCTCCGAAGAAATATGTATTATTATATTATTACCACCAATAATAAATAGAAAACTGAGCTGGTGTATTAAATTATGAAATTACTTATATACTACTCTCCGACACATTTTATCAGCGAGTAGTATTGTGCAACGTGAGAAGAATGTCAAATTACCAATTCTTGTTTTCCAAGTAAGAGATCAATATCCCTGCTCCCACTCTTATAGAGGACTATTCTAAAAAATGAACTACCATGATCGTTGAATAGTTCAGCGATTTAAATTTTTTTCCTGAAATTCTATCTCTTTTTTTCCCTCCCCTCATCATCCTCCTACAATACTACACTGGAATTTTTTCGGATTCTTTCGTAAAATCGAAAATACGTAGGTATTTTGGTATTGAAAGTTTCAATAACCTTTCAGGAATTACAATGATCCCGATCCAAAACGGAAAAATTTTTGTTCTTGAGATTTTATGTACTCAATTTTTCATAATAAAATTTTGAAAGTTCACACACTAGTTTTAGGCAAGGTTTCCATGTTGCTGGGCAAAAGTGATTCTAGACACAGCAGAAAATGTTGTGCTCTCCCAAACACACCATAATAGCAATACATATGTTATAATAATACCAGTTCTAACATTTCATATGATTACTCACGCTTAAAGTAGTTTCACTTGTAACTGTCAATAATACCAGATTCATACACATTGCTAGTACCATATGTGTGTCAACTACTCGTATATTTTTTCTGCATTTCAACTCCTTCGTTTGTGAAGATTTTGAATGTAAATCCTTCTATTATTAAATTTCCACTCGACCCCACCTCCTACACTCGACTGCCATAATACACATTAGTCATTGCAGCGTTCACGAAGGTGTGAAAACACTCGGTACTCTACATTGTACACGTTCAGGCGAAAATTCAAGTTGATAAGTACAGTCTAAGGTAAAATACGAGACTAAGCTGCGGTAACGCCGTCTGCACATCACTCGCGCTCCACAAATTACCCATCTTCGAGGTATATTTACGAAACTTGAGATTATACGAGGTAAATATTTGAATTTTGCAGAACTGCTGGCTCCATTTGTTTACAACCTTTGCTAATTCGTTCGCCGCAACTACCGCAGGAAGCTTTGAAAGATTTTTCAGCGCTGCGAAATCTTAAGGTATATCTGTTTCCGACGACGAACGAGATGGGTACGATTGCGAAGAAATATTCCAAAGTTGGCAGGAATTTGACAACTTTTCAAATTCACTTTTCACAACGAGCATAATCTGTCAATCTTAATATTCCGTTGTATCGGCGGAGAAAAGCGATCGCGCGTACAAATGTCAATAAAATACCTTCTTTCGTAAAACTCTGTGTGAAAAAAAAAACCACCCTAGTAAAAGGAGCTAGTCCATCTCAAAGGTCTCTGGTGTTTACGAAAACGTTGCGTGTGTGTCGTTTCGCTTCTGTGGATTTAAATTCGAATCCCGATATATTTTAAATATCTATAAACGCGCCGGTGACACGACACAGGATTGTATAATTTTTATATTTTTTTCCCCATATACGTCGTATACACTACGAGTATATTGGAAGTTGTAAGCATCGTATAAACGCGCCCAATCGATGAGACGGAGTTGGCTCTTGAAAAAAAAGGCCGATTTAAATATTAAAGAAAACGCCGCCGTCGAACGACCGACGAGGAAAAGTTGTTTACTATATATGGGAAAAATTAATGACAGCTTATGACAGCTTATGACAGCTTAATATATTTCACGTACCTTTTGAAGTATACTTTTTAGTTTTTATACATCCTCCACGTTGAGCAAACGACTCGTTTTATGTTACGACGATATTTAGCCTCGTCGAATTATTTTCTGATCCATTTTGCATAAAAATTTCAAAAGAAAATACGATATTGGTTATTTTTTTTGAGAAATTGGCTATTACCCAATATCGACGAAAGCGAATGTACTAGCTAGCTCATCCACTTAGGCGAACTCGCATCTAATAAAAGTCGTCCGTTTATTAGAACGAACGTGGTACGTAGATGCATTATAAAACAATATAGTACTCTTTTCTAAATGTCGCACCCGAAGTAATCACTTTAAAAAGCTGAGAAACAGAGTCGATAAAGAGGGCCCAGAGTGCGACGCAAATGGCTACAGCGTACTAGGGCGACCAACGCAAACCGAACGACGAATTAGAGAAAAAACGATCGGATTGTATAGCAGCTTGATCTAATTTATCAAATTACCGCTGTTATAGCTTCGCTATACCTTGTAGCTCTCGGTCCAAGTGTATATAAGTATACCTGCATTCCGCTGTACGCCAGCAAAAGTATATGAGCGTAAACTTTTCGAATCTATTTTATTCTCGACATTTTGTCCGCCTAAGTTACGAACTAAAAATAACGCTTTCGGTTGTTTTTTTTCGTATAAAAACTAAATACAAGTCGAGTTTTTTTCCTCCTTTTCGCCAACTCCGATATTTTTTTCGAGGAGTTTTTTTTTTTCGTTTTTCGAAAGAAAAAGTTTTTTCGAATATTTTTTACGATTCGTGTCGGTGATTTTCACTTTTTACTTATTTTAATTAAAGTATTTTATTGGAAAATTTCGGGTCTCTTTTCGACGTCCTCGTTTCGAATTTCAATATTACCATTCGCGAGAGAACGCCGACGACGTTGATATCGTACGTGATCGGAGATTTCATTTTTAAACTCGACGTCTCGGCGTGTATACGCTTATCGGCGGAGAATTAAAAATCACAGCTCGAGTATTCGAAATTTCGTACGCCCCGATTGCTGTGGTAAATGGATGACGCGCTGGTTTCTTTTTATATCGGTATTTACGCTTTCCAGTTATCCCGATGACGTCGTGAGTAGAATATGTTTGAGAATGGAGTTCGCGAGCGTCAAATTACCGAAAAACGAGCCTTCGATATGCGAAACACGTTCAAGCACTTGGCCAGAACGTAAACCGAACGTTGTCCAGGGTGCGAAAGTAGACCCAAGTAGAGTATTTTTATCGCGCCATGATTCTTCGAAATTATTATTTCGGGGTTATTTCTCCAGCGTGTTCTTAAACAACCGAAAAATTGGTAAGGTGCTGGAGAGAGATTTACGAAACCGGGAATCGTATTCGTATACTTGGTGGCATTTTAAACGGATATTTTCGCGTGAAAAGATGGATAGATATTTGAGAAAGGATTGTTAATTCAAGCTTCGCTAGATGTTGTCTTTGCAATTGGTAGTTGGTGAGTATTAACTCTTTGAGGATCCAACCCACATCTTTATAAATTACAGTGATCAAAATGTTAGATACTAAGGTGACAAATCAATTGATGATTTTTGATTGGAATTTTTAATAGATGGTCTTACGTAAGACGTTTTGTTCATCTACGTTTCAACTCGCATCGAAAAGATATTTTTAATCATCGAATAAAAGTAGATGAATAAAAGCAGTGAAGTGGAAAAGTAGCCTTAAAGAGAAATAAGACATGCTCTCGATATTTCTTTTGAAGCATAACGGGGAAGGGGTGGGACGGGTGAGTACTTTTCTTTCCACTAAACATTGTGGTTTTGGTATTTTCATACTTGATTTTCAGCAAAGACTTTTTGAACTTATGTTGTAGAAGTTGAAAAAAAAATTAAAAATCTTAGGGTAATAATTTCATGTTATTTTTTTTCTCTTAATATTCTGAAAAATGTTGAAAATAAAAAAAACAAGAAATTCAATTTTAGATTTATGATGAATCTTATATATATTTTACAATTTGATTCAAGTACAATTATAAATATTAAATTAATTAGGTTCATTTCCTTCCATTTTTCTTAATTTATTATGATACGAAGTCTCTCCATCTGAATGATTTGAATTTAAAATTTCATTTTTCTTATGTACTTGGTATTTATTTCTTATTAATAGACTTTTAACGTAAATTAGAAATAATCCATATTTATTTTTTAAATTGACAACATTGAAGATCTAAAATTTGCAAAATGATCTAGAAACACAATTCATAAAAATAATTTTGCAGTTCCTCTGTATCTTTAGGCAGCTCAAGTAATTGTTCTCCTCCCCCCTCCCTTCTCTCAAAATTTGTTTAATGTTCTGTTTTTACCTATTTGGAGAAAGTTGAGAGAAGAGGAAGGATGAAAGACTCGTTATTGAGAATTCGAGCCGATGAGGTGAGTTACTGAATGTTTTTCTTGATTTATAATTTGAGATATAATTCCAAATCCTGGTAGAATTAAAATATAAACTTCAGGATGGCTAAAAAATCAAAATAGATGTTGGTAAAGAATTGGATTATCATTTCCTAAAGGATTAAAAAAATTTATATTTAAATTATTATCTAGAATAATTATTGTAATAGCTCTTGAAAGGACAAGAATAACGAAACTATATGGATAAAAATGCGAATTAAAAGGTGGATAACAGCAAAGCACGTTTGGCAGTAGAGACATGCAGACAAAAGTTGCATGTTGAGAAGGAAATTATGAGTTGAGTGCGGTATGACCTAAGTGGAGACGAGACTTGACCGTATTTTCCCTTATAGATACTGATAGCTGGGGTTAACAATGTCGCATGGAGATCTTAAAATAGTGAAATGAATACAAACACTTTGCATTGTTATTATTTAATTAGTCTGCAATGCACGAGATACACATCACCAGCTGAAACTGAACTTAGATATAACCTTATATTTATAATTAAATAATGATATTCTATTAGCCAGTCACAGGGCACTACTATTCAAAGGAATCTGATTAGTTCTACAACTGTCAAAATTTTGATTTTTTGCCAATTTGTAGAAAAATTGAACATTCCATTTGGTAAGTTGGAAAAAGTCAGAATAAAAATTTGAAATATAAAACTTCTTAGGACTAGTGCTCATCAGTTTTCAAATTTGGGGTATACCAGTAAAATAACATTATATAAGAGTGGGTGAATTGAAGGAGTTGGGTAGAACTTTTGGATATGGCAGTATCTCATTTTTTGATGCATTGTATTTACACGTTATTCAGCAACTTCTAGAATTAATGCGTTGTCATTATTGGAAAGAAATTGATTTTTCACCTACTAGACAGACGCACTTTGTTTAATTATTTATTCGGAAATTCTTATTCAGCGTGTATATGTTAGACGAACATCATGTAAATTATGAAATAAATTAAAAAAAACACACACAGATCAGATTAGATCGAGGAAATGTAATCTTGTCCGAAATTTTGATAGAATACTTTATTCTCTACAGGAGTTTTTTTTTTGCAATTCCTATTCTAAATTTGATGGATCTTATTCTAGAAATGAATGTTGTGCAGAACTTTTATCATCAATAGAGAAATTCGCTTCCTTCAGTAAGAAAGTAATATCGAGTCATGCTGCATTAAAGTGTCTAGCTGTCTTGCAAGGTTCTGCAAGTTCTATAAAAAAAAAAAAAAAAAAAAAAAAAAAAAATCCGAGATATCGTAATACCTTACCACCACTAATGTTACATCGTACTTTGATTTATTTTACGTTATTGTAAAATCAGATGATTTCGCACTAAATGATTTTAATTCGATCTCGAAATAATTCATTTCCTACTCTACACTGTCTTGTCCATATTCAAAAGGTGATTTCCTGCCAAGTCGCATTTCCATTTTTAAGTTGGTAACACTGACACAACATCCCGACGAAACGTAGTTACACTCGAGCCGTCGCAACGTATGGACGTGCGTTTTCGCGTTGCGCTGTTCTGTTCAAGGACTATTGGAGCGCTTTCATAGGCTGAGAGAAAATTGTTTGCGTAATTTAAGGAAATAATTTATAGCCCGAACGAAGAATAAATAAAGCATCAAAGAAAAAAAAAATTCTTCGACGAACTCGGCCGAGAATCGACGACGGTATATGTATTTATATAACGTCGAAACGGTACGTAAATTGACGTTAAAAAAGCTCGACGATTGTCGGGACACGCCTTCGTCGTACACGGTAGCCCGGTGTCAGATTGTTCTCAATTCGATATTTCATTCTAGTCGATCGATAAATTATAAAATCGTGTACATTAAGCGAACGCGTGAAATGCGCCGCTCTGCTATTGCGAAGACACATCGTAAAGATAAAAAATAGCCTTTGCTTTTTTTTTATCGCTATAGCAAAAGCAGAAGAGTGAAAAAAAGTCGTCCACTAATTTCGAAAACGTATACGACGTTACCGCGACGACGATACGGCCAGAGAAAAATTTCATATTTATCTTTGTCTCATTAAAAACGTTCCTTAGCCGGGTTTGCGCGTATTTTGATCTCGTTGACAGATTTATCGTTTCCTAGGTTCGCATCGTGTTATAATAGTTAACGGAAATTAAAGGCTACTTCCTCTCCGATCCCGATACCCGTGTAAACACCATGTACATCGGTGATTACACGGTGGTTGCCACGTATTAGGGTAATATAGTGACGAGCCGGTGAACATGTGTTTTCAACTTGCCATCGGACGTGTAACTTAGTGTCGCGATTTACCATCTTAGATGACTCGAGGTGCCATTTCTCTTGATAATTAGACGTTCATTAAGACGGTGGAATTTTTCGCCACTTTATTGCTCCCCTCTCGATCAGCGGATAAGCGAGAGCTTTTTCAATAGCTTATTCGTCCGTTCTATCCTTATCGAGTTCATCGACCAGGCACTCGACGCGATGCTTATTACCATTATGGGGTATGATTTTGAAGTGCCAGGCGGAAGTGGTGTATTTTTCCTTTTGCAGGGTGGCGTTTACATTTTTGATGAGCCGCATTCGCGTACTCCTAAGTGCATTAGGTTATGGAGGATGTCGACTATACGACACACTTCGATACCTTATTTCGCCCAGCTTGGGCGTCTAGCTCGATAATTTCTTCGCTCGTTTCGATAATAAGTTCCGCTCGAACGGAAGGCCATCGAGGAGACGTGAAGGGATTAAAGTGCTTTCGTGTAGATGGAATAAGAAAACGCGATAATTACGGTCAGAGACGGAATTTTTTTCCATCGTTATATATCCCATTGTCGCACCATCGCCATCGCTACCGTTCAATTCTCATTCGTTCATCGCCGCTCTAAATATTCCCGCCGATCGTTGTTAAACTTTCTTAACGAATTCCGATCGGCCAACTCGCCAGATAAATTTTCGCCGGCCGCAAATGAAACGGTGCTGGAAAAAAGCCGCCAAAATTGGAATTGTAAATTCGGACAAGAGAGGAAATTGTGTAAAAAGGCAACACAAACTGCGTTATAAACTCAATAAAGAATATTTTACAGCGGTTGCCTGTATTTTAAAGGCTACGTTTTTTTTTCGCCCTCCGCCATTTTACGTTTCCGTTCCGGGCATTTTATTTAAAAAGTTTCTTTTTTCGGCCCGTACGTCTGGAAAGAAGCCAACTTTCTGTGGACTCGCGAATAGGGATTAACTTGTCGGCGAAATAAAACAAAATTCTGATCGAGTTTGTTCCATTTGAATATTTTCATTAGTAAACGCTCGCTCCGTCGGGGATTTTATATCCGAAATGTTTCCATTGTTAAAAAAGAATCCAATCGAACAAATATTTCGCACACGTATTGATTTTTCCCTTCTTTTATTCACCCCTCCCCTCATTGACGACCGTCCTAGTCTTAGGTGATTTTGTACCTTTTAAGGTGAAAATTTTGACGTATTTCGTATACCCAAAGGCGTACAGTCGATTGATGGATTGGTCGATTTTTTTTTAATCGGGTTTCTTTGAATTTGCTCTTTTTTGTTGCGGAATTTAATGAACGAACGGTTTTATTCGGAATTTGTTTTATAATGAATTCCTCGGTGTTGGGAAAGGGTTTTGACCAATGTGATTCCGTTAAGTAATCCCTCGTATGCAATGTTCGCGTTTGGAATGTATCATCATCTTTGATGTGGAAAAAAGGTTGAAATCGTATATTTTTTTCTCTCGCTTGGTTGGGTTTTCATGTACATTACTACTTAAGTGAATTTTAGGAAATTTGCAATGGTATACCTCTACTCTTTTAAAAAGTAATTAAAATGGAAAATTTTCTGCGCTAAATAATTTAAAAAATTATATGAAATACTACTTACTGCACTTTTTCAATGTTGTATTTCTGTTTCGAACTAAAAATGATATTCAAGAGCGAAGAAATTGAATATATTACATGAAAAAAAAAAGGCAAGCACTTATTAGAGTGTCTGACATGCAGTGAAAAAAATGAAAAAAGTAAAAAAATTTGTTAAAAGTAACTAACAAGAGGAGGGAGAAAAGGAATAAAAATTTTATTCTTAATAAATGAATGAAGATAAAATGTTGAGATAGCAATGTTTTGTTAAAATATATTTTTAGTTCTTGACTAAATAATTTTTCTTTGTGCTTTGAAGCATCCGCCATCTTGAGCTCTTTGAATTCTATCTTGAGGAGTAATATTTGACTATTTCGGACCCAAGAGGGAAAATTTGCTCGATTTTTACTTCACGAAGCTTCTCTAAACATCGCATTTTTGCTTTAAAATGACCTTGTAGAACAAAAATCGAGCATATTTTACCTCAGGAGTCCAAAAATCCCTAAATCCAACCCATATTGTGCAGAGCTCGCACGACTGCTAACTTACCTATTTGTCGTCTATTTTTTTAAATAACTGAAATTGGTACTTTTTGAAGAAAAATTCAAAAATGGTTTGGACTTCTTAAATTAAAAAAAAATCGTAGGCTAAATTTTTTTTTCGGTTTTTGGACAACAAAATATGACTGTGAAATTTAAAAAATAATTTAATTGCCTGATATTTCTTTTTTTTTAAATTTGAAAATTTTTAAAACTTCAACTTCATTTTGGGGTACCTGAAAATGGAGTTGACAAGTTGAAATTTTCAGTGGAGGAACTGTTGTGACTAATCTCCTTTACTGTTTGATAAAAACCTAAATTCGTCCTATCCTATAGAACACAACGTTTCCAAAGTCAAAAAAAAAAAATTAAAAAAATCATTATAGGTATGTGACACTTTTTTAGATACTTGGAAGCGCTGAGTATCATGATCAATTTATTTTTCTACTCAGACTATTTTCAACCTCATTAATCCTTCCCCTTCGTGTTACAAAAATCAATTATTTTGTAAAACTTTTGTCTTATCACAGTTTTCGCTATATCGAAACATTTAAAATTTTATTGAATTTTTTTTAGTTATAATGACAGACATAAGTATGTACGCTTGGGTGAAAATTAATATGCTGTGAATTTCTTATAAAAATATCGTATTATTTTTTTTCTGTCGTGTATGGTTAGCCCATAGTTATTGTCAACTTCAATAAGGTAACTACATACTCGTATTTCCTTCTTTTTTATCTCCTTTTTGAGTTTCCGATTACCATTAATATATATTAGCTATAATTAATAATAAATTCATATTGTTAATTGCTAAGAAATAGATTCAACCTTATGTAGTAGTCCATGCAACACTCTATCTACGAGTAGCTAGGTGAAGTATGTACTACAAAATATTATAAAAATGAGGAAATATCATTTTGTGAACTTTTTCTCTCTCATTCATCAACTCCCTGGTGCGATAATCGAATACCTCATTAAGTCATTATTAGTTTCTATTCCATTCAGCGGAATGGCGATGTAATAAAATTCGTAACACGGTATCCAAGACCACTTGACTTCGATTACAAACATAATCTCTAAATGTCAGCAGAATTCGAGAAATCTTATCATACTCGTCTTCTGTACCAAATACACGACGATTAATAGATTGAAATTATAACGATTGAATTAAAAGCGTAGGTTAGAAAGAGCCCGTTAAAAGTAAACTCATTAAATACCCATCCGATGCGATACATCAGGGCGCTCGTAAAGGTAGCAAAATGGTACATATTTACGTCGAATGATTGATCACATTTCGTAATTGTATTAACGTCGATCTTCGGACGAAATCAAGTCGTTATCTCGAATAAGGGTAATTTCCCAAACGACGGAAACATATCGAACGTCATTGACAAAATTAGCTCGGATTTTATTAATTGAGATTGCTGGTGATTTAGTAGGCGGTTTTTCCCCCTTCGTCGTAGTTCGATCGTTAAAAACAAAACTTGTTGGAGTTTTCACGCATTCCAAAATCGTTTTATAGATGATAGCTATTTTTTAACATAATCCGATAATTTCTAATCGGGTGTCGCGTTGAGTCAAATTAGCGCGCTGGTATTTTACGACGAAAACTCGTTTTTTTTCCACCGGACTACTCGATGTTTGGAAATATACGCGCGTGCAGATCACCGGGATGGGCATTCACGCGGTATTCGAATCGATGATGTTACACATTCACGTGGAGTTCTTGATTGGTCGACTAGTTCATATCTGGTTAATAAAGAAATAATCATTAGTTCGGACGCGGTAGCCGGGCGCGAATTATAAATGGAACGAGGAACGAGCCGTCGTTAGCTGCGAAGACATTTATATCCGAGTTATGCGCCAGTACGATTAGTACAGAGTTCCCAGTATGGCAGTTTTTCCCCCTTTTACACAAAAATGACATTTAAAGACCATTAAATTTTTATTACGTTGATTTTTTTCCCTCTCTATGGTCGTTGAATTAATTCGCGACGTGTGTTACTGCGCTCGTTATTCTCTATCTTTATGCCTCGGCTACAGACTTACGGGTAGAGTCGATATTAATTTAAATAAAACAACCCATAGAGCTTTTATCTTCCTCGTATTCAAGGTAGATACGAGAAACTCGCCTGCCGGACTTTTACCAGTCTGTCACGGTAGCTACGAGGAATTTCCATCTCGGGATGCCTTTTCATTTTTTTTCAACCACCAAATACTCCGCAACGATGGTCTTCTCACACCGTCCAACCATTTCAATAGCATGCCGGTCAAAATATTTAATCTTTTTTAAATATGGTATGTCATCGTTGTAAACGATACGCTGCCGAAGCGTAATTACCGAATATTTAATCGTTAAATAGTAATTAACGTTAAATAAATACACTGTATCGGTACATGCCGGTATGGCGGTCTTTCTCCGTTCGTCTGTGCGGTCGGTCATTCGTCAAAAAAGCATTAATAATGACCGTCGTGAATAGCCGAACTATAGTGTATACTCGCTTATGATGGTACGAACGCTCATTTTACATCTAGCAACACGTATAACTCATACCGCCGCATCATTTCGCGTGAAAAAACTACACGGTGTTCGTAATTTAAATGATGAGGTTTTTAAAGTCAAGGTTGTGGACATCCGGTGGCTATCTGGAGTCTTGAACTCATGACCATAGAAGTGACCAGTGAGCCCGGCAATCTGAGGGATTTTAGAGATCAGGAGAACAATAACCGATTTTCATACGAGTCTACTTGAGTGGTACCATCATTCTTTTATATAATTTCGACCAGTTTTTCGAACTAACGATAAAAATGTATTACCCTCTCATAAATTCATTTCTCACCCCAATAAGAGAAGTGTGGGTTTATATTGAGAAAAAGTAAAAGGAATCTTTTAGGACCCCTCAAAAAATGCATTTTCTTCGACCCTAGTACTTAACTTAAATGAAGATGGAAACCTCTGTTCCTAAAATTGATTTTTATTTAATAAACATCGAACGACCACCTGATCTATTTCCTAAAGGAATTGTCAATTTTGATATGACGTCATTTGTCATTATTTCCGAAACGAAGATTATCTGATGCTTGTAAATGTAGTGGAAACCATTATAAGAGTTTGCTGTGATTTCGGACCCTTCGAAAGCAGTTTTTGGCTCAATGTTACTTCAAAATGAACTTGAAAGGTTTAAATTTTCATATGCTGATGTTTCAAATTCATCCTATATTATAAAACCATGATGAAAGATTTTCTATTCTTTGCTCACTTATTATATTTTGAGGCCTGAAATACAATCTTATCACTTCCAAAATACTTGGAAGGTTAGATTTGAGATCTGTTGTGCTCAGTGTCGTAGCTGGTGGGAGGGAAGGAAGTTAGCAGCTCTGCTTATAAAATTAAAACTGGTATTCAGGAAATTTTAATCTTAAAAAAAATTAATTTTTGATCTCAAATATTGATTGAACGCTGTTGAGGATAAAATGGCGCGAAAAGTCAAGGTTCTTGATATTAATAACTTTGTACTGAATAATAAAAGATTCAAAAAATAAAATTGAACAAATAAGAACTGAATTCAGAATAGATGAAAGGTAAAAAATTTTTTCTTTATTCCGGAATTATTCTAATGTAGAAAATTTAGGTTACCAAAAAATATTATTATATGTATGAAATGAAAATTATGGACCCGTACCAATTAAATTTATTTTCCTGTTCTTATCTACATTCTTTATATTTTCTGATTTAATTTCAAGTGAAGTTATTTCATTAAAAAGATTGTACTGTGGTAATATTGTCAGAATTATGCCATTGATTTAAATTTTTTTCGAAATTTTTATGTAATTATTTATTTATTTATTTATTTGGTTGGTTATTTATTTATTTACTCATTAATTAATTAATTAATTAATTAATTCATTTATTTATTCGTTTCTCTCTTTGTTTGTTTGTTTGTTTGTTGTTTGATTGTTGGTGATGGTGGTGGTGGTTTTTGTTGTTGTTATTGTTGATGATGATGATGATGATGATGATGATGTTGTTTTTGTTGTTGTTGTTGCTTCAGTCAAAATTTTCAAAAATTATTATTATTTTTTTTTAAATAAGAAAAATGAAATTACCCAAAAAATTGGTCATACGCAATGATGTTATTATTATTATCATTTTTCAAAATATTTAATTTATAATATTAACACCTGACGTTCCTTTTTGTCGAATCTACTTTGTTGAAGCTGAAAAAAAAATATACCCCTCTGACGTCAATATGAGCAATTTCAATTGTGAGTTATTTACTTAGTGTACTGCTTGTTCAGATATCACAAAAATAAGAACGATAGATACACGTGTAATACGTACTTCCTGTTGTTATTGACGTCAGCTTGAAACCAGACTTGAATATTTTCTGTTTTTATTGTTTGATTTAATAAAGCTCTTATTAAAATGGGAATTCACGACGAGTAATAAAAATTCTGAATATATTTCGACGCCCAGCGCTTTACGGTTAGACTCGAATTGGGTGAAAAAATTCGCAGAAAAACTCTCCTGCGGGCAGATCAATTCATTCGGTTTTTAATTTCGAGATCGAAACAGAAAATATATATTCGACGGTCGCAAAAAGAAATTAAATTTCTCACGACCGTAATGGGAATCGCGAGTTTTCCTAAATAGACGAAAAGGAAATTCCGATCGCATAAAAACCCCGAACTACTCAATCCCGCAATCCCATCGCCGTACCAAATCACTCGATAATTCTTCGGCACGAACGATTTTTGGAAAACCGTCGCCAACTGCGGCGAAGAAAAACCTCGGCGTATCGTCGGGTGCAGAAACGCGTAAAAAATAAAAACGTTAAACGAAAAAATTGAGAGACCACGTCAGGGCTAAACGTCGTCGGGTCCCACCGTTCGCCTATAACCGTTTGAAATATCTCCCCGCCACTCGGCCGCCATCCATCCGAATTTCCATTCTAGCAGCCATCAAATGACTATCAATTTGTAAAAATTGATTCGACGTAGAAAACACGAAGAGAATTTCCGACTCGAATAAAAAACGCGAAAGCGAATATCACGAAGTAGCATCGAAAATGGAAAACATTTTTACCATTGTTAAACGAGTGAAAAAAAAAACTGCGTATGACTTATCGACGTTTTTCATTTACGACGGCGAACGCGCGCGTGACGACGTGTTCGAGGTACTAGCGTCGTATGTCAATTTAGAAATTTTTTCGAGACGTTCGCTATTTTCTACGAAAATATTTCGACTCGTCAAACTTGGCAAAGTTTAATGTCGACATTGACCTTGAATGTGGTAACGTACGACATACAGGTAATCCAACCGTGGTTGCGGATTTTGCGGGCACCCATTAGTATCGCCGTTTTCGAACGGAGTAGATGGAAAAAACATTCGGCCCGGGAGTTCATCAATCATCGTATCTAAACTGATACCTTTTAAATATCGTATGGACAGGCAAAGGACAGCGCGTCGTAATATGAATCAAGTTTCCCATTCGCTATTAATCATTGGTCGCAAGAAAAAGATAGACAGGTACTCTTTGTCAACATTTACCCTCCCCTTGGTGCGGTAATCATGCTCGTCTGTACGCGTATATACCTTTTAGTTTGTAACGTATTTTCAAAATAGTCCTTGTACAGCAGGAGAAAAAAAAAATCAACGGCTGAAAGGAAATTCCGTCACGCGTGATTGCACGCTCTCGTCAGCCCAGCCAGCGTGTTAGCGAGGCCTTTAAAAATTCATAGAATTGAAAAATTTATCGAAAATTCATTCCATTTGCCGTACAGGCATTTTTGCATCGACCGTAGTCGTCGCTTTTTCTCATTATCGTTTATTTATTACGTGACGAGTTGAATTATCGCATTTAGCTGGTCGCGATAAATATCTACTAGAAGCGGCTGTATGATTGAAACTATACGTTACGCTGGTTGACAACAAAATATTATACATAATTTCGCTATAACGTTGTAAATCGCCGATAAAATATAAACAAGATGCGTTACATTTTTCATGTGGAGGATTTTTTTTTTTCGTTTTTCGTACATTCCATCGTTGCACGCGGTAGTTTTTTTTTCATATTCGTTCTTTCATTCGTATCAAATCAATCCGTAATCGTGAGCTATAATTATGGTTATGGTCGTCGGGACTTTTCGTATCGCGAAGGTGTATTGTACACAGGTATAGTGTATACCTTTAGCAGAGCGTGATGTGGAAAATCGCTTTATCGAGTATATCTTCGCTAATATTTCCAACTACTCCGAATCATACATAATACACGCGAATTTCGCACGATTAAATTTTCAATGATTTTATTTTTTCCTAAGCTTTTGTGGTAATTAATGCAGGTACCTTAGAAAGCACCGAATAGAGCGATAATAGTTTTAAATTATACTTAGAGAGTGATCCCTTAACATACCAAAAAACGATTATGGTGAAATTTCTTTGTTTGGAGGAGCAGATTAAAGCCATAAAGTGGGGTTTTTGTTTATTACTCGTGAGGGGAAACTTTTACTACAGAAATATTTCAGCGTCGAAATATTCTGCTCTTAATTCTACATAAGTTAGCTTTTCATATCAACGTTGTTTACTTGATAGAAAGCTCAAAAATGTTACTTCCGATTTATCTGTTTTTTGCCCATTTATTCATATAAAAACTATCAATATCATACGATAAAGTTCTGTTGTCGATTTGGTCTTTCATTATTCAGTGTAGAACGAATGAGAAGGTAGGAGGCACGAAACTGGCCTGAAAAGGTTGAAACTAACATCCATTGTTGGGAAGTCAGTATAGCGATTTCTCCCAATTAAACGACTAAAAATTCAAACTTTTTTCCACACGTTTCGTACGCATCTCTTGCAACTGTTTGCACTTTTTGCAAGTTTTTTACAAGTATTTCATTTTTCCTCGCAAAATGCTTCACAAATAGCAAAAAAGTTTCCTGTAAATTATAAAATATAAATCACAATGGCAGCGCTCATTGAACACTGGTAAACTGTGTCTGAGGTGTAATCGAAATAGGAACAGGATACTGGATGGTAAATAAGTATTAAACGTTGTCAAAACTCAGAATTCCCTTTTCCTCATCATTTTTTTGGTTATGATGGAAATTCCTTTTTTTTTTCGCAACCCTTTTTTTGAGGCCATAATTTCCCACAAAATGTGAACATTCCTTTAATTTCGCAACATTGCCAACAATGGTAGTTGAGTGAAGAAATAATTTACGTCATACTTCGAAACAAGACTGGTGAACATGAACAGAATAGAGCATTATGAACAATTCAGAACACTAAAATTTTAGTTCATAATGAACGATAAATAGAACAGAACAAAATGATATTTTGAACAAAGAAAATACAACAGAAGCAAACAGAACGAAATGGAATGGAAGGGAAAAGAATGGAAAAGAACAAAAAAAAATCAAGAGGAACTGAACTAAACAGAACAGTTTTTTCCTCGTCATGAATATTGCAATGTTATGTTGCTCACTATGGCATTAACGTCAAGCGATGTATCATCAACATTTGAACTTCTGATTTTTAAAGACCAGTGTAAATGGGTATTAATGCAAGTTCTCATATTTCTGATTGTTTATTAAGTACCTGAATGTTTTTATTCTCTCTCGATGTTTCTCAACAATAATGAACAAAAGTAAACAGAACATAATGGAATAAAACGGAACAGAATAGAACAGAACAGAACAGAATAGAAGGAATCGAATCGAATGGAACTGAAAGGAACGGGACCGGACCGGATAGAACAGAACAGAACAGAACGAAACAAAACAGAACAGAACAGATTGGGAGGAATCGAATTAAATGGAATGGAATGGAATGGAACTGAACAGAACAAAACAGAACAGAACGCAACGCAACGCAACACAACAAAACAAATTAAATTGAATAAAACGAGAACAGAACGATAAAATTGATATTCTCTTCAACAAAAAAGCTGAACGAAACAATACAATCCTTTTGTTCAACAACCCTACATTGAGAACAAAAAAATGTAAGCAGCCATGCCATATTATTCAACTTGGATAGCTGAAATTTTTTGAACATACTAAATTGATTTTGAAAAAAAAAATCATTTCCCTATAGTTAGCCTCATTCATGCCTACACTTAGTACCGAGGCTGAAAACACCCACCTAACCCCTCCAAAACCATCTAAGAAGTTGGACTTCGATATGTAATACTTTTTCCCCTGGGAATCATATGAGCCCATATTTATCAAATTTCATTCATTTGACTTCCCCGAGTATAACCATCGCCATTTTGGATCCATTTTGATTCAATTTTAGGAAATCTTATTCTGCTCTTCATCTGACCTAACATACAAATTCGATTCTGCTTTGTCATCAGTCTGGTGAGGAGAGATGAATTTAATGATTTAAAACTTCTTCAAAAATAAGTTTTTTACTCCAACTCCCCTTCAAACGAAATTTGAATTGTTGGTGCCATCAATTCATTCTTTCATATGACAGCATGAAAGAAAATTTTGAGGAATTTACCTTCTCTCCAGCCCCTCTCAAAATTTGAGTGAACCGCCGTTCTGAAGTTAATGAAGAAAGTGTTCTTTCTTCTATTTGCATATTAAGGATGTTTGTCAACGCCGTGCTGAGAAAATCTGGGCCCAGGACAGGAGGAAAAGTCATAAAAGTAAAAAAAAAAAAGTCTTGGAGGTAAAGATAGATTTTTAGCGCCGATGCGTCAAATGACGTGTCCTGAAAAAAAAAACTCGGGCCCGAACCCCCCTTCCCCCTTTTCCTCTGCTCAGCCTGAGGTTTGTACTCACAATTGAATGATCGACAGAGCTAGGTGCTAATCAATTTCAAATAAGCTGAGTTACAAAGATATGAAGACTGCTCTTCTCTATACCCACCTTTCTTTCCCAAATGAAGTAGGTTGTAATAGCTATCACTTTTAATCAAAAGAAGAAACGAAGAAAGAAAGAATGAAAATGATGTAGCCTGTATAATGCATATCTTTAATGTTCACCAAATAGGCTCTCAATCCAGTCCTTATTTCCGAACATTTCAAGTATTATATCCTTGAAAAGCTTCAAAAATCAAATTAAATCCTCTATAAGTTATATCTGCTGAGCCTCTTTGAAAATACCTTTGAAATTTTACTGACTTTGTTTTGGTAAGATAGAAAACGATTAAATTACTTCCAATATCGAAAGTCTGCTTTGGCGACAGATTTGTAGTCTTAGCTAGATCTCGCGTATCGATATGAGATACCGGTAAAATACCAAGGTGTTTCGTGTCAAACGAAGCTACAACTAATCCGCCAAAATTACCCGTTTAGAGGGGTAAACGTGTGAACGTGCAGCCACCGTGCGTCGGGTCCAATTAATCTTGACCACCGACCACCCGATGTTTGGATGTTTCCGTCGCGGTATTTTTATTCGCTCATATCTTCATCGAAATATTCGACTGTACGCGGGAACTCGTTGTTCGTTCTTTTGTTACGTACGATTTTTCTACTTAACAGGAATTATAAATTATAGTATAGGTTTGAAAATACAACGACGACTCGCGACGTAAAGCACCGCGTACTCGTGTACCAAATCCGGTCCCCGGTCGGTTCGGTTTTTATGGTAAGAACGAATGATAATCGAAATGTCGCAGACAAACGAAAAGAGAAAAATATATTTCGTTTTAACTAGAGAATGATTTATAACGCGGAATAGCTATACCGAGCTCGAGACCGCTGATCAAAGCAGACGAATTAAACGCTCCGGGCGTATCGACGTGTATACGATATTCAAAGAGAGCCGTAAAAGGGGGCGAATAAATGCGAGAAAATTGTAGAAAATAAGGTTTTCATTCGATAGTACGAGATTCGCTTTGTGTTTGAATTTTCATCATCGACGTTTTGGCATAACACAAAAGATCAAAAGGTCTTGATAAGTGTCTCATTTAAACGCGCCGCGACTCTATAGAGAAGCGTGAAATGTATAAAGGTTTATTATGAGAGAAAGAGCATTGATTTTTTTCCTCCCTAGGTATGCGTTTTATTTTGGTCGACGTGTTGGACGCAAGGCGCAATCTGAGAATGTGAGAAAGTAAGCGAATGGCTTTCGGGCGAACTTTCCAAGCGTGTTGGTTCGAAGTTGCGGCATCTTCGATCGTTCGAGGTGATAATTAAGGCGGTAATACGAAGTGTTATTTGAGATAAATGACGATTGCGATAGGTTGCCTACCAGATGGGTTCAAATGGTCACCGGGTCGTAGAAGTAGCGTTTAAGTGAAAGATACTGATTGTGAGGTCTGATTTGGTATTGAGGTTGTTGCATTAAATGAAATTATGATTGGTAAATCAGTATTGTCTTTTTTATCTTCAAAGTGGTCCGCAATGTGAGATTCTTATTTAGGGAAATTGTGAGGCGTAATTTGAAAAATTAGAAGAGAAAATTTTTGTTTTTGAACTCAGTATTTTCATTCACGTAAAGAGTCCAAAATTTACTAATTTTGTTTCTTTTCAAAATTTTAACACAATTTTAAACATTCAAAATTAATATTTTGAAATATGTTTAAATAAATTATAATAATAAAAAAAACTTACTCATACTTAATTACCAAAAATTTGATTTTTGGATAATTCTGAAAAATAATAAATAAAATAAATAAGTAAGTAAATAAATAAATAAATAAATATTTCTAGTAAATTAGGCTGTGAATTGAAGAATACTTATTTCTTCAGCATTTGGAAGTAATTTGCATCTTTTTAAAAAATTGTTGCTGGATTTCCTCATCAGAAAAAAAAAATAATAAAAATCGTTACTAATAAAAATTTAGATTAAAATTTTTTGTTTTGACTTCTGATATTTTTAATTTACAAACATTTTTTCAATTTTTTGACATTTTTGATTTTAAAGCGCTTCCTTTATTTTTGAACACGTTTTCACGTATCAGGGTATGTAACAGGTAGTGAAAGTAGTGAAAAAGCAATGAATCCAATTCAGAATTTCAAGAAAAAGTAGTGAAAAAATGACAAAACGCGAACATGCGAAATATTTTATTTTTGAAAAAAAAAATCACAAAAAATTGTTCATGTTTGATAAAAGACTAACAAATTTTTATGGATTAACAGCACTGTCGGAATATGGACGTCAGTTTAGTGTGGCGGCCTGGAGATTGAACTTGAAATTTCTTCTGTGCTAAATTTGACCTCGATGATCTTTTTCTCTTTTTTTTGGAGGGTTGGGGGTGGGTTCGAGTTGAGAGGTTTCTTAAAAATTTATAAATATATAGTAAAAAAAGTGATTTCAAAAAAAAAAATTGTTAGATATCTACCCTGCGTTTGGTTTTTTTTTTTGAATAATTTTTCATGCTTAAATTTCTTTCATTTTTCAATTTTTGAAAATTTTTGATATTAAGGAGCTTCTTTCATTTTTAAATAATTTTTCATGGCTGATTTTCTTTCACTTTTGAATAATTTTTTCAAGTTTAAATTTTTTGAATTCTTTTTCTTCAATGATTTTTGGAAAGTTATTTCATTTTTACTTTTGTCATGTTTTGTTATTTTTCTTCTTGGCTATATTCTACTTTTTTTTTCTTTAACTTTTTGTTGATTTTTCATGCTTAAATTTCTTTCTTTTTGTATGTAATTTTTCATTTTTTCATTCTTCAGTTTTTGCGATCTTCTTTCGTTTTTTAGTAGTTTTTCATTTTTCTTATTTTCTTTATATTTAGTTCCTCATTCCAAGGCATTTTTATTGAAAAAAATTTTTGTTTTCAATATTTTTTTAATTATTACTTTTTTTTTTCAATATTTAAAAAATCAGTTTCATCTCTCTTTATAAGTTGAAAAAAATACAAAATTCAAGATAGAATTTTTTTATCTGCATCATACCCGGTGAAGGAAGGGAGGGGTGCAATGGACTGTAAGTGGCCAAGGTGCTCGGCGCTTTAATTACCGCGTTGAACTTGAACTTGGTTTAATTGGCGAAGAAATTAGTTTCCTCAAAAATAATATGTATCATTGAAATGTGATGAAAACTTTCTTTTGATTACTTATTTATATTATTACTTTTATTAATAATTATTTTTATTCATGAAACCTCTCTATATATTAAAATCAAGATGAAATCGGTTTTGAGATGCGCGCGCATCCTTGTTTTGAATAGCAGGTATAAAAAGTATGTAAAGGATAGCACGTATACAAAGGAAAGAAAGGTTGTAAATTTTAATAAAAGCCTTGTACATGCACAAGGGTAAGTCATAAAATTGTTTTGAGTAACAGGTATAAAAAGTACAAAGGATAGTAGGTATACAAAAGGGAAAAAAGGTGATAAACCTCAATAAAAGCTTTGTACATAGGCAAGAGTAAGGGTAAAGTTATAAAATTGTTTAAAATGGCAGATATACGAAGATGTAATGGGGGGAGCCCATCCTGAAAGGAAGAATTCTTAGTGGTGGTAACAAATAAGAATAAATTGGGTTGTGCAGTTTGTAATGTAGCAGTACTTGTCTGATAAAATAACTTTTTTCTTCATTCAATTTTTATTGCGAGCCCTGAAAGGGCGAGGAGGCACTAGTTTTTATTAAAATCATTTTTTCATTAAAAAAATAATTATTGTATTTTTATTATCAATTTTTTTAATGATAAATAATTTTTTTACGAATAATTTATTTATAGTTTTTATAGCTTATGAATTATTTTTATTTATTTTAATAGCGTAGAGCTCGAGTGACTCACTTATTCGGGCTTACTTCTTCGAAATTCTAGCCACACTTGCTTTTTTCTCTTTCCCAAAAATCATCATAAAAAAACTCCACGATCACGAAGCGACAGCTGGAGTAATCGTGCTTCGTGCCAATGGGGTCACATTAATGTCACGGTCATTGGGTTCGATTTCCAAAGAGCGAAAAATTACCTGGCTACCTCTGAGACCAGAAATCCATCTACCAATACGTTACACGGCGCGTTAAAAACAAATTGAAAATTCTTTCGGCAGTTACTTTCATTATTCGCGACCGATAAGCGCGGCTTTTAGTCTCGGCTGTCAGTTTATATCATTGACCCGTATAGAACTATGGGCAACCGAAAGCCTGAACGGAGAAGCTCCGCGGTATAATTAATTCGGTAATTCGTTCGTGTCAGCGGATTTAAGCATGCGTTTAATACCATACGAGAGACGATGATATGAGAAGAATGAAAAAGTAAAAAAAAGTACAAAGAAACGAAGGAAAAGAACCGCAATAGTACGTACGGTACATTGTTTAACATTGCTCGTGTTGTACATTTCATAGCGTATCATGTAGTAATAGGTATAAAGACGTATACGTTGATACACGTACAATTATACGAGGGTTATGTGCGTTTGTCATCGCGCGTGGCTTCAGACGACGATCATTGTGCGCCGACAATTGTTATATCTGGCCGCGGAACCTTCCGAAGTTTTTTCCTTACGTCGCGGACCGAGAACTCGGCTATTACATTTCGTTTGATAATAATTGCGCATCTATTATTTTCGTTTCACGACCACACCTTCGAATCGTTATTAAATGCCGTATTCTTTTGTTATGTCGGGCATTAATTATACGTTACCTTTGCCTCTTTTTCAGTTCGCATTTCCTTTCAGCTACGACTGACGTAATTGTCATCTTTAATAATGATATCGTCCAGGCCGTGCAGCATGTGTAACCGTTTTTTTTTTTTCGCGCGCGTACCAATATACGATAACGCGACGCTCGTGAGATCCTAGTGAATAGATATGACAGCCAGAAAGATGGGTGAAGAAGATAAATACCCGGCTCGTTCGAGAAAATAAATCAAGTCGTCGCGGTTTTATTAATATTTCGGTGTATAGTGTATATTTGGTTAATCCGGCGTGTTTTCTTTAATTTCTCCGGGACGCCGCAGGGCGATGCACAAGAGTAATCATATTTCTTTCGAACCAGTCGTAAAAACAATGTATAATAGATTACGTGTGTAGTCGACTCGATAAACGAATACGACGTTTTACTTTTTTTCCTCGAATGTGTAAAGTATATAGAGGCTGTCGTTTTCTTTTGCCTGTGTGCTTGGTGGGTTACATTTGTACCGTTGAATATTTTACCGCACGTACCACCCTTTTGTTATACGATTGCTGTTTGCGGTGTAAAATGGTAAACGCGTTATCAGATATTTGAGCTCCGAATGGGTGGAATACGTATACGTAACGTACATCAAAATGATATCATCGCATATAGTTATGTTTTACGCTTGTATACGCATATCGCGTGTATAAGGTGTCGATAAAAGTATCGAAGACCGGTTTTTAAACCTCGGCGGTCGGTGTTATGTATAGCAGATTCGCATTGGTCACGATATGTTTGGTATCAATCGTGATGGCGAAACGATGGTGATATTTTGATGTATGGGCCCCAATTGTGCGATCGAGGTTGTTGATTGTGCATAAAATTGTCATATATAGTCAACTCGAGTCAATTTTTCAGACCATAATAATGCTCTTAGATAAGTATTAGATTTGCGAAATATATCGAAAAATATTGATCACATCAATTAGCATTTTACTGGAGTGCTTTACAGTGAAAAAATTTCAGGTCTTATAAGTTTCGCACAATGTACATTTTTATTATTTATATCTGGCAACGTCGAATATTCAGTTCAATTTTAAACAGTCATGTAAATTTCAAGCTTTCTTCCCCTGACATGAGAGATAATCACAACTGGCTATTGCAAATACTTTTAAAGTTTTCTATGATTGGCGCTATACAGTATCTACATGATGACGTCAGCACAAAATAATTCTAAAATCATTTGGTGAATTGTAAATTTGATAAGAAATTGATGACATTGAAATAGTGCAATAAAAAAGGCTCTTTGTATTGCCGTCCTATTTGATCCAGCAAAATAGTGGAGAGGAGCAAAAATGTGGACCTGTTGCTGAGATTGAAATCTCAAATGCGAGCATATAGCATATTTTTGCGCCCAACTTTCAGTTATTTCATGTTTTTTAACGTCAATCAACATTTTTTTTTATGTGAGTTGATTTAAAAAGAGCTGAAAAATCTACTTATGCGGTTAATAACTTATTTGTTGTCTTTAAATCAATGTAATTTATATTTTTGATCATTGCTGAGTCTTGAAAAATTCCCAAAACAACGAGCTTAATAAGAGTATCCCCAATTCTCCAGTCTTTAAAGGATATTTACGGTATTGCTAATTTTCACATTTAGAATTCTGGCAACCCTGGAGCTTAGTAAACTATGTTGAGTGGTTAAAATGGTTTGAATTGTTGCCAGATTATATTGAATTGGCAACATCGCAAGAACATAATATTAGTTTGACAACCTGTGTAAGGTATGGGTGGACCTACTGGATTGTTGGCAATATCACGGCAAGTGAAATTACTGGTTCATGTGGTCAAAGGAGTGAATGGGAACGCCGAAATAGTATGACATCAAATGTACTTTTGGTAACCACGTGGGCCCACAATACCAGTTGATGCGATGTTGCCAAGTTTTGTGGTTCAATGTGGTTGAGTCAAGGTATCATTAGCTATCATAGAGAAGAATATTACTATATTATGTCTTATTGGGTCTCATATTTGATTATATTATTTCTGTAATTATAAACGGTAGATATGCTGTTGGTAGCCATGACCAGTTTCAGTGTATGGTAATTTTTCCCTCTGTAGGTACTATAATTGATTGCTCTAATGAAGACCCCGACTCTAATGTGACTCTGGAACTACTAGTGGAATTTCACTCCGACTTTGACTTCCGCTTGACCCGGGAGCCTTTATTTAAAGCGGACTCTGGCACCAATTTGACTCTTAAACGTAAAATTTCATTCTACCTTTATTCTTGACTTTTGACTCCCGATTAACTTTGAAGTCAATTTGAGGAGCGTGCCTCCAACTTCATTCCTTTACTATGGAGTCTTTGTTTGAAGCAGAGTGTAAAATTTGATTCTAACTTTATTCTTGACTTTTGACTCCCAATTAACTTCGAAGTCAGTTTGGGGAGCTTGCCTCCTACTTTATGCCTTTATTATGGAGTTTTTGTTTGAAGTAGACTACGACTCCAGTTTGACTCAGATGTTAACTCTCTACCCAGGTCTGATTCAAAATCAAGGTCAAGGTTTGACTCGAAATCAAAAAAAAAAATCTATGTACTTGGCCTCAGCGTTGGTCTTTGATTTGTCGACGTCGAGATATCACTATTTATATGGTGCCCGAAGGATTAAAAAAACAAACAAACATCCCGGAGTGACCCAAAAACCCGACTTTGACCTTGACTCGGGACTTCGGTTAAGGTCAGAATAGTAGTGATTTGAGGTTATTTTGATTCCCACTCCGTGGTCGACTTCTAACCTTTGGTTGTAGCGTTGCCAAATATCCATATTTTTAATGTTCAAGGTTTTATTTCTTTCAACTAATAAATTATTTTGTCAAGTATTCATAATTAGGGGAACGTCTTCGGCATTTAAAACCTATTCCGAAATATCCATATTCTCTCAATTATGGCGCCCAACCTAGGGGCTAAAATATTGGAGAATTCAATTTTGCGACGTAATCGAGAAAGGTAAACCAAAATAAAGAATGGGTACATTTCATTCGATTTTCACTCTCGCTAGATTGAATTTGAAGGAATTCGAACCATCGGGCGATTGTTTTAGTCCTGAGAAAAAATTTATTCGGCCTCTATTTATGGATTACATCTCTTGTTGGAAGGTTCCGATAGAGTTTAAAAAGACATCGCAAATCAAATAATACTCGTAGACTATGTAAGACAAATTGAAAAAATAAAGAGTTTCGGGAAACGGTAACGAAAAAAACATCCAGAAATAGAGAAAAAGAAGAAATAAAAAAAGAAGACGAAAGAGCGAAAGAGAATACTCGATTATATAGCGGAAAAAAATGTGAAATAATCCGTGCGAGGAAAAATACTCGAACAACAGATGGAAAAGCCTTCGTACGCGCCGAAAAGGAGAAGTCGAGAAAAAACAAATCGTATTTTACGAGTGCAGGATAAAATAAATAGCGCGGAATATACGATAATGGAAATAAGGCGATGGTGGACAATGCAACGAGACGTCTTAGTATCTTCGCCAAGGTGAGAAAGTAAGGATCGCGCGTGAAAATAAACGAACCAAAAAAACAAACTGGGTAGATACGGAATTAACGGTGTATCCGGTTACCTTATGATATGATTACGTTTTGATTTCCAGAGAGAGGGAGTTCCTTTTCGAAGCATACTATTATCCTTCGAGAGTATAAACGATACACTTTATACAGGGTGTGTTGGTAACATTACCGTTTAGATTTGTACGACTGACTATGAGTCGTTCTCACACACATACACTAACACCCATATAGACAACATAAACAAAGAGGATATATTATCCTTGTACGGTATGAACAGTGTCATTATATTATGACGGAGAACAATTCCTCCAGCGACCGGCGTTCCGGCGACTTGGGAAATATGACCAGTTTCTTAACGTGTTTTTTTCTCTCGCCTATCGCCGCATCGTGTCTATCATTTGGATCTTCGGGCTTCGGGTATATCGCGTTTTTTCTCTCCTTCTCTAAGTCGTGTTAACCTTTACACGAAGATTGTTTACGTCGTGTTGGTATATTAGACAATAAATACGCGATAACGCATAATTTTATACGAATTTACGACCGAGCATAGTCGACTTTTATTTCTTTAATTGCGGAATATACCCGAAGGATGGCGAAAATTAATTCTCTCCGGAGGTTCGAAATGAAAACTTTTTTTTCGTGTCTCCGTTTCTTACACGAGAAATAGCGTGAATTATTAATGAGAGGATACACCGAGTCCAGCCATAAGCGTAGGTTGTACACCAGTGCCAATTCCAAGGTGTAAAAATTAGTACAGGTAATTTAGTGGTGTTGTATCCATTTGATCGTATATATGTTCAGGATTTGTTTGGTCGCTAAAGATACCGATATCGAATTACATTTATGTAGCCGAAACACGCGGTCGTCCTTCTAAACAACAATTCCGTCTGCTCTGTTTCGCATGCAATAGAATACCGAAAGAAAACTGAGAAAAAAATGTCAACTAGTTTGTCATGTCTGGCAGATCTTCGGTAACATCTCTATTGTTCCAGATCGGTCGTATTTTTTTCGCTAATTTTAATCGACGTTCTTGTTTTTCTAGTTTGCGAAGTTGTGTGAATCGTGTTTTTTCCATATCGCGGTATTCCTCGAGGCTCGATAAAATTTTCATATTACCCTAGACCGTTGTAAGGTTGATAAATTTGGGTTATTTGTGAGACGATAGGAACGATCGTGTTTGATAATATAGTGTATAAATTATCCATTCGTCGTCTATGCTATTAATGCGCGCGCGATGATGGTTAAAAGGCCCACGTCGGGGAAATTATTGTGTCCGGAGTTGCCTTTCGAATGGAAGCCGGCGATCGTACGTATCTTCGTTTAACCAATAAAAATGTAAATTTTCGCCTCAGAGTAAATATTTTAAAGAGCGGTCTACGCATATTCTAAATATTCGTCGACAACCTGTAGGTATTAAACAGGTGAAATATAAAGCCGTGTACGTATTCCTCGAACACGACTAACTGGTAATTTGGTGGAACGAGTTATTCCATTCGGATATTCAACGTTTGCTCGACGCGGACGCGCCTTCTCGGAGCTTGCGGTTTTTGGGCGCTGGTTGTCGCGCGTCGTCGACTCGAATTTCGAAATTATATGGAATAAGTGGACGACCGTGATACCTGCTTGAGGGAGAATATTATAAGATGTATCCGTTTTTTCGACTATTTTTTGACGAAATTCACGTCATGTGGTTTTGATTTCTTCGTTTATGCATAAATTTTAATTTATAAAAGTGTTTCTAAAAATTAATGCGATCATTTCTTTTTTTTTGGTTACAGGTAAAATTGCATGTTTGATTCCTTAGGCTCAAGGTCTTCATCTTTACATCCATCAATAATATTCTCTTCATCTTCAATTCATGAATATGGAACATCACATCAGGTTTTATATAATCTTCATTCTAACTCGAGATGCCCGAGATTCGATTATTTAACTAGAAATTCTATTGTTTCGTCGATCATCATTTACTTGGTAAAAGAGTTCGAGACATTTTAAAATATCGATTATTCGTGGAACTAAGGCGGTATGGTGCTTACAAAGGGAGGGCCCTCTAAGTCTAGAAATTCTTATCTTAAGAACGATTTATTGGAAAATTTCTTAGAAGAATAACTTCAGTCGAGTATAAGTCAGTTTTATAGATAAGTTTTTCAAATTTTATTAATGCTTAAAGTCGAAAAATTTGGTACAATTGATTTGCTTCTTTACGGGTTGGTTTCATTAATCTGTTTCATAAAATTTGAAATTTCATTATAAGATGAATTCGTTTCACTTATAGTTTTAGAGGCTGCTTCACGAACCATGTTTATGAACATTTTAACGAATCAGGGACGTACCGAAAGGGGGAGGGGGGAGCTTCTCCCCCTTGGCTTTTGGAAAGTTGGTAAATTTGGAGTTTTAGCGTAAAGTTGGTAAACTTGCCCGCTTGCGCAGTATTATTACAGCCGTTCTTTGAATGAAATGATTACTTATTCAATATTGTTTTGCAAAATGGATTTGCCAAATATTTCAATAGTGGCTTCACGAATCATGTCCATAAGCAGTTAGATAAATTTATTTCAATTATTAGTTTCACAAGGTAAGCTTCACACGGTAGCTTCATAGGCTGATTTCACAAGTTGACGTATAGATGAACTGCCTCATGAACTTGTTTCACAAATGAACGAACGTTGTTTCCTCTAAGTATAAATAACTTTGAAAATAGCGACAAAAGTGTAAAATAAAGTTGTGTTTGTGACTTTTTCACAAATGTTGACATCAATATTTGTTTCGCATATCATTTTCAAAAATTCTTTCATAAATCTTATTTGCTATTTGTTGCATTAATTAGGGTCAAGAATTAGTTCCAAGAAATGAGTGCAAAAATTAACTTTGTGAGCAATTTCCATACATTTGTAAAAGAGGTATTATTTCAGAATTAGTTTTATGAACTTGTTCATTAACCCTCTAATGGCACACATAAAAGTAATTTAAATTAGAAAATAAAAATTGTGCTGAGTCACTCAAAAAATTGAAATATAATATGTTATTGTGCTCGCTGAAATGCAGAATTTCATTGCAAAAAAATTGCATAATATCAAAATTGAAGGGGCAGCATACATAGGATAGAATAGAACAATTTTTGAAAATTTCTAGCTCCTTCAATATTGAAGATAGGCAATTTGTTCTTCTATGTTTTTTTACTTGCAAATCGTTCGAACTACAACATAGCATGGTTTTATTTTCAATTTTTGCGACCTGAAAAATGCAATGAATAATTTACTAAGAATTCAGAAGTAAATCTGCCCCTTCAAAAATTGATGTATGCAACTAACACAGATTCCCAAATTGAAGAAATTGTGGCAACGTTCAACTATGAAGGGTGCACAGGGATGAGCAGCCGGTTACGCCGCAGCGCAGCGAGTTTGTATTACCGATGGGTGAAATTCACCCATGTGTGCCAATTAAGGGTTAAGTTTGAAATTCGATCTCACAGCGCTTTAATTTGTTCTGTGGTTTCAAAAGATGTTTCTCAAATTGTATTTCATGGTAGTTTTATGAATCAGTTTCAAAGTTTAATTTCATAAATTAGTTCAGTAGATTACTCGATAAATTGGTATTGGTTTCATGAGCTTGTTTCATAAAGTAAATTCATTTTTTGTTTTTAAATAATTATTTTTTAAATTATTTTTTGTAGGAAAACACTGTAAATAAAGCTGTTAACAGCTATCTCTATTATGACACTTACTCTATGTTACTGATTATTATGACCATTTACTAGCAGTCTTTTTCTATTAGTATAGTTTTAATTAATTTAATTATTTTTCATAGATTTAATTCATTAATAATATTTTTTATAATTGCTTTATTATATAATTTTTATAAAAATCGAAATTTTATTTTAATTAAAAGAAATTAACTGTTAGTTTCAAAGCTTCTTTGTTAGGAATATTAGTTTCAAGAGCTTTTTTGTTAGGAATATTTTCCTGCGGTTCTGTGAATCAGTTTCGAAAATTAGTTTCACAAAGTAGTATGTGTCATTTAATTTCATGAGTTAGATTTGCTGGTTGGTTACTCACAGATTAGGTTTCTTGAGCTAGTTTCAAATGTAATTGCTGGCCATTTTCATCTATCTGGTTCAAAAGTTATGTGAAAAATAGCTTCACGAATAGTTTCCCAACATCACAATGCACTCCAACGTGCTCTTCGCGAACTGGTTTTATGAATTACGTGATGAATAGTTTTCTCAAGCATATTTTCACAAACGTGTACCTTGTAAGTGTTCAAAATTAGATTTATAAGCAATTTTCACAATTTAGTTCATTAGTTGAATGTTCGAGTTTTCTTCTCCTCTAAAAATGAATCCATCACTCATAAAAAACGAAAAAGTTTCTCATTTGGAAATGTTGAAAATTATCATATTTGTTTCCTTCTCATTATCCTGTTCGCAAGTGCGGTAATATCGAAATATTAACGTTAAACGATTTATTCCCTTTCAAATAGAATCATAATATAATTTTTTTTTTCAATGATGAAAATATTTCTCTGCGTTTGTATTTCCATTCTCATATAGCTGTGCTCATCAAAAGCGATACGATATCACAATAAAAATATCCACCAAAGCAAAAAAAAAAAAAAATAGGATCTCTCACAACCATATCTCCGATAAAATCTGAAACGAAGTATCAAATATCCATTAACCGTATTTATATAGGGCAAAGCTTTATCAAAAGCGATGAATTCGCAAATTACGTTGTTAAAACTAGGAGGTAGGAGCCCTCGATGAAAACATAACTTGGCACCGATGTAAGTTGATATAGCTTTCATGAATGTGAAGTATCCCTCGAGAGACGAGTTGTGTAATTTGACCTTGAAATATAATTTCCGTCCCAAAATTTTCTCAGAAAATGAATACGTTATTTTAACAAATAATAGGTCGTTTTTTTTTGGCAGATGTTTGGACGTAGATGGAGTTGTTATTTTATGGTTGGTAAAATAACCGAATTTAATATCGCGTGCTTGGCTATTTTCGATTATCATCGGGCCCTAAGGTGGTAAACAACTACACTAGTTCAAGATGGAAAAAAAATTTCTTCCTTTGAAATGTTAAATTATGCTTTAATCAAAAATATAGAAGTTCTTTTTTTTAATCAACTAATGTTATTATTTTTTCTATCATTTAAATTTCCAAAAAATTTATTTATCTCGTAAAAAAAGTAGCCATATTGTATTAGTAGAGCTGAGTTTTAATGTGGGCTTGTTCAAATTCGCAGATAGTTTTTAACCTCACACTCAGAAGGTTAGAAATCCCACATATCACTTCAAGACCAACTGAGAACATGAATTCAGAATATGTAGTACTTCTTGCCTACAGAAATCGCATGATTCCATAATGCCCCTCGAGCCTTCCACAGAGTTTGACTATTTGCTATTTTGAATTCATTTTGACCCAAATTTAAGGATCATATTCACCACCATTTATCGTATATTACTGTGACGAGTTGTGATGAGTCCAATTGATTTACTATTTAATTTTAACTTCCGAAGAGAAATTGTAGCAAAAAATGGCTTTTGGATGGAAAGTTATTGTAGAAATTTCATGTATTTTCTATGTATACACTCATCAAATGGACCTAGAAAAGTCAAACTTTGTGTATAATGTAAATCTTTTCTGTAGTTTTGTCTTGGTATTACTCATAAAAAAGATTTGCTGTAAAAAGTATAAGTTTTCTGTATCAAGTATTACAATATAATAAAAGGACTAAAAAACTTGTACTTTCTTTTAATTCGGTATAGCTAATAAGTACCATAATTAAAAAGCAAGTAGAACAAAAATTTACAGATGGAAAAAAATTCACAGTTGAAAACAATAAGCAATAAAAGAAAAAGATAACAAATGAAGAATAGTTGGTAATTACTGTAAAAATAGGTAAACACTATCACAGTAAGATTACTTAATGACCAGAATATAACTTCTGGAGTTGTATTCCTTCCTTCCTTCCTTCCTTCCTTCCAACCTCAAATCACTATAATTTAAAAATATGGGCTCATATAATTATTACAGGTAAGAAATACTATGTATTCTAAATTTAACTTCTTAAGTGGTTTTGGAAGGAATAGAGTAGGGGTTTTCAGACTTGCTTCCTTCCTTCCTCCCTTCTTCCCTCCTTCCCTTTCTTCCTCCCTCCCTTCCTTCATTCTTCCCCCCCTTCCTCCCTCCCACACTTCCCCTCATTTTCTTCATCCCTTTTCCCTTCCCCTTCATCCCTTCCTTCTTTCCTTCCTACCCTCCTACCTTCCTTCCTTCCATCCATTCTTCCAACCTCAAATCACTATAATTTAAAAATATGGGCTCATATAATTATTACAGGTAAGAAAAGTTATGTATTCTAAATTTAACTTCTTAAGTGGTTTGGGAAGGAATAGAGTAGGGGTTTTCAGATTTGCTATTAAGTGTGGCCTATAGACGTAAAAGGGTTAGCAACATTACCTATTTACAAACTTGAACAAGCCTAAATTATAAACTCAGATCCAGTAACGTGGCATGATTGTTTACGTTATTTTTTCCACAGGATGTGTAGTATGGTTTATCTTTACCAAAGTTCTTGATGTGTCCCTATATTTAGCAGTTGAAGTCGTATTTGAGAGGTTCGGTTACAAACAGGTGGACATTGATCGGTGGGTATTCGATGAAGATTTTTTTTAGAGAGCCTTCCATTTTAGATTGCAATAATGAATTTGCCCATTTAGACTTCGTTTCTTCCTTTTTCCGCTTGTTCAAGTCGAAAAATTCCTTGCACCTTGCGCTGGTGCTAGTCCGTAATTTCTTTCTCTTCCCAGTGTTAGATTTGGGGACATTGCAAATACCCTTCACAATATTGAGTTTAGTACCAAGTTCTATGATTATTTTTCTTGCGTCAGACGACTTTAGGTCTATCAGCTACTGCGTTTCAAGTTTTTTAGCCAATGTAATCAATAGCTCGCCATTTCATAATTTTTTATCTCTTCGAACTATGCTCAGCGGATGTCCGATGGTTCCGTTTGTTCTTCCTTTTCCATCATTAACTACGTTAGTCAGGCTTTTTTTTGTATTCGATGTTCACTGCACGTATATTTTACCACTCTGAAATTAAAATTTTTCATTTGTGTGGTTGAAAATTTTATCTCGTAATTCAACGATGTTAACCATACTCGTGATATGTAAAGAGCAAATAGGTTAAGTAAACGATAGAGCTTCGTCCCATTTAGCTCCACGATAGGAAAAAGTATGTGCCATAATAATTATTGGAACGCGTTCGATTCGTATTCGTAGATGAGTGCTGAGCAGCACACGGTGACAATTCACGTATGATTTTAATTACGGGAAATTGACGGAAGTCGTCGCCGCGTATATGGAATTTCGAAATGATAGATTGCTCGATTGCTCTATATATTCGAAAGTTTTCAATTTAATCGTCGAGCGCGCGCCTTGCACACATACGCGGATAATATAGACGTGACGAGGCGTCCGGAGTGTACAATAAAAATGACTTTTTAATTACGGCGCGAATTTCAATATATTATCTATAGCCGGTGGTACGTGTACACAATATATGTACGAGGATATCCTTTTATCGAAATGACGTTTTGGTATTGGCTTTGGTTTTTGTGATCGCTATTTTTCATCGTATATATTCTTTCTACGACGTATATTTGTTTTAATTCATCGCGATAGAGCGTATTGTTTTTACGTGTGCAGGTCGTATTGTGAATATACCTTTTCATTAGAGGCGATTCGAGTTCATTATACTGTATTATATTTTTAATCGATATCGCTAATGTTGGCGTATTCACGAATTCCATTGTAACGTTTTGTTTGCTGGTATTCGTTATTGAAAGCTTAATGACGACGGCGCTGCGTATATCTGCGGGTGATATGGAGACGACGGACGTGGTCTGCGGCGTGTAACCTTTGCCGGATGATGCGAAGACGCGGTTCCAAATTATTCTAATTGATGGGACGCGGCGTCGTATTTGCGGCCTCCGTTTTCACCGACGAACGGATATAGGTACTCGATAGGACATTAGCGTCGTTACGTGTCTCGAACGTGTTTAATACGAGTCGTAAAATTTAATTTAGGATCTGGTTTTAAGGCTAGAGTGAATCTGGTATGCGTGTATGATCCGTATCGTTATACGTATATGGCGTAGCTTTATGTTGAACGAGACTAGTGTATTTTGATTATTTAATTCAAACTCGAACGACTATTATCGATAATTCAGACGAGGTTGGGTTTCAATCAATATAGATGTTTTTTCATACGTCGATAACATCGAATGGTAAACTTTGTTTTAATGTCATCTGATCTCGACTCTGGTCTTATCATGGATAGAGTCGCGATTCGATTACATTATAATATTGAACGTACAATCGTTCATCATGTGTACCCATATTTTCGCCATTTCTTTACACACCCGTCGATACAAATAATAATAATTTACCACCAACCAAGATGCAAGGGTGGGGTGAAGATACATAAGTAATCACGCGTACACACCGTCTACGAGGCTATGATCGAAAATAGCTCGTATAAACTACGCTTCTAACACGCGAACCGTGAAACAAATGAGCGAAAAGCATGACCCGACGGATTAATAAGGCGTTGGTTTCTTTCACGTCGTTCACAAATATACCCTTCGTCCAAGCGGAGCTTTCTCGAGTTATGACAATTTCCTCTCGGCTCGTCTTTTTTTTCTAATACACTGGGAACCGAAGGTCGCCGTGTCGGTGATATCAACGCCAGGAAATGCTATAGGTAATTGTTTTTCGCCCGTTAGGGGCTCGAATTCGGATACCTCGATATGAAATGGTAAATTAAACCATCGCGTCTTTGCACGCCAATCTTTCAGCGATGAACAAAATACAGGGCGAGTATTTTCCCAAAACGTGTTCTTTTTCTTACCACGTAGCACGTATCGCTTGATGTATTTTTGCTGAAGGATTATTTTTCAACTTTCAATGTGTTTTCGTCGAATACGTCGTCTAACACGTTTTTCTTCACTTTTCCAATGTCAAATGGAAAACACCTTAACGTAAACGTTCGAGTGGAAATCAGCCTGTATTGAGCTCGATAAAGATATCGATTGGCGAAAAAAAATTTTCGTTTTAAATTCAAATTTTTTTTGTAGACGAGGGTTCTCAGATATTCGTAAATGATATTAGATACTTGGACGAGAATAAGCACTCAGAAATTACGATTTTATTAAATGGGAAACCATGAGAAATGAAGAAATTTAAATTTCATTCGGAGTTCGTGATATCATCATTTTTATGCTCCCTCGAGTGATGAATCGAAGAATTGGAATTTTTGTTAGAAATTTGAGGATGAATTGAAAATGGTACAACGTGTAGCTTAGTTTCTTATTTTAACGATTATTTTTTTTCAGTAGTTTTAATATTATTTCGAGTGTCTAGATGAGATAATTATGTTCGATATCATACCATCGTAAGTTGCTGAACTTTCGTGAACAGAATCAATAAATGTGAGAAAATCAACTTTATAGGCTTACCAACATGTGATCCATTATCAGTTTTATCCATTTTTCAACATGGCATACCCGAGTGAAAAATCGAAAAAAATTCCATATGTTCGAAGGTCAAGGAGGCATCTAAAAATATCAATTTCATAATTTTGCCATAGTCTTATCATGGTAAAAAAAATTGAATAAAATTAAAAAACGGTCTTTGATGGGGGTAAAATTATTTTGGGGGTTGCTGATTTTTTCCAAGATACTCCTTATGGAACAGTACAACATACTAAATTTTCAATAAAATCAGTCAACTATTGCGTGAAAGAAAAATTTGAATTTGTTTTTCAGTTGAAAATGAATTTCTCAAAAACAAGAGGGAATGGGGGTCTGAAACTTTGGCCATGGAAGTTTCTAAAAGGTACGTATCTATCACCCAAGTTTCATCGAAACTGGGCTCCGGGCCAGATCCGCCATTCTCACCTTCCTATACTCTTTAGGCTATTTTCAAAATTGAAGGAGCTATGATGAATTGAAAGCTTCAATGCGCTGTAGCTCTTTCCATTTTCGAGATAGAAAAAAAATACTAATGGCTCTTCTTGTTGTATTTTCCGTGTATTATCGATTTCGAGAAAAAAATTTCAAATAATGCGAATTTTTTCTCCTGTGACGTCATTATCTTGTTGTATTTCCAAGAAATGATTTTTTCGACAAATGATGTAGGAAATGGAGCGTACATGTGAAATGTAACAAAAAAAGTTATATGCAAAAAGGTTCCATTTGTGAAATTTTTTGTACATTTTAGCTCCCTCTCTTGAAGAAATACAAAATTTTTGTACCTCAGTTTTTTTATTGCCTTCAAGAAGTATTATCCATGTCACCAAAAACATTTCATTTCCGTTGAAATTTTGATTATTATAAGTTATAACCTTCCATTGACGTCATTACACAATTACTCATACAGCGTCATCTATGGGTAAAAATGGAACTTAGTTCTTCCGTTCCATATGTATATTGTATATTGGGTACAACTTCACATTGCATCTTATCTTTAGATTTCATGGCTGATCAATTATGCTACTTAGGTAATATTCAAAAAAATTTTCAAAGACTTCACTAATATGCGTATAGGAAAAAAATCGTGAAATGAATGATTTGTTTTCCCTTTTTGAAATAGATTGATTATATATATAGCTATCTCTCACGGTATGAAGATAACATTTTTGCAATTTGAAAAATTTTTCAGAGGTGCCTAAGTACCTATATGGAAATTTTTAAATCCATGGTATATCCACTATTTATTCAAATAATATTACATCAGAGTAACCATCCTCATCCAGTAGAGATATACGAAAAATATGAAAAAATGCGATTTTGGAAACCCTAGAAAAAGTACGAAACCAGCACGAATTACAATGAAAATTTTTTTAAAAACACGAAATTTTCATAATTTTTTTCTTATTTCAGTTTGTTATTATATTTTACGTGAACTTTTAGAATTTTTTCGCTTCGTCCCTTGTATATTCATTGAAAATGTTCAAAATGTTTCACTTGTTGCCTATGCTATTCCAAGAGTGAAAAGCTCAGGTATTAAATTCATCGATGGCGGAAATTTTTTTCACCTTGAACAGTAAATTCGCTGGTTTTTATCTGTATGCAGATTTCCTTCAAAAATTCTTACGTTAAATCCTTATATGTACCTATACGAAGAAAAACCCCTTTTATTTTGAAGAGCAACTTTTTATTTGTCTTGATTTTTGGCTTTTATAAAGAAATTGTCAAGAATCTGAAATAATAATTTTTCAAAATAATGGGAAGGAGATGGAATTGCGAAATTTCGAAGTAAGATGAAGCTATAAAATTAGTAAATTACGTTTTCTCATTTCGCTAGTCACCATAAATATTTTCACTTTATTTTTTAAAGCAAGGATTTTTCATTTTTATGACCTAAAAAGTGATAAAATTAGAATTTTACGAACAAATTTATCCTTTTCCCCAAATTTTTCGAATAATCGTCGATATTTCAGAATTTTTACACTGCACCAGAGTACCTTTTTTCGAAGAGAGCATGTTATGGTAAAATATGAGAAATCAGTATTATTATTACATTCAAAGCCTAAATGAGTTCCAAAGAAACACACTTTTTTGAGCAGTTCATTTTGAATTTTCCCCCGAAATATAGTGAAATAACCTCGATTTATTAATTCTGATTAGATAGCATAAAATGTTCAAAGAATTTCAGGTATAATAATATTTTCAGCTTTTTTCATCTCCCAAATTTATACCTTTTGAAATTCGTTTTTCAACTACTTTAAAATTCATGAATTTTGTACGTTTCAGGGTCGTCTAAAAATTGCCAGTTTTGAGAAAATTCGTCGTTAGAATATTTTAAATGAAATAATATCAGCATTTAATGCTTCGAAGGATTTCTTCGAGTGTTGAAAATGATGTTCGTTGAGTCAGAATCGTATAATTTTTTTCGAAAAGTGGAGATAAATAGGTACTAATTAATACTGAATAACCTCAATAACCATGACAACTCAGTTTTTAGATTTTCTAAAATGACATCGAATTTTTTTTGCATTTCTTAATGAAAAGCTTTTTTCGGCTGTTTAAAATTTTTCATGTTCCATAATGATATTTCGTTGCCTAAAGACTGTAAAAATTTTAACCGCCAATTTTTTTTTAATTAAATAATCTAAATGTTTTTCTCAATTGGCCATACTCATTTAATACCCCATCTTTTCTCTGGAATTCGAGATAAATCCACATGCAACTATTGCAATTCCTATCTTCTTATGATGCAACATATACTTCATGAATGTTCCACTATCACCCAACTTCTATAACTGTTTGTCCGCAGATTACCGCAGCCCTCGACTTCCTAAAGCATACCCGAGTGTTATCCATGATTTAAACATTCAGAAAGTGACGTAAAGGTCACTATAAAAATAAATAAATAATAATAGTAATAAATCCTTCTTAATTTTTCATAAAAAGTTACAATTTTGGCTATTTCAAAAATTAACGAAGATTTAAGCTCTTCAGAAGTCAGCAGCAAATATGTTCAATTTTTGCTTCACAAAGGTGTCCAGTCTGAGGTATTTTCGATGCTGAAACACTTCAACGATGTCATTTTGAAAAAAGAATGTAATACTTAAGGAAACCTCTAGTGGTAGAATTCGACCATATTTTGCCTTTCGAGTCCTGAAAAGTCTAAATCAAACTCATGCTATGTACTATCCATTTATCATCCATTTTCAAAAATAGCCAAAATTGACAATTTTTCAGTATGGATTCAGACTGACTGAGTTTTCAAAAAAAAAAATTGGTGACTAAAATTTTTTTGTTCTTCGAACGATATTCTACTTTCATATAATTGCAAAAAATGTTTCATTATCGAAGAAATATATATTTTTAAATTTCCAATTTTCGTTTGAAACTTTAATCCAATTTTTGTGCGGGAGAAGGGAGAGAAAGAGAAGGGAAGAGAAGGGGAAGGGAGGGGGCATTACAATTTTAATAACTTCTTTTTGAGGTCATGTAGAAATTCTTTTCATCTCGTTTCTTTCACTTTTCGAAAAAAGTGAGATTTGACCCACCTTAGCATAATTATAATGTACATTTGATATATTTTAAAGCACCTCTGCATGAGGGTGACTTACGCGTATTATTTATATTATACGCTGTCTACATTATACACTAACTCGCGCGTAGGTTTATTATAAGTAAATCGCTGACTCGTACACGAAAAAGCAAAAAGTTTCGAATATGCAATGATAATATATCGAAATCACGCTTAATTGGATGGTTTTGTCTCGAAAAGTCACGTATCTGATATAACGACGAATGACGAGACACGAGCATGTTAGCGAAAAATCGCGTAACGTATTTTTTATCCATATAAACGGAATATAAAACGAATGAGTTACGCTTTTATTCTTCGTGTGTATCGGGTCTCGTTGTTTTTTTTTTCGAACAAAATTTTCGTTTTCATAAATGAATTAATTTCGTCGATGCCTGCTTTTGATAACGATTTGGATTATTTGTCGTTGTCATCGGTACCGTATATTTTTCCGCCTATCAGCGTTTTGGTGTAAGGGATTTTCGTCAGTTTTTTTTTTTTTTTTTTGTAAATAAGGATTCATAAATATTTTTTTCATTCGACTCGAAAGGACGTCGGCTTCGATATTAATGCAAGCTTACAGAGTAGAGGAAAATAAATATGAATGAAAAATCATCGCTGGTACGATATTATGCGCGGTATGCATATGGTATTCGCATCGGTCACAATAAAGTGTCTAAATTTTACAGGCGGTCGGGTCACATTTTCAAAGCTTTCGGGATTTCGCCTTTCGGGGTACCTGCGACGTTGTTATACTGTGGTGTTTACTTTTATGATTTATTTATTATACGTCAACGAGCCCCGGTAAATTTTGCTTTTCACTTTTGCAAACAAGTAATAAAAGTCGGAAGTGCATGTAACGGATCGAGAAAATTTTGTAAATCGTATAAACTTTTTATTTAACTTACATTTATTTTTTTTTCTTATATACACGACTGTTTCGCTTGCGGATTTTTCCATCTTATATAAGAACGAGAACGCACTGGGATTCGGCGAAAGAATGTTTTCTCATATTGTCAGAATCTTTAGCTTTGAATTCGGTACGAAGTTTTTTTTTTTTTTTCGGGCACGTTACCCTCAAACAGTCGCTTATGAATATGCGATAAATCGTACGAGTTGAATTTACTCATTTTTGTCGTCGTCGTTACTGTTGTTGTTTTTTTTATATATCGTCGATATTAAAATGTGAAATTGCTCTTTCAACTCGGCGCCTTTTTTTCCTCCTATATGAGGTTATACGCGCCAGCCATATGATGAAGGTTTCGTTACTCAGCCAGTTTATTAGTATACGTAATACCTGCATATGTTCAGCGAAGGCTTTTTATATTTCGGCGTATCGATTGCCGCTGCGGCGTTGTTGAAGTGTTGGCGAAATTACGCGTACTTGAATATCAAATTTTTAAGAGTTATGGTTTTTAATATCGAAAACGTAAAGCGCTGTGTGTTATTTGATTCGACGAAGGCGTCGGCGGCGGGGTATCTATATTGTTTGCCTCGTAATGGTGAAAAATTACGCTCACATATTGTCGTAGATGGGTTAATTAAGTCGTAAATTCGCTGGGTCGCGATTTATATGCGCACACTGTATACCTCACCGGTGTCGTGAGTTATGAGAGGTGCTTGATTTTCACCCAAGAAATTCTACGCGACTGAATAATCAGCGTAACCGGAAATTTCGCTCGCAGCCCAGACACCATTGTTGCAAGTACGAGAGGCCTGCAGCTGAAATGGGTTTCTTTTATCGTTCGTGAAAAAATTTTCGTCAAATTAATCTCGAGCTTTGATGCGAAAATTTGAGTTTATGGAAAAATTTAAACGCTAGCCCAACGTGAAATGGCTAACCTTGCTAGGTGTCTCGGAGTAGTGGGAAATTTCGAAATTAAATTTTTCGGATATTCGACAATTTTTTTTTTTTGCTTTTCACGACGAAGCACGTAATTTATGAAGAGTTTTTTCTATAGCAATTGATTACGAATTTCGCAATGCCGAAGAATGGAATTTCGAACATTTAACATGACTAGAATCAGAACATGAGATAGATTTCACGAGATCCGCAGTATATTTTAATAGTCGACAAGAATTGTTGAAATTCAATCCATCGACTTTGAAACGTGTAGGGAAACCGTGAGAATTTTGAAAATTCTTCTTCACGTCTGCAGTACTTTATGAGAGAATGTGTATGAAGTTTTTACTCGTTTAAATATGAAATTAAAAAAAGTAACGGTAAGCAGTCTCAAAAATTGCATATAATAACTCGAACCCCTTTTTCAATTGTTAAATTGAGATAATCACTGTACATATAAAATATGAACACTACGGGTTTATTTAGTGAAGAAATAAGATAAGTGTTGGAGAGATGCCCCACTTAGAATTCATCTCTTAATTGAGCTTTAGGAATAAAATTTAGACATTTCTGCAGAGTCCTTGCATTCTGTGTACTGTATATAGAAAGTTTATTAATGCATACGAGGTTTTTTTTTCACTACATAAAAATCACGTTTTTTTCGATCAATTTTCTTTCAAAAATTCTAATTCATAATTTCTAATATGCATAGCTTTGGAAATATAAAGCAAGTTATAAGTTGATAAAATCTACAGTTTCAGATTCTTTCAGGTCGAATCAGTGTTGCCTTCATAGAAAACATTACCTAGGAAAAAGGGTTTGAGATATATTCTAGTTCTTAGCTTCATTTGTAATGTGAGTCTATATTTAAAGAATTTGAGACTCCTCAAACTTTCCTCAAATTTGAAGAGTTTATCATTTTCATTCCATTTTGATTAAAATTCAAGAGGTCGTCTTGTTGTTCTTCACTAATCCAACACACAATGGTTGAAATTTTCTTCAAAACTATTTTTTCGCTTTAGATCACTTTCGGGTTCACTTCTGAAGCTAAAATACAAGTATTTAAATTTTTTTTATTTTACTTTATCGCGTAAGATCGCAATAAAAAATTATGCATATTTGAAGACCTCTCTAGATCCCTCGAAATCTGAGTGAACCTCCATTTTGAGTTGCATTATAAATCAGAAAAAGAACTTATGAATATTTACATGAACATTCTTTCATCAAATTTTGAGGGATTTGGGCTAGTTTCATCAGAGCTACTTTGAACTTCGTGATGCGATGCGGGATTCCCCCCACCCCCTCTGAAATGATAAAATTGCTTCTCTAGTATTATTTATTATTAATGAGAATCTAAATGAGAGAGGGCAGGGGGTACTTGCTTGAAGTGAAATCTAGTTCTAAAAGTGCCTCATACTTACTCTTCATGAAAGAATAGGTAAGTTGAAAGATTATAAGCTGAAGTTTGAAAACTCAGTATCTTCCTATTGAACCAAAGAATCTAATAAAAATAAAAACTTTTCCTTTAAAAACAGTTATAATTAGACTTCGCATAAACCATACTATATCCTCACTCATAGTCACCTACTCCAACGACTCCCTTCGCCACAATATTAAACTTGCAGTTCCTTTTTAAGAATTTCCTAAATTGTATTTTTCTGCCCCACCCTCCTCCCTCTTCCGTACCAACTGCATCTAAGCATCCTCTTTAATGCTCCTTTATTGTCAATACTGGTATGCACTGAGCTGGGAAAATTACAATCCATCCTACAGTTCCTGAAAAAGTACTACTGTCACTCGAAAGTTTGGTTTCTTCACCAACTCTTCAATGTTTTATGATGTACAGTACCAATTTAAGGCATTTGAAGATGAAAAATAAAGAAATGAATAGGAAATTTCAAATTAGTTGATTCTAAAGGGCCTAACCCAAAAAAAGTAATTTCTTCTTTTTTTCAATTCATATAATTAGGTTGCTTTGAAATGTCAATTATGGAATTTTTTTTTTTTTTTTTGTAAATTGCAAGTGATGGACCCCTGAATAGCGAGAGGGCTATTTGAGCGGCGCTCCCTAATAATAGCATACTGATATCTATGTTTATGTACAATCTACATGGGTATCGAAACATACAGTAGCAATTGACAACAATACGTTTGAAAGCTAGAGATATGAAAATTTCCTTTTTCCTGCGAAATTTGGTAGAGTATAAGTCTATAATAGAGGGGGACTCCAAAGGGTCTGGGACTCCAAAAGCTCAGGAACATTTTTTATTTTATAATTTCGCGTTATGTTTAATTGCGACCTTCAAAATCAAAAAGCAGGATGCTAAAAATTATTGATTTCGCAAATTTGTAAAATTATTACTTACCAGCTTAATTTTATTGTATTATTTGACACAAATTTTTTTTTTGTATCGAGTCAATTTACTAAATTTACATTCGCACGTTTTTGTTTCCTACTTATGAACTACACACTAACGTTGTAAAAAATTTCCTCTCCGCAACAGTTTTGGCTACGGCATTCCTATTGTCCTGAATAGGCTTAGCAAGTATAAAGATTTCCAGACTCCCTATCCTTTGAGAAAACTCGAAGCTACACCACCGAGCTGTAATAGGTGTCATTTTTTTTGAAAACTCATCTAAAAATAGAAAATTCCACATTGGAGCGAGTAACGTATTTTTTATTCTTTAATAATATTCATGACTAGGTTGATATCAATTTTCGAGAGAAAAAAATTTGGATGTTTTCTTTCATGAAATCTGTTCAATTTTGTTATTTTCATTCGATATTATAGAAAAAAAATTCCTTCGAAAAATGACGATGAAAAAATTCCTTGTGAAGAAGATTTCATTTAAATTCTAAAAATAGAAAATCCTGAAAAACTTTTTACTTTATTCATCGAAATTGAGGGTAAGTTAGAAATTTGAAGCATGCGTGTAGGAAATATATTTCATTGGAAGCCTTGGAACTTAACTGTACGAATTTTTACATCGTTAAATTAGAAGAACATCTCTATCAAATAAAAAAGTCCGATGCCACTTCAACATGGTTTCTATCTTGGAAAGGAATTTTTTTCGGTACACAGTTGCGTTTTTTCCTGTGAAGGCGTTGGGAAGCATTTGGCTAAAATTTCGCTTTTATAGCCCGTCACTTTGAATATATAAGATACCTACTCGCTATAATTTCAACCTACCGTTAAGGATAAATAAAGGCGTCAGGCTTTCGTGTAAGCTATATATAGCCATTTAGGCATTTACGAGCCTTTAGAAGAGCGGCGTTGAAGAGAAAAAAAGCCACGTCGTGCACTGCCGTTGTCGTCGGCGCGGCGTTTTTTACTGGTTATATTAAAAATTTTAATAATTACTCGAGGAAAGGTGACAAATTACGAAATAAATCGCGTTAGTCGTGTCGTTAAAACTTTCTCTCGTATCTTGGCGTCGGAGACGCGGTGACGATCCGACGTGTACGTAAAGTTTGACGGTTATAAGCGCGTATAGGTATATCGTATACGAGTAGGTATCGGTAGGCGCGATATTAAAGGGGGCGTTAGCGAGAAGGAAAAAAATTAAACAATATTGCGTTGTCGACGATGGCGGCGGTTTGGCGTTGAGCCGTCCGTCACCGACACCTAAATCATTTTTCCGCTCAATTAACTCGTTTTTCAACGTTATTGAAAAATATTACCGAATCGGCTGTAAAAACGCTTTTGCGGCGATTTTTCACACGGTAAATGACGTTAATTCGGCGTGGCTGGCGCAGGCGTTAAACGTATCGTATTCATTTGGGTGTGAATATTTCGCAGATATCGGTAAATTTAATTAATCACTCCGATTAGCGCTAAAATCAAGGTACATTGGAGGAAAAGTAAATATTGGGGAAGTAAGGGAGTAGAGACTTCATTTAACGTTTCAGTGCCCTTCACAATTTTTGAAGTATTTACAATTCATTTAGGTACAGAAAAGTAGAGAGACAAGAAAGCTAAGCTAATTCACTGCATAATTATTTCGGTTTTGTTTATGTTTCCTAAAAATATCAAAATAGAAAATAGAAAATATAATTATGTTTGCCATGAATTAACAAATTTTTGTCAAATAATATTTTAAAATTTGCTCAAGTTCTTAGCTACCTTTGGCCACTTCATAATGACGAATTATTATCAACACGAATAAAAATGTCTTTTCCCGTCACATAAACAGGTATGCCTCCATGTGAACTGCTTAAAGTTACAACAAATTCATGAGCGAAGAAAAATCTTCGTTCACTTCTGAATAAAAATGTTATCAGTGAAGAACATGAAATCAGCAGACTAGACAGTTTTTCAGCACTTATGACAAGCATTTTTTTTTTTTAATTCATGGTTATGGAGTTGAGTTCATCTAACTTTGTTTTTTCACGAAAAGTGTGGTGGAAGTTACTGGATGAGAAAAAGTTACTAGTGCATATCTAGAAACTTTGGAAAACGTGAAAAAACATTCATTCCTAAAAGTTTATGGAAATATCTGTCAAAATGAATCAAAGTTTTTAGAAATGTGAAAATTGAAAAACAAAAGTGGACTTCTGAATTTTTTTTTGCTTCAATGCTATGTACATTTTATCGTCTTAAAAATGGTGAAAAATTGGCTATCAAATTCAGATAATCTTAATCTTTTTTCAATGTTTGTTAGAAAACAAGAAATTTCGCTTGTTTTCAAAAATGAATCAAAAATTGGTTATTCATAGATCATGTGCGGGCTTGATTGGAGTTCTTCAAGACTTAAGAACTGGCGTTATTATGATTTTTTTTTTTTTTTTATAAAATTTAAAGTTTTAAATTTATATAAATAATTATTAAATATTCAATTAATAATATATTTATAAATAAAATATCTAATAAAAAATTTTAAATAAATAATAATTATCTTTTTATTTTATTGAAAATAATATTCTATTTTATTAATATATCATATAATTGTATTAAAATATTATATTCAATTTTTTTTTTTTTAAGTATATAATAATTTCTATAGTTTTACAATTTTGATATTTTTTTTGAACCATTATCAGTTTTAGCCCTTTTTCAACATGACGTACCCGAGTGTAAAATCGAAAAAAATTCCACATGGTTCGGAGGTCGAGGGGGCGTCTAAAAATATCGATTTCATAACTGTACAAAGCGTTATCATGGTAAAAAAAGTAAATAAATGCTGATTTTTTCCAAGATATCCCTATGGAATAGTAAAATGTTCTAAATTTTCAATAAAATCAGTCAACTATTGCGTGAAAGAAAAATTCGCATTTGTTTTTTAATTGAAAAGTAATTTCTCAAAAACGAGGGAACGAGGGGTCTGAAACTTTGGCCATGGAAGTTTCTGAAGGGTACCTACCTACCACCTAAGGTTCATGGAAATTGGGCTCCGGGCCAGATTCGCCATTCTTATCAGCGTATGCCTTTTAGTAGGGGAGCACAGAATCGATAGATGGCTAACTGGGTTACCCCCCCCCCTTCCTCTGACATTGGAAATTCGTATCTGCGCCGCTGACAGGCAACAAAATTGTACAATTCAACGTAACATTCCACAATTTTTCTGACATCATTGAAAGTTCTGATTCCCAGAACCTGTCCATTAGCTAAAGCCTTCCTTCAGCAGCTAGCTGCGCTGGTATTGAGAAATTTTCAAAAATTTCTTCAGAATTTGTTTCTAGTGTTTAAGAAAAAAAAATCTTCGTGATGTTTCCAAACGAGAAACTGATTTATTTAAAGCCAGTGAAAATATCACAGTATTAGAATATTGCGTTCTACTACTTGCTGCACTGGTGCATAAAATTTTAAAATATTTTGTTACTAAAACATTTCTAGAGGTTGAAAAAAAATTGGTCAAATTACTGGGCCAAAGAATAATTGAAGCAGAGTCGGAGAAAATTTCATAATATTGAAATATCTCGATCTGCAACTTTTCGACCCCTTGTAGCAGTCTGAGTTTTGACCGTAGAAGGATGACGATTGTCCAAAAAACTCAAATTGTGTTTTTTAAGTGCTAAAAAAGGTTTCTCACCCCATTCTGACTAGCTGAAAAACGCAAAAAATAATTTTTTTTTCAAAAATAGGTGCACTTTGGGTACCTCTAGCTACCGTCTCCTTTCACCTAGAGAGCTTAAAAATTTCTTGGGAAGTCTCCCACTTGAAGTAAACTACCTCACCAAATTTGGTAAAAATGTGAGATATGTTCTTTTTTCTCTCCTCCCTAATGTACATAGATGCATTGAAAAAAATGCTTGTCCCCTCTCCTTTTTAGAAAGAATACCTCAAAGCTCCTCCCCCAATTTTAAGATTCCATTGACAATTACCCAGTATCCCAGCACCTGAACCTGGATGCACCTGCGATACGCCAGTCATCGCGTGGCCAATCAACGACTGCCAATGCTGCTGAGAAAACGTACACGAAAAAGTAAGTACGAAATCTTAGTCTGGAAATTTTCCAGACTGTGTACAAAACGAGAAAACACTTTATAGAAAAACTTTCTTTTTTTCTCTCTCCGTAATGATACACGTATACCCTAAACGGCGGAAATAAATATTCAATTTTAGGCGGTCGCCGTCTCTAATGCCCACCGAATTATTTTCATACGACGTAGAATTTTATTGCGATGCTTTTTGCGGAAGATAATAGGGTCGATAGCTAGGCATATTTTTTGCGACGCGAACGCGATAGCCGCAAGGTAACCGTGTACCCGAGTCGTTCCAGAGGACTTTTTTTATTACCTCCTTGTCAGAAACGGCGTACGGAAATTTAATAGGATTTGATAAGCTCGCTTAAGCAGAGAAAGCGCTTTCCGTGTTTTGGGCGCGGTTGAACGAAAAAAAGGATTGAAGAGTTTCGACCTCGAGTCAACGTGTGACGTACGTACAATACCAGTCGACGACGAATTTATAATAGGAAATTCTGGCAATTTTTTCTAATATAAAAGATCTACCGTGTAGGTTATTTGGCAGTTCAGTGGCGGCTGAACGACGTGACCTGGTTGCTCCGCGTTTATCCTATAATGAGAGCTTTTTAAAACGCGTTTAATTTGTATATAACGTCGCAACAACTCGACAGTAAACAAAATTATTAAATTTCTTTATCATCGCGTACAGAAAGAGCGGATATTTTTCGATTTCATCGGTTACATCGCGTGTTGCGACTCTTTGACACGCATCGTCGATGTCTCAACGGTATACTTGTCCCGTTGAAGCGATTCTCAGTACATGAAAATACCCGCGTATGCATGCGCGACGAAAATAAATACCGCGAGTTTTGTACCAGTTATTCTTTCGCTCGAAAATAGTAATTTACTTATTATTGGCTCGTTCAGCGTTTTCGTAATATTTACCGATTAACGCGTTAGAAATTGAACCCCTTTTTTTTCCACAGTGGAAAGTAAAATTCCGAGCTTTATAAAATATGCACGAGTGTCTTGTTACCACCATGACGATAATGTCGTCTAAACAAAACGTTATCGTCGAACCGTTTGCTCGCCTTGTTAGGCGAGGCTGGTGTGAAACAGTAGAACGAAAGGTATACCAAGATCAAAGGCTTCCAGTCGGTATGTCCAACTCGACAGCCGGGAGCATTTTTCGAACGAAATATCCGAAAGCTTTGATAAGCTGTAAACGTTTCCTTATCCCTGTAGGACGTACATCGAGTAGTTTTTCTTCTCAAATCTAACAACTCGGTAACCCACTCTGGATTCGTATCGAATTCTCGCTCCAAATGGAAAGTTTGCAACTCCAATAAAGGACCCTTTTGGATGAAAAATTACTCCTGCGTATTGCATGAGCATTAACTTTTAAGAATATAAGCTGTCATGTCACATTATCACAGCTGAATTTTTAATAAGAGCGTGTTAAGACTTGGAGATGATGTTGACTTCTCTATGTTCAATTGCCTACGCTTTATACCTAGGTTGGAATATGGAAAGCTCTCTTCTCTACCAAACTACCTTGGAAGTTGGATTGAGAAAATTCGGTTCCTCTTGCTCTCCCACCCCTATTGTAGTCATATAAATCCACGCTAAATGAATTTGAGGCACCTTAAGTATTTCTCACTGTTTTAAGTCTATTTCGACATAAATTTAAGAAATCTGATGATGATCTAAAACTAAGCCTATGTGATTTGAGCTGTGTAGGTAAAGTTGGTATGGATTTTCTAATAGTGATACAAGGTGCTGCAAGTTCTGTATAAGTCTTTCGTTTGCTCGAGTACTGTTCTGTAAATGGGGAAAGTCCTTTCGTAGTATTGCATTTGGCTCGAAGATCTCGGTATTTTTCATTCAAAAATATCCAAACAAGTTTGCTCAAGTTATTTATGTTTCTAAAAAGATAGTTTGAGCCAACTTATCTTTTTTTGGGGGTGGGGGAGGGGACATTGAACTTATGAAAAAATCGTGCCAAAAGTTTTGCATAAATCCTGCAATACATTGTACCAATGTTGTTGAATACATTGTATGGACGATTTTAGGGGTAAAATGTGTGATTTTTAGGCCCAAATTTGGATTCGTTTGAAGTATCGTTTCACTCACCTCCCCTCTATCGAATTCTTTCAGATTTCAAATTTATTTTGAACATTTCTGAAATTATAATCGTTTATTCATATTCAAAAAAAAAAAAGAATATTAATTTTTTGTAAACTCTGAATTAATTTTTTTTTAAATTTTTTAATTTTTTAATTGACCTAAAAAAAATATCATTTAAAATATAATGTCTTTGAAAGATTAACTTTTATTGTTTTTTACTATTATTTCTTATGAATTTTGAAACTTTTCTATTTTTTATCTTTTAATTATTCGTTCAAATTTTTTTTTCCATGTACAGTGTGATTTCAAAAATTGAAATTTCATCATTTCATGGAATATGATAAGATTTTAAATCATCTTCTTCCCTCCTACATTAAAATATAATTCTTTCGAAAACACATGGTATTTCTCATTCTTACCTCAACTGTTGTCGCTATACAATTCAAGAAATTTTGCGTCCAAGTTTCACCTCCCTTTCGTAACTGGCCTCCAAAAATCATACTGCGCGTGCCTCTGTCCTGAGTGGCTGTACACAGCGCTAATTAAAAAAAATTGTTTTTGTTGCAATACCTCTTCAGCTCTTTCTTGTTAATTGACATTTTTCAGGTGTTGAAAATTCAGGCTCATTCTATGAAATGAAATGGAATAAAATTTGGCCTTGTATTCATTTTCTATCACATTTTAAGTAGATAACCTTTCTTCATTCCCTCCAACATCTGGGAAGTTAGATTAGAATATAAGTTGTACATTTCGCTTTCATTTATATGAGTCCTTATTTATCAATTTTGAGTTTTTTGGTTTCTCAAGCTTTCCTTAAACTTGATCTATCCACCATTTTAAATCTATTGTACCCGAAATTCAGAAGGTCGTATTGTGCTTCTCAACTAATTTTACATATAGAATTTATTATTTTGTTTGCACTCTTCAACATTTATTCACCAATTATGAAACTGGATAGAAACATTACGAGAGATGATAAAATATGAAATCAAATCGAAGTGGAAAACTACGTATAAAACCAAACAAAATAATAACAAAAAAATAAATACACCGACTAAAAACAAAAAAAAAGAACTCCTCTCCCCTAAAAGATCAATACGCAACAAAGCAAAAAACTTATCTCACCTTCACCCCCCCCCCCTTCCGAGGAAGTTGTTACAAAGTGATGGCCGAGAATGTACCCTTAATCTTTTAATCTATTGTTGCCTGATCTATCATAAGCAGTAGACCGGAGATGAATTCTCAGAGCAGTTCTAACTCCTGTCTTCAATTAGAAAAATTGGAGTTCCGCTTCAGCGATGATACAGGAGCTAGTATAAAAACACTCTTACTGTATTGACACACAAATTTATTTTGCAAAATGATGTAAGATCTTCAGTTTTGTTACTCACAAGTTTAAATAGGAATTTGTTGAACATCAAGCTTTGCATTTTCCGTAAAGAAAGCGTATTAAATTCAAGTAAAAAGAATAATATTTAACATATTTTGTGAGTTTGAATTTCTGAATGAATTTGATGAGAACTTAGGGACCATTCGAGGTATTTTGTCATCTGAGTTCTCTTTCAAAAACCATTTTTCAATTCTCACCAATTCTTCTTAGGTGGCTGAAATTTTTTATGCTGTGATCTGAAATAGCTCGATCGTGTGAATCAGTGATAAAAAAAATATGCCAGCTTTTTGAAGAATGAAAACCTCTTTCCATTTCCTCAACATTCGCTGTGAGGTTGGATTCAAGATATGGATTTTATATATTGGTTACAAGAATTATATGGATCTCTATTTATCGAATTTGAGCTATTTGAGGTTCTTCAAGCGTTCCTTCAATTTTGACCTTCCTCATTTTGGAATTATATCGACCTAAAATCCAAGGTTGATGTTGTATATAAATTTTGAACTCTCTAGATGGATTTGGAGAGGACACATATCTCACATGAAGCTGCTTTTTATTTTCAGCTATTCTCCAAATTCACTTTGGAAGCTGAAACATTTGTAATATGTTGGCGCCCTTGTCTTACTCTATCGTATAATATCATGATATCAACTTTGAAGCTTTATGGGTTCCTTTTGCTTCTATCAAAACTTAGTGAGTTATAATTTCGAATTAAAGAAAAATTTGAGAACGCCACTCATTGATATAGGTTCCTCGGCAGTAAACTTTGAGCGATTTTCTTACATCATTATGTTTTCTTATACAGATGTACCTGGATACTGAGGTGTACTGGTATATGTACACATTCATGTACTTACATCGTGATAGGCATTGACCAGCCAATTTCAAGTGAAGCTATTTGGTCCCCCTTTCTCCTCGACCCCCTTCCCTAATGAGGAAAACTATAATCGTTTAATTTTTCATTAAAAACTGGTCTATACAAATGCGTTTATTTAATATTCCATTTGATCTCCCAACATGACTCTAATTACCAGTCTACCGTCCACTGTGTTCGTAATAAGTCATCGAGAAGTGGTCGCTGATAGTGAATAAGGGCGCGAAAAAATCATCCATTATCGCGTCCGAACGCATAAATCACGACGGCGTACGCGTTGTATATGAATAGTGGATAGCGCAAATCAAACAAGTCCCCCTGCTGCCTCTAAAGCGTGTAAAAAATATCGCGTTACCGTTACGGCGATTTTAAATAATTACTCGGTGTTAAATGACTGTAACAATGAGCATTATTTTTCTCATATATAAACACCATCCGCATCCCTTTGTCACCAATCTAGGCTAATAAAGACCGCACGTCGGCGACCGTATAAAAGAGTAGATCGGATTTTTAATGGCAATAAAATAAACGCTTCCCCGGAGGGGTATTTTTTTCGGGCGCAAACAACCCTTTCCTTTTGCCAACTTTTCCCTTATGTCGGCGTTAGCGGAACGACGAATAACCTTTTAATTTTTAGTCTATCTGCTATCATATTGTAAGCGCGTACGATAAACATATATGTATACTAGGGGTTGATATACTGCGTATTTCATACGCGCTGGTCGAAATGTTAAAAAACTCGTTTCTTTCAACCTACATCGTCGAGGGAGAAGCGCGACTAAGTTGACTGCGTTGTGTACACGTGCCCCGATATTGGTACCGTAATTCGCGCGTAATCGCCGATTAAAATGGAAACAGTGTGAAAAAATCGACCAAATCAATTTACTTAATGATTTTCTCGTTTCGATTGTAGCTTTCATTAGTCGCAGTCACGAAGTACCGGAAGTACTTTTAATTTGATCGATTAAAAGTTCCCCGCTTTTTGTAACTTTTCAGACCGACCGAAATGTCTTTCGTGGGTGTTTTTCCTTTCTTCGACGAAGACGATGAAAGGACTTGGAAAGAGAGAACTCGAAAATTTTATCAACTCGAAACATTCGAGAAATGTGTATATTTTATTAATAAAGCTATTCCTTTTCGTAGACTGTATTCGCGTAAATAAGGAACTTGTTGCGTTTGACTGTGTATTTAAAATATTTACCAAGCATACGTCAAATTTATATCATCTTTAATAAACGAACCGTAACCTTAGCGTGTCGAAAAGTACGAAAAGTAATAGAATTTTTACGAATATAAAAGTCGTACTTTAATGGAATAATAGAAATATAGAACATCTGTTATAAAAAATGTTTTTAGGTTTTCGATTTTTTTTTTTTTTTTGAAAAAAAAAATTATCGAACGTCTTCGGAGTGTGGGATAGATTTTTTTCGAAATGGAAGAGAGGTTTTTAAACAGAAGAATTACATTTTTTCACAACATAAAAAGGTTCAAAAACTCAGTTTCAAAGCTATTTTTTACTAGTCTTATTTTAAGGCATTTGAGGTATACTATTTCTGTGACAACTCGAGCTCTAAGTATGGGTAATTCTCTGAAAATGTCCATATTTCTGTAATCGATGTTTTTTTTGAAGAATTACGCTACAATTGAATTTTTTTTTTTTCTATATTTATATGAGTATCTCCTCTAACTTTCCCATCGATTGAAATTGTCCTCCACCCCCCCTAAATGGGGGTTTTTTCAACCCAAAGGTCAAAAGTTCTTAGGCCGTGGCATGTAAATGGTCACGTTTTGAATTTTCAATGTCACATAAATGATATTAAATTAATATTTTTTTGAGGAAAAACTTAGCAAAGTTGCTCAGGATAGTTGAGTGTGTATGTTAACGCTCAAAATGATGTCCAAAGTTTCCCTGCTTGACCTCCAGGAAGGTTCAAAGACCTGTAAATGGTTTATACACTCCTAGGCCGTGGCGTTTTTTGTTTGCTTCTCCTGCGGCAATGATTTTATAATTCGTTTTTCTTTGCGGTTACAATGCTTCCTTGACATCATGAGAATACACTGCCAGCATTCGAAATGTGAAATGTCATTTATTTATCACAGTCGGAAAGCAAAATTCGTAAAAATTGTTGATTCCCGGTTTTTGTGGTATTAGGCCGTGGCTTATTCTAACTCAGCCATCAAATGTCCTAGGAACCTGGAACAAAAGGGATATCGAAGATTAGTAAGTACATATAATATTCACCTATTCAATATTCTCTTAAATTAACTGTTAGAAGCTCCTTAATAAATTTTTGGCGAATTCTCTTAGGCCGTGGCTGGTTGGTTTTCATCTTAGGCCGTGGCGAAGTGTTTTTTTTTACGACCACGGCCTAGGAATTAGTGTCTTTTTGCCATTCTAAATCAATTTTAATGGGGATACACTAACAAAGATGTTATTAATTTAGGTGTTAATGGCTGTCTCTCGAAAAAAGACACTAGTTCTTAGGCCATGGTCATAAAAAGACACTTCGCCACGGCTCAAGATTAAAACCAACCAGCCACGACCTGAGAGAATTCGCCAAAAATTTACTAAGGAGCTCCTAACAGTCAGTTTAAGAGAATATTGAATAGGTGAATATTATATGTACTTACTAATCTTCGATATCCCTTTTGTTTCAAGTTCCTAGGACGTCTTATGGCTGAGTTACAATAAGCCATAAAATCGAGAATCAACAGCCACGGCCTAAGAAGTTCTTAGGTTTTGGGTAATAAAATTTCAAAAAGTCCCCCTACCCCCCCCAGGGGGACATGACTTGAGCCGAATGGCATAAATGACATCAAGGACACATATACTCACTATCCCAATCAAAAAAATTCCCAATATCAACTTTTTTTTTCAGAAAAATAAAGACATCGAAATATGGACATTTTCAGAGAATTACCCGTATACTAAACTTGTTCCTACTAAACGATTGGTTCATCGTTCAGAACAAGTATATCTTTCGATAGAATGTTTTAAAATTGATGTGAATATTGGAACGAATTGTAAAAAAGGCTCTATTATTATATTTTATGGTTTTCAGTAGTAATGGCCAATCGATATTTTTGCTATGGATGGCCTATGAAAGCTGTGTTGAGAGTAGTAATGGAAAAACGCGTGAAAAATCATTTCGACTGATATTCTTGCCTAATTTTTGTGTAAATTTTCATATGTCTGGCGTCTTCAGATTGCCTCAACCGTGTCTCAACATGTACCAAGTACATATTTTCTTATACATGATTGGTCATTTATTGCAAATTTCAAGAAAAACCACGTTTAAAAGGAAACGAAAACGTATTTTGTGACGACATCATTTAGCCAAATTTATTAAATATTTGGCTCATCTAAATAAAATGGACCTCACAATTGCATGGGTGCCTGGTCACTCACAATTCGAAGGTAATATCATCGCCGATCAAGCCACAAAAGACTCAACTACGATTCGTCCCCTGCCTCTCATCCCAGCTTTCAAATCGGACGTCCTTACCATCTTGAAGGAATACCTTGGACCACCTCTGTCATCTCAGGACAACTCCAACCTTCCAAGACGAATCCAAGTTGCCTTATGCCGTATCCGCACTGGGCACACATTGCTTACCCATTGTCATATATTCTCCAAAGATGATCCCCCACAATGTTCCCAATGCAATACCACCCTCACAATCTCCCACATTCTCACAACCTGCCAATTACACCGACTTACGTACTCATCTAAACTTTCCAAACTCTCTCCCCTCAATACTCAAAAACACTTCCTTACTTGTCTCCTTCTTAACCAAATCTAATCTCCTCCACAAAATCTAATCCCTAAGCAATATTAGGCCCGTGCCTCTGGCCACAGTTGCAGGATACGGCACGGTAAAAATCAACAGGTAACAGGTAAAACGTATTTTGTAATGAAATTATAGATTTATGAGTTGCCTATCCTACCTCCTAAAATAAACAAAGGACAAAACTAGAAATACTGAACTAGCGCGAACATGAGAGTATGATGTACCGTATAATATTTCTCGTATTTTTTTATTAATATAATTTACTGAATGCTACGAGTATTTTGATGCACCTACAACACGCCTTGAGAATATTTGAGAATATTCTTTTCAGAGTCCAAAAAATATTTTAATGTATTCTCAAATTTACGGAGGAATCGTCTCTTGAGAATATTCTTCTTCCAACACTAGTTGAGAGTGTAATCGATAATATCGATAGCCTGTCGATAATATTGATAATCTACCGATAGTTTTTCAGCTATATTTTATAGCTATCGTAGTCATAGTATGTTCTAAGTAACAAGGAATACTTGGATACGAACTGTGAAACGTAAAAACATTGCTGAAATGGTTAAGCAAGAAAAATTGAAGAAAAATGTTACCACGCTTTATTTATTATATTTTATCGTGTTATCCGCCCCCTCTCCCTTCTTTAAACCAATTTTACCACGTGATATGAATACAAAAAATTTAAATTATCATTTTTTTAAAGTAAAATAAGTAAAATAACGTAAAATTTTATTTTTTCCCTATGTATATTATTATGTTAATATAATTCTAATTTTCTAATTCTAATGATTGTATATTTATTCGTAATCGTTTTATTACAAATACCTCGAACGTATTAAACAGATAAAATTTATTAATAATTGAGAAGCAAGGTTGGCAAAATAATTTCAACTTGTCATTTGTTGACATAAATTTGTGACGTTTTTAGGAAAAGTTATTTATACATTCTGTTTGTATTTCATTAAATTATATACGTCAAAAGTGAGGCGAACTCTTTCAATGAAAAAAAGTTTGTCATTTCGTTTTTTCTTCTGAGTTGGAGACGTATCTATCGTGTTGATATTAAAAATAAGAAGGTGGACGTGGATAGAGGTGGGATGAAGAGAGTCAAGTATACATCTCAATTCATCTCCCTAAATTGATTTTGAGGGTAAATTGGTTTTGAGGAGCAATTATAAATTACATATGGAAATTTCATAGCTCATCTTCATATCCTCAGGTCTTCGCTAATTTATTTAAAAATCTGAAACTTCGTATGAGGGGTTTGTTGGGACTAAAATATCATTAGATCAAAATGGATGTAAATATTTCTTTGGTGCCAATATGAATAAAAGAATTGTAATTTTTGGATATCAAATTAATGAGAAAAAAAATCGATTTGGTAGATTCAATCCCTTTTTGTGTATGCTAATTCGGAAACAGGGTGTCTAAGGGTCAAGCAAGTCATACAAGTCCAGCAAAAATTGTACATTTGGCCAACTGGTCAGATAAGTCATGCAAAGTCAAGTAATCACGAAAAAATATTTAGTGAAGAATAAAAAAAGGAAATTTTTTAGCTAAAAGCCTTCTGATTATTGCGCAGTCAAAATGAAAACACTGTCGTGAGTTGGCGAAAACTTATCAAAATTACACGATGTGAAACTTTCATTTTTATTTCGTATTTTTTGATCGAAGCAGGAGGGAGGGTGTTGATCGCTGAAAAGTCATGCAAAAGGTCATGCAAAGTCAAGCATTTGGCTCAATCCCTGGAAAAATGTCGAAAGTGAATTTTTCCTGAGCACAAAATAACTTGACCTCTTGGTTATGATATCTAAATCGAGCCTTGTCTATGTTCTCTAATATATCAGTTCGAAGTCCTCTCCTCGTAGCTGGTAATAGCGTAGCCAGGAATTTATCAAGGAGGATGCAAACTTTTTTAATGGGTAGGGGTGGGGAAAAATGTTTTCACATAGCATATTGCGGGAAGCGGTGAGGAGAAAGAACCCAAAGAAATAGCAGAAAATCGTATTTCTCGACTTCGTATTCAAGATCTTATACTCTTCATCCCAGTATCCCCCTGGCGGTACAAATCTCGTGTAAAAGATGGACTCGAGAAAAAAAGACGTGGTTAAAAGCTATTTGGAATTTTACGCCCGTTTGGCGAAAGCTATCCGAAAATAATTATCTCGCTTTTTCCGCGCCTTCTATTTGCTTCGGGTTTTATTTTATAGGCTTCAACAGTTATAGCGTTTTTTCTGGGGCTGTATTCGGGCGCCGTTATACAAAGTGAATAGCCGCAGCTACCGTTGATCGGTGAAGTGTACTTGGTTTTGTTACTCTTTCGGCTTCATAATAAAGTCGCCTCTCATCAAACGCGATATCAAAAGTTGATTTTATAAACCATAAAAAGAGCAAGGATAAAGCGATTATTTTTTTTATTCGCCATCGCGTCAAGTGCGAGTCGCGCGTGCGTTTAGTATAAGGTATTGAAATTATTAATGAACTTTTAATTATACGAGGGTGTTAAAAGACAAGGGCTTTTAGCGTTCGTCTTGCGTGCACTTTTGATGGGTTTTTTTCTGGCCCCTGAAGACAGTCTAGCGTGTGTACTCGAATACTCGAGTTGGTGGATGAGGCGAGTTTTTTCGCTTTCGATTATAAATCGTAGAAGAGTCGAAGTCGACGACGTCGCGTATCAAACGTGATGGTAGGAAGAGCGTTTTTTCCATTAATTAAAAATAGAAGTAGTGAGGCGGAAAGTTTAGCACGATTCGGACGGCGAGATATTTTATGGTTTTGTTTAACAGCGGGTGATGGTGATGTTCTATCGATATAACAAATGTTTTGCCTATGTCTGGCATCGAACTGGGGCGAACGGGGTATACGTATGGGCATTCTCTATAGAGGTGTCTGTCTCATCGTGGAGCGAGAGAACACGAGCATTATACGTGTAGTCAACCATGCGTGCGAAGATGCATCGAGGAGTGTTCGTTTAACCATCTTGAAAATACGTTTGCTTTTAGGCGCGACTAAATTTCGTGTGAAATGATCCCGATGAAAAATTCTTATATGTACCTTCTATGTTTTTCCACCGTTCTTTCAGGATGCGCGCGCATCTCAAAACCGATTGCATTTTTCATTTTAACATATAGAGAGAGTTTTGAATTTGTGTCTTTTCTCTTCACTTTTAAAGTAATTCAATTTAGGAAATATCATGTTTGTAAACGAGGTTTATTGGCAGACGATGCTGATTTCAAATATGGAGTGCATTTTTCGATTTGGAATCTCCTCACTTTTTTCAGATTTTCTGTTTAATATACATTTATCCATAGGAGAATTTATGAAAAATGCGAACAACATATCTAAATTTTCAACACAATTGATTTGTAACGTGACAAGCACTTTCAAGGTTTCAATCCATGAAATAGTGAATGAAGGGCTGGAGGCTCAACTTTAAAAATTGGTTTCAAATTTGAAATCTCTGTCATCGATACCCTAGAAAATGAAAAAAATCCTATGGAAACTTTTAGGTGGTTTTAAAATTTTCCCTTAGATATAAATTTTAATGACCAAAATTTTTTCCATGTGACTGCAATTCTTCTTTCTATCTCCTATTCCGTACTGTTCTCCAAAGATATCAGTTGTCCTAAACAGATAATTTCCTCAACTTTTTCTATTTTTTTCCCCTCAGTTTTTATTTCAAGATTTGGAGATTTTGTCAGAATTTTTGTTTTTTCATGATTTAGTTCAAGACTCGCTAATTCGCTCTTTTCCTGTAGGTCAAAGATCATTAAATTTAATTCTTACAAATTTTTTGCAACGATCACCGCATCACCACATCATCCGCAAATCTTAAATTGTTAAAATACTCTCCATTCGGATCCCTTAAATACCTTCTCTAATGCTATATTAAAAATTAGTGGTGAAAGTGGGTCCCCCTGCTTTACACCTTTTAGAATATCGAAATCATCGTCTTTGAAAATCTTCATATACATATAGGTGATTACAAAACCAAGTCCTTAAAAAAAAAAGATGGATGAGGGCTCAAAAACCAAAAAGTCAGGATTCCCATCGTTGAACCTCCTTCCCTCCTCCCGGCACCTTTATTAACATAAAAGTAGTTTCAAAACAGGCGAACTTCAACTCATGTTTTTGATTGCAAAGATTTCATCCCCTCACGTCTCTCGATTTCGACAATCTCAACATTCGGGAAATGATCACACCTTTTGCCTGTCGAAACCGGATTTTTCAAGCCTCGCAGTATTTTTCGAATTTCCATATTTTTTCGGGACTAGACTCGATTGTGGCCGGGATTCTATTCTATCGTCATCGCACAAGTTTGGGAGGCAAATGGAGATAAATTATAACGCGTCAACGCGATGAAAATTTCCGCGACTGATATTCCGCTGTAACGAATACTTTTCGACGACGGTTTCACGTTTTAATTAGAAAATGCCTACGTCAAGTGGCACCATCGAAAAGCTCGTTCGCTTTTGCATGTAATCTGGCCACGATGGCATAAAAAGGCTCTTTATTGGGGAAATTCCGCTCGCTATCGCTGTATGAGTCGAGGTAAAGTATTTCCGTCGTGTTTGGAAAATAACTTTCTACTATACCCTTTATCAGACTGTCTATTTTTCGTTTCATTTAATACGAGCTTTTCTGTACTCATGTGTGGAAGAGCAAAAGGGTTCAGATGGAAGGAACGACGAAGAATAGAAAAACACAATACGATTTCCGATTAAGTCGTATCGTGACGACTCGAGTCGAATTTAATGGGGTGCTGATTTTCTGCAAATGAACGATAAAAGTATACGAGCGAGTTTAAAATAAACCTAATTGGCGCATAATTTTGCAATTATACGTAGTTACGCACATGCTGCACGCTGATGCTGGTTTTATCAAAAGAATGCAGTCTTGTTGATCAAGCTTTTTTTCGGCGGCGTAGATTAAAATCGATGAATTGTTGATTTTTCTTGACTCTTGGGGATTCGTAATAGGTGGTGTTCGGCTCATGGGAATACCAGACCGAATCCTTTTCTCACCTACCACGGTGCGTGCCTTTTTAATGGTTCTCGATAATTAATACGTTAAAGAAGGTGCGTAAGACCCTTCGTCTATGCGGCTACTATTCTATAACAATATTTGATCTTCTCTGTAACCAGTTCCGGCCCACTAATTCAAGCGTCGGTATCCTCTTTTTTCGGTTTCGGATGATATAGCGCGGGTGTGTACGCGTTCATAGGTGGCTGTGATAGATTTAGACTTGCCAGCCATACACGGTTTGCTCATTTCCGACGACGTTCGCTTTTAGAGCCTTTTAAATTGTTTCCTTTTTATACTGGTGTACCAGCGAACTGGGTGACGTAATCGAAAATGGATTCCGGAGTGTAAAGCTGCGATGTGCGACCTTTCTTTGTAGCATTTCGATACGATTAATTTTTCGACGAGGTCGATAACCAAAGATCGTAGATTGCTTGTGATGTCGGTTCATTGTAAATACCCGAGTGAATGATTCCACGTCGTTTGTTAACCGCCTTAGTCAGCCTAACCTGTCATACGGTATCGATAAGGGATGATTTTTAAAAATAGGTCAGCGCTTTTGCCACTTCACATCTTGCTGTAGGAATTCAACGAAGCGGCGATATGATGAAAAAACAAAAATAAAAGTCGCTGGAAATATACCGCTATGTTTTGAGTTTATATTTGCGACCACAAAATAAATTAATTTCGGTCAATCGAACGCCCATCCCATATTTAAAATGCGATCGCCATTTATTTTCCAATAAACACCGAGTCGTAGGTCGAGTAATTCGAGTGTGAAATTAGCACCACATTTATGAAGCGCCGGAAACGAAACAAATTTGATTTTTAATTATTTTCTCTCCCCTTAACAGTTCTAACTGTTGACGAACTTTTCACAAGCGTCGATTTGTAACGTGAATAAAAAAACGTTCCCTCCAATACCTTCTCTACGATCTGAAATCGCCGCTGTTAGCATCGACACGAAGTTAGTAGCAATTTGATCAAGTTATAGTAAGGTGGACTCGTGGAAGTACCCGTCGATACATTTATTAGTTAATATTCAACGCCGGTATTTTAACTGGAAACGACAACACGACCGTTATTCAGCGACGTAACTTTTAAATCTAATGAAACGAGTAAAAGTTTTACGCGCAAGGATCGTGGAAATTTTAAAAATTCATAAAAACCTGCCGAGAAATAATTTTCCGAAACAATGTTGCGCTTTTAAAGAGGGAAGAAATTAACGAGAGTTTTGAACGAGGGACTTCAATAAAATGAAAAAACGGACGCGTAAAAAATCGAACCTCTAAAAGCGCTCGTGTCCGCTCGTAAAATTTATTTTTACATTTCCGCTTTGAAATTTTAATTAATAATCGATAAGGTTACATTAGTTATATTGCTTGTATCAATTAGAGGGAATGGAATTAACCGCTATTTGTTAATGGCTTGTGATGCGATCATGAAGTTGATTTTTAGAGTGCCTATACAGGTTTGGTTTACTTTTTTTAATACGTATAAAATATATAGTATACTGATATGGATTCCATATGTGCCTTCATATGGAATTTTTAGCACAGCCGGAATGATATTTACATTGACGACATCGCGTGTTTTATTTCGTTTATAGTTACGTTAGATTGCATGTTTATGATCGTTATAAAACTTGTATGACATACGAAGCGAACATAATTGTAGCATAGGTGATCAAAATAGCTGCGAGCGTGTTTGCCTTCTTTCAATATATCGTGAAGAGTGGCCGCTAATCGCGCAAAAATCAACGCATAACTTGCATCTACATTCTCCAGCATACGTCAATTAGTTTGGACGAGAACGCCTTGTTCAGGTATGTAGTATGGACTGGAGAATACTGCAGCTTAACAAATGTTCGAATTGACTTTGAGTCTTATAAAATATTTCAGAAGATTAATGGTCTCGAGCTTTGATGCTTTGAACATTGGATATTTTCATATAACTTGAAAAACCTGCGATGAACTTCATTTTTTCAAAGTGTAAAAGTATCGGAAAAAATAATAATTACATATACATTTATTGAATTTTACTTTTTATCAGGAATATAAATGAAAAAGTAATGTAATGTCGTTGTTTTACCCAATTCATGAGTATTTCATTAAATACCTAAGACTTAAAATTATTTGTTGTTATTAAGTATGGTCAATAACACATGGGTTTTTCTCGCATAAAATGAGGCACGTTCCTTACATTATTGTTTATTTGCGGTCACGCGTTTTTTGTTACGAAAACCACCGACTAAAGCATGCTCACTATTGTCATAATCGACGCGACACGGGTTTTTGACGCGTTAACCAGTGAGCTACGTTCCCCATGTTATTGTTGTCTTCAAGGTCATGCGTTTTTTGTTACGAAAACCAGTGACCTCACCATTTTTACTTCTGTTATCACCAACACAATACGGATTTTAATCGCATAACCCAATAAGGTGCGGATCCCATATTATCATTGTCTTCAAAGTCATGTGTTTTTATCATGAAAACTTGTGAAGCAAAGTAATCTTATCACTGTTGTTGGACAAAGTCGCACCATTTGTTATTGCAAAATGTACGAGTAAAATGGTGGTAAAATGTTTGGCTGTTCTATTAGCTCTTGATTTGCATGATATACTTCTATCTCATGATATTTATGTTCGATAAAATTATATTGATAAATCATCTGCGAAAATTAATAGGCACCTACTTAAGAGTTTAATTTCACTTCATTGCAACGACGAAAGATCAAAGTAGACCTTGTTATTGTACTACATACACCTATTAAGGATAATAAATCCGTCAAAGAAAAGAGTTAAGATATAAAACGCGTTACATTGTGGCACCGTTTGGCCAACACGACTGGAAGAAAACCCGTTAACGCGGATAATAATTACAGGTGCTAACAACGCTAAAGGGATAATAATACGTTGTTATCTAATTTACGATGTACGCGTACGCTAATAATCGATTAGAAAAATTAAACTATCGTTAATATCAGTAATAAAGATCAATTTAAATACAGGAAATGGCGGAGTTAATTTATCGCGTTTAATTTAATTACGCTTACGATACGACATCGTACGACTATGTGATCCCTCGACTGTTATAAAATCTGGTTTCAATTAGCTCGTGCCAGCGCGTCCAAGTCATTTAATGGAGTTTCGATCGTACGAAGAAAAATAATTTCCAAATCATGAAGTTTTAAAATACTATAAGTAAATAGATACGGAATGTGCAGTACGAATAGCGATTCATTTTTCTGGTTCATTGAACTTTTAAATTTGATCCGATTCCAGAACGAAATTACGTACATATCAATTGGTACATGTAGACAATGTATGTACTGTATTGGTGCGTGCTATTGCGAGCATACGAAAATCAAGTTTATTGTCTATGAATAATACAGATTTATAGGAAATACTAGTACAATAATGAAAGCTGTAACGTATAAGCTCTTAGTTCGTGTACGCGAAACGAAGGAAAGATATTCGATGTGTAAACAAAGATTATAACAATTCCAATGCAGAGCTGCAGCGACGTATAAAAATGGAAGCACCGAATGCTGTATCGAATAAAAAATATCCGTTTAGATTTAATGAAAGAGAAATAGCTATATATAGAGTCTTCATAAAAGCCGAATCAATTAAACAGCTACCGTATTTTTTCCGTTTTGCCGCACTTTACGTAAATATAGAGGCAAACGAGGTAGAGTACTCTTATTTGAAGTTTTGCGAGGTAGAAAACAATGCTCGTATAATTGCGAAATAACGAAGCTTTGAATCGCGGTTTTTGTTGATATTGCGGCGTTACGCCGTTGGACTGAGGTTGGGTTTAAAGTAATATTATGATGAATTATCCATCTAATTAAGTATAAAATGGCGTGCGTAATTTTGCGATTTATGGTATGCATTCTTTGTGGGATTTTGGAATGGTGCACAAACCCTAGTACTGGATTTGCGGCTATTGCAATCATCAGAGTGGAATTTCTATCGTGGTTTTAAAGTGAGTGAATTGTCTTTTTATTTTATTTTATCGCGGATTCAAAAATGTGTGGGTTATTTATTGGCGAATAAATAAAATAACAGAATTGTTGAAGCGAAAGAAGCCTAAAGATTGAGTAGGGAATGGAATGTAGACACAAAGAATTCTTGAAACTGATAGAATTCTGGTTTCATGACTGAATTTTGTAACAAAAGAAGAAATCAAAGGCTCCAATTACTGTTTTCAAAGTTAACATTAGTATTTTACAGAGACAATTAACTACTTAATATTTTCATTAATGTTGAAATAATTAATATAAGTAAATTACAAATAGAAATTTGGCTCAAACTGTACATCCTTCCAATTGATCGTATATTTTTCAATTATTTTTGTAAAGACATGAAATATCGCAAATTCTCTAGAAAATAAAATTTTCAGCTTAATTTTTTGTTTGTTTTGAGACAACGAAAAACAGTGCTTGGATGCAAAAAAATTGAACGTATCGTTACTAGAATTTTTGAAGATGTTCAATGGCTCATCATGTTCAGATTTTGTCTTCATTGTAGTATTTACGATAGATAGGTAAGATAAGGAAGATAGATATATGATAGATGAATAAATAAATAAATAAATAAATAAAAATTGTTTTTTTGTTTTTTCGATAAATTTCAAAATGGCGGATCATTCTTTTGAGAGGGGCTGGAGAAGGGGTAAATAGCTCAAATTTTTGGATTTTGATTTCATACGAAAGAGTGAGTCAGGGATACTAACATATCCGAGGAGTTAGATCAAAAAACGGCTTTTTGAGGAAGTTTTGAGTCATGAAATTTCTTGAATCTTCCATATCTCCCCACCAAATCAAGTTAAAGAGGTCAAATTTTGTGTGTGAGGTTAGTTGGTGACCAGAATATGACCTCTTGAATTTGGATTAAGATGAATCCAAAATGTAGGATTATCAAAATTTTGAGTAGAGCTTGAGGAGCCTTTAGTTGGTTAAAAATGTAATTAATATGAATTCATATGGTTATTGAGGATAAGTTGTATACTATATCCCCAATTCACTTCCATACATGATGTTGGAGGGGGGAAGGCGGGGTTATCAACCTAAAATAGTGGTGGGGGTACAGGAGGGGTCGAAAATTTTTTATTGCTGTGTCATAAGATAAAATGAGCCCAAGTGACAAACGTATTTTGATTTTAGCTTCCTCAGTGATTTTGGAGGGGAGTTGGAGCAAAAAACGGCTTTTGGAGGAAATTGCTGCAGGAAATTTCATGAATCTTCCATATCTCATCACCAAATAAGCCTAGAATGGTCAAACTTTGTGTGTAGGATTAGCTTGTGACAAGAATATGACCTCTTGAATTTGAGTCAAAATGGATCCAAAATGGCGGATTATCAAGATTTGAAGATAATTTGAGGACCCTCAAATAGTTATAATTTGAGAAATATGTGTTCACATGATTATTTCATGGCAAGAAATACTACATTTGTGTCAAATTCAACTTCTTAAGTGTTTTTGGAAAGGATAGGGTAGGGGTTTTCAGACTTGGTATTGGGTGTGGTCTGTAGTCATGAACGGTTAAGCAAGGTTATTAGTAAATCAAAACAAGCTCCAGTTAAAAACTCGGCTCCAGTAATGCGGCATGGCTGCTTACGTTTTTTTTTTAATTTTTAACCTTTCTTCTCTTGTGATTTATGTTGATTGTTGTACGTATTTCTCCCTTCGATATCAGCATTCTCCGAATTCGCGACCATTAGCAGATATTAAATTTTCTATCCATATTGTGAAGGAACTTCTCCAAATAATGAAAGAAAGAAGTAAATATTTTGAAAAATTAAGACTCGCGAGATTCGACGAAGAAATTATAAACGATGTTTTTTGTTCAAAAGTCAACATGTCCGGCCGTCCCAACGTAGGATAAGATTATTAAAGTCTAGGCGAATAATACAGGAAGCGTCGTTAACATTTATCTTTTTTCGTTGTTAACCCCTTTCCAAAGATATAAACTGTAGAGAGGAAAAAAAGGCGTGAAAAAATGTGTGAAGTTTATGTCAAGCGTAGCTTTTTTTTCTCATTCACAAGCTAAACCACATACGTAAGTGTATACGATGAAGTACCAAATGTTTCCATTTGTTCGCTTCACCGCGACCCACTCGTATAGTGACCTACGATGCTACGAGTACGTGTTAGCGTAACGAGCAGTAAAACTGATTTACACGTGTTCTCTCGTAACGTCTGCAGACGTTAATTTCTCACGTGGTAGCTTTACTATTAATCTTACGAGGTAATACGCGGTTTCCTTGAGACGGCGGTCGATTCGGTGGCGAAAAAAGACCGGAAAAAGATAACGAGGAGTCGTCGAATCGAATAATTTTTCAACGCTTTTCGCTACAACGTTTAGAATTGTCAATCGGGCTAGTATTTAAGATTTGTATCCGTTTAGCGAGGATTTGGGGCAGAATAGAGTATGAGATGTTGGAACCGATACGGAGGTGCGCACGAATCGTGTATTTAGGAGCTCGTTAATCTTAAAGGCGATTCTTACCATGTCGGGTGCGGTAATAAGGAAGAAATTGCGTATAAGGAAAATTACGCTCTGGTGTTCTTTTTAACACGAGTAAACACTTGTCGTATGATAGACCGAACAACAGAACGGGGCAGCTGCAGCGAGACGGCGTTATACTAAGTCGGCTATTCGGCTTTATCAGCGTCCAGTTATCTCGTATAGCCGTCGTCATTCTTGCTAGTCGGTTGTAAATTTACGCGATCGTATAGGTTGCCAGTTGTTCGTGCTATTGGCGTTGGTGAAAAGACTCCGGGTATAGAGTGACTGTTGTTTGTATCATTAAATCAGTTTTAAATTGATGGCGTGCGAGAGGCGAGTTGACGCTTTTTGCTGGCTGGCGAACGTTAGTTTTCAGCTCATTCGCCCTTAAAAGTTAACGCGTCTTGGCATTCCTACGGTCAGTGAGTTCATCGTGTCGATTTCTTCCTCTTGGCGAGCTCGTTAAAGGTGCCGGTACACCTTTGAGAGGCGATATTGCGAAACGTTGGAATTCGGTAGTAGGAATTTTTTCATTCAATATCAAAGCACTGATGTCACTGGTACTTTTTTTAAGGGGAGGAAGACTGGAGCGAGAATCGATTCAAATGCCAACTCCGTTTGTAAAATTTCCAACTCGAATTTGTACTCGTTTTGCTCACATTTGGAAAATGAAAATGACCCAAAAATTTTTTCTCCATCTGGCATACAACGTGAAATATTGAAACAATTTTTGTGTTGATTTATCTGAAGAAATTTATTTCAATTTTAAAAAATTTAATAAAAAATTAAAACATCACATAAGAAACTAAAAGGTAAAACTAGGTTAGGTTTTGATTCGACCATTTTTCAGGATCAACCATTCTCGAATTAAATTATCAGAATCGATGGTATCAGCCAACAATATCGTAACCCAGTTTTGCAGGGTCCTTGGCAACTGTTATCACATTAAAAAAAAGTGATAGTTTCATGTAAGATGTACCTACATATACCTGTATAAAACCCGAGTTTGAGAAATGTATATGACGATTGATATTGATTAAAAAATAATTTGTTAGTGGTGATCGATGTAACTAGTAGTGTATGAAAATAAATAAAAAGATGATTCATTTTTACTGAAATTTTTGTATGTCATCAATTACTTTGTGTTGAATGTGTTTTGAACAAATTTTTAGCTTACAGCGATCCTTTGGAGAGGATCTATGGGCTCTTAAAGTTGTACCATTTTCGAGAAAATCATTCTTTTATTTTGCTATTTTAATCTTCATAAAAAGATTTGAGGGAACGAAATTGCCACCAGAAAGTTTCGATTTGAGACACTGAATGCGATTCAAATGTTTAAGACCAAAAAAAATTTCGATACATTTCAAAATGGTGGATCACTCAAATTTTGAAAGGAGTTGGAGACGGTTCAAATGACTTGAAATTTTTGTTTTTGATGTCATATGAAAGATTAAGTCAAGGACATCAACATATTCAAATTTCAGCCCTCTGTGTGCATCTAGTGTGGAATTGGAAAAAAATGGTATTTTAAGGAAGTTTTGAGTTATTAAATTTCTTGAATCTTCCATATTTCTTCACAAAATCGACCTAAAAAGGTCAAATTTTGTGTGTATGATTAGTTTGGGACCTGAATGTAATCTCTTAAATTTGGATCAAAATTAATCCGAAATGGCTGTTCACCAGAATTCGAGAATAGTGTGAGGAGTCTCAGATGACTAAAAATATGATTCGTATGAACCTGCAAGAAGTATACTGTGTTTTATATTTATCTTTTTGGGACAGGGAATAAGAGATTATCGATCTCAAACTGTGGTGGGGATGAATAAAAGATCGAAAATTTTTTATTTTGGTGTCATATCATGAAATGAGCCCAAATGACTAACCTATTCACTCCAATTTTAGCCTTCCAAATAAATTTGGAGGAAAATTAACAGAAATTACTTTTGGAGAGGAAATCACAGCAAGAAATTTCACCAATTTTCCGTATCTATTCACCAAATCGACTTAGAAAGATCGAACTTTGTGTGCAGGATTAGTTAACGACCAGAATATGACTCCTTTAATTTGGTAGAAAATGAACCCAAAATGGCGAATCGTAAAATTTTCTCAAATTGCTAAAATTTGAAAGAAATAGTTCATACGATTATTGCTAACAAGAAATATTCCAATGGATTCTAAATGCAACTTTTATGTAATTTTGGAAGGGATATGATGGAGAAAAAGTGCGGGTCTCTGTGCATTTACCCGTGTTTGCCTTCCTCATTCACACAACTATGTAGCCTTTCTCTCAATAAAGCTACATGAGACTATTGAGCCTCTCATTACTGCGTCTACTTAAAATTTCAGGACAGCTGCAGGCATATTTTTTTTAACACAAGCAAACTCGTGTATTTTCCTTGTTCAATCTTAGCAATGTGATTCGTTTATAGCTCTTTTCATTTACATAATAAGTCAATTTATTATTTTTATCAATATAAGTTGGCAAAATGGTTCTTTTTGAATTTTTTCTTAATTTTTTAAACATTGTTACGAAGAATTGAATATAAGTATGTCGATTTCATCAACGTACGGGCAGAAACATCCAACTGCTCAATTTTTCAGGAGCCCAGGGAGGAACTATGTTATGCGTTCTTAAGCCAAAGAGCGAAAAGAAAGCATTTTGTATTTTGGAGTATCCGGGTAAGTTTTGCCAGCTCAGGTTCGCCCAACACGCATCGGCGTTATTAATTTATCATGAGTTAGGCTAATGCCTCGGGTAAGGGTGCACGATGTTAACAAAGATTAATGCGAACGTCGCTCGGGTGACCCTCTTGAGATGTGGCCGGGTATTCGAAGAAAGCAGAAACTATCTCATCAAAACTTGATCTTAGTATCGTTTAACGTCTGTGCAAATAAAACTCCGCGGTCTTTTCTTCGCCGACGTGGCGGTTTCCTTCCTTCCTATTTTTTTCTTCTTCCTTCTGCGTCTCTGAAGACGTACTACATAATTTTTTGCCTCTTCTCGTTTCGCTTTTGATACGGTATAAAAAGAAGCCCTCGTTTTATATTAAACTCGGCGGTGCTATTATAGGAAGCTCGATTACGCCGGTATACTCGAACGTATTAAATATTTAAAAGCTGGCGAATAATATGAACGTCGTTTAACAGCCATACGAAAGCAACACACGAGCTATACTGTACGAATTAGAAAAACATGCCGGTATTAATAAATTACCTTAATTTGTTGGTAATATTGTGTTACAGGTATGTGGAATTTTTTTTCTTACGTACTCGTGATATCGAATACGTAAGCTGGTTTCGTTTAGCCGGCTCACTTGATTTATTTAATGTAACGTGGTATTTTTTTCCTTTCTGCTTTTTAGCCACGCACCACGAATTTATCGTATAACGCGATAACACTCTGTAGAGCTGGCTACAAATGGCGGTTTTTTCGACCATGTCAAACATGCCGGTTGTAAAACCAGGCGACATTGTTTACGAGGCGATCGAAGGCGACATTTACGATTACACGTAGCCGGTTCCTGCGAATAAAGTAGGTATCTCTGTACGTCGGCGATAATCGGCCGAAGAAGCCTCTAGCAGCCGATATACATTTAAGTACAGTGAAAGTAAAAGGGGAAATTTATATCGGCCGAAGACGAAATAACGTATATCGAGTAAATGTATACAGACACGAACGTGTAAATCATAATGATTTACATCGACTTAATCAGCCAAATGGCTTCGGTCGCGAAACTCACCGTGGAGGGGTACGTTGTAAAAATTTATAACGCTGATATTCGGTTTGTTGTTGCAACCGTATTAAGTTAATCCACTTATAAAGGTCGTGCTCTCTTGGGGAAGATGCGGAAGTCGCCCAACGTCCGTGTATAGTGGTTGCTGGCCATATTGCCCTCTCTCTTTTTAAATGGAACGTCATTCTTTGTTTTTATTGAAAAGTACTCCTTGAGCGATGCGACTCTATCTATTTTTTTTTCTCACCCTAATAGTCTCCCTTTTTTTTGCACTCCTGCCGGCCATTTTTGAGTTGCTGGGCTTCGTTGAAAATAACGCCGGGAAATTTGTTTGATGTTATAACCAGATATAAAAGCTATACTGTTCGAGAGTTTTGTTTTTCACGCGGGCATCGTGTTTTCTCGCGCTTTAGATTCGTGATCCTTTTATTTAGAGAGATGTGAAATGAAATGAGATATTTTCTATGAAATATTGAATCGAACGTTTCATTTATTTGGATAAAGAGTATGCCCGTATTGAGGAACAAAGGCGAAGAGCTTTCAGTAGCGTGCAAAGATTCCCTCAAAGAGGGTGCCAGATATAGAAAGATAAGTTTATTAGCATTTCTTTTTCGTGCGGTTTGATTTATTATTGGTGTTTATTCAAATGAAAATGAAAAAGTTTGATAATATTTTGAAGAAAAAAATCCAGTTATTTGTAGCAAAATAGTTGAAGAAATTCAGAATTAAAACAAAAACTATAGCTATAGAGGAGGACATGGCACCTTGGCTCACCCTTTAGCTACAGCGATGAGAGCTTTCTTACTTTCTCTTTGTATGCTTAGTCTCGAGAAGAACTAGAATCAGCCCATAGACATAAAAATTTTTGGATCTCCCTTTTCTATATATATATATTTTTTTTTTTGACAAAAAAAAATTAATAAAATCGGAAAAAATGTAATAAAAATTTTGAAAAGTTTTATAATATAAAATTTGAATCTTCAGTTCTCTCTAGAACCCCGAGCTGAAAGCAACCTACCGATTCTGCCGATTCCTCTCATCAGCCTTGCATAATTATGCTCGATAATAATTGTCGAAATTTTGTCTGTACGAGATTATAGATAGGTTTAAATCTAAAAAAAAGCGTTTTCAGTGTTATTGGAGGCCGAAGGGGTTGAAATGTGACTTAAATTTTTGAAATGAAAAAAATTGTTTGATTTCAAAAATTATTTTTAAATTTCTTGCATTTTTTACTGTGAGAGAAAGATAGTTGAGAAGGCGACGAAAGTTGAGAAGAATGAATATATTGAGTACGAAGTAAGAAAAATCTTCATTTCATTTATGTCAAATTTGCCAAATCGACCTCATGGCCGTATTTGAGCAGTACCTTCCAAATGTAAAAAATACTCCTAACGGTTCGTACCTCTGCATCTCTCCTACTTTTTATGAACGTATAAAATTAAACTATAACGACAACGAGTGGTTTTTAATAGGTAGTAACTTTGCAGTTCAAAGTTCTTTACGCTATTTAAATAAATTTGGCGCTTCCACTTTGAAGTATCTGTAGGTTGTCCTAAAGTGGTGTGGCAGTAAATTTTGCCCTTCTGGGTAATATGCAGATTTCATGTTGACTTGTTTTTGGCTATAAGTCCTTAAGCCACCTCTTCCGCATTTTCTACTTATTCAGGAAATAAACATTTAAAAAAAGGAAATGAAAATAATGTTATCACGTAAGTTTATGAGTTTCTTCTTTTGTGCTAATTCAAAATAACATTTTTAATCAACATTTGCCCGCCCCTTACCCTTCTTAAGTGCACAACTAGTGTCAAATACTGTGATTTTGAGTAGAATAGTGTAATTTTGACCAAGGGGTCGAAGCAATTTAATGAAAAAAAAAATTTAAAAAGAGTTGTGAAAATTTTTGAAATCTAAAATTAAAATTTTTGAACTCTCAGAAACATGCGCTCGTGGGCAATCTGTCTTTGCCCCACTCCTTCACAATAGTGATGCATTCTTGAACCTTGACAATTTTTTATTAAAGAAGCCATGTGCTGCAAACTCGAATTTGCAACGTTCATAACTTTCTCTTCCTCTCTAATGGACATTTTTTGCTGAAATTTTCGTTATGGAGTACTGCAAACCTATAAGTTTTCAACTAGAATTCATGGTTTGTTTTTCAAAGCGAGTGGAAGGAATAAGAAAATGGAAATTTTATCGTTTTTTTTTTTTCAAATCTTTATTTTATTTATATTATTCGTGTTTTTAGAAAATAAAAACAATTTCACTGAAAGATTTAGTAAGGTTTTTCATGCTGGATACAAAAAGAAGAGAAAGGCTGGAGTTTTATAATTTTTATTGATATGCTATTTTTCACACTTTTTTACCTGACAATTGATTTCGACGCTAAAATGTCTATAACGCCCTCCTAAGTTGTTTCCAAATTTTAACTATATTTATGTGTAATAGTACGTGCTAGGGGTAGCTGATTTTCGGTTTTTCGGAAAGTAGAAGGTGAATGGGCACTACTTGTTATGTAATATAAAATGAACCTTGTAAAAATGTCAGCTTCTGAACATGTAAATGAATTGTGGAAACATCCTAGTGAGACCTCAAAAAATTTCAGCCTTCTTTGCGCTGGTATTCTGAGATTTATTTCAAAAATTTCAATTTTTTTCTTAAAAAATTCCAAAAATTCCAGTAATAAAAAAGAAAAATTCTTCTTTTCTTACTAAACAACAAAGTAAATTTTGTATTCGGTTTTTCTTTTCTTTTTTTTAGAGGCCCTAAAATTGTTTTAAATTTTATAGAAAATTTGCAACAATAGATAATCTGTTGTTAAGGTGTATAGTAAAAGATTGGATTCCAGAGACACTTGGCACTCATTTTTAACTTTTAAAATATTGCATATTGATGTTATGCTCAAAATTGTCGTAAATTAAGCTTACTCCATTTTAGCACGAAATGAAATATAATTTAAAAAGCTCTATAAAATAAAAATTTCAGATTATACGCGCTCCATGACATACACAACAATAAAAGTGTTACACAATATTCCAAGAATCATAATTTTCGAATAATTCGAGGAGGGGTAATTATATCAATAATTTAAAGAAATTATCAAATTATTTTTGTCTATATTATTTTATCGACAAAAAGAAAACAAATAAACAGATTTAATAATAAATTAGAAGCATTATCGATTACATCGCTTTCCGAGGTTTCCCACGTTATACTGAAGTATTCTCAAGGTTAAGTAAGGCGAAAAAAAAAATTCCCCGCAATAAATGGCTGTTTAAAAATGGCCATATATTTCTGCTATTCTTCGTGGTCCACCTTATAGTTTAACAATTTGTTCTAGAAAACTGGTCTGTGAAATACAAATTAGCATAATCTTACTTGTAAATTGAATTTTCAGTTCGACGTATCTACGTAATACTTTTTTCATCTTTACGCGATGTACCCGCACAGCTAGCATACGCGTAGTTACGTAGATGAACTCGAGGGGCGGAGTAGCCGAAAAAAGTTTCCGTGTGTTCGAGTAAAGTTTGCAAGTTCTTGTAAAAAGTGAAAGCGAATCTATAATAGATTCATGCGGGATACGCATATTTCAAAAATTACATTAGCCTATATAAATAAGTTTTGACAAAACCGTCGGAAATGGTCGAACGTTAACGAAAGCTAATGCGGTTGTCGGAGTAGATTTACATTTTTTTCTCGCAGACCGCTCGCGGTTAAAAAAATATCAACTTGAATCTTATCGAAAAAACGAACAGGGTCGGGGTATCGAAAAATTTTACCAAACAGAAATACATATAGTTTACTGTTTGATTTATACCGTCTCGAGAATATGTATATAAGCGTAGACGAGTATATATCGGCGAACTTTTATAGAAGGGGTTTTCATTTTAAAACGCAATAATAAATCAAACAAGTTGGCGAATTTACGAATTGAAGTTGGGCACGAGCTCATTCGATTGGTTGTAGGGATGATTTTTATATTTGCGTCTGCGGCGAATTTACTATAGTCGAGAAGGGAAACTTAAATGACTAGAAAAAAAAATTCCACGCCGAGCAAAAAAATAATAACGCCTTCGAAACAAATTTTTGATTACTCGTTCGAAAATTACATGCAATAAAACCGAGTTAACAATGTTGTTGCTAGGAAAAGTATTGGAAAAGTTTGGGGGCTTTGGGGCCGACGTCGACGCGATACGAAACAAAGGAAAGTTTCACAAAAATGCCCATTTCGCCAGATTCGTTCAGGGATGGTAGTAGGAGCTGGGAATTCATTCGCGAACGATACGCAGAGTTTAATCAGCCGTTAGCAATCCGAGCAGTTTAATTTTTATTGGAAGAATTGTTGCGAGCGTAGTTAAATGGGTGAAAATTTCTCGAAGCATTTTTCATTTTTCGCCGGCGCTGGTGTTTTTCTTTTATTTTATTTTTTTATTATTTTATTTCTCGCGCTCATTCTCTGCGTTTTTATTATTAAATTCAACATTTTTTGCCACTTCAATCGGAAAGAAGTTTTAGCTATTTGGTATATAGCGTACGACGACGCTTCGCGAACCCTACCCCTTCCTGTTGGAATGATGAAGATGCGAATTATGAAAATTTCACGTTTGTTGTAACCCGATATAAAGAGAGACGAATTAAGATGGAAAAGATAAAAGAATGAAATAAAAAGTTGAAACGTAAAAAAGTTATAAGAAAAGAATAATTTAAGTTCTTTGATTTAAAAAAAAAAAAAAAAAAAAAAATGCGTTAGTATAGAATAATACTTAGAATGAGAATGGGAAAAAAACTGAAAAAACTTATGGAAATTAAGATTTTCAGTTTTCGGTGGAGGCCTTCGCTGTAAATATAAAGTCCCGCAAAAGAAGCTTAATTCTCGAGAAAAGTTTTTTAATTTTTCTTGTATTTCAGCGTTTTTTTTTTCGTCAATTTTTCTACTTCGCGTCTCCGTTATTGTATTTGGTTAAATATCGCGTTTTCACAATAAATGTTAAACGTTCGTTTCGAGTTGTTTTAACGAGTAATTTGAATTCCATGTTCGAAGTTTTTTATAAAGTTATAGCTCTTCGCTATGTTACCGTCGAGAGAGAAAAGTCTGAAAGTGTCGCTTCACTTCCCACTCACAGGTGTTTTCTTACAATGGAACGCGAGTAAATATGATTCAAATCGATCGGTAGTCGGTGCCAAGAATTCTATTTAAGCGCCATCGGCGTTTCAGAAATTACCGTGCTCGGATATTAATTAAAAATCCGACTGTTTTGCATTTTAATTATTACCTCCGTCGACGCACTGTTCTGAAGAGTTTTCTTAAAACAATTAACACGTGGAGGAGTTTGGGGACTTATTCGATATTGTCGTTTAAAAATGCAAATGAGCGCGGTGTTACGTCACTTTAAGATGCTCGAATTTGATAAATATTTCGAGTGTCGTCTATGATGATGGCATTTATTATATTTAACGGTATCAGCGTGCTGAGAGTCGTGACAATAAGCTTTGGGCTCTACGATAATGGGATATATGAGTGGAAAATCTATCCTCATATAGTATAGGATTTTAACGTTTGAAAATTTCCATGGGGAGATTTTTCAAACTGACACTCTTTTAGCAATATCTGTAGAGCTTGTTGGTTATTCAGTTATTATAGTATGAGATGGTTCCTAGAGCGATAGTTGACAGGAGAGATTTGACTGATATGGATTTCACAAAATTATCCTATATACTATATATAACTTACCTGAAGATCTTGCTTAATTTAAATTTATACATTCACTATAGATAGCGTTGTTACAATAATAATGCCAGAAATTATATTATAAGCAATTCATTGAATTAAATGTATATCTATAATCTATATATACATGAAGTTGGTAGGTACTTTTTTATGAGGCAAATAGAAGAGTCCTCTGCATAATAATGGCATAAAACATAATAGCCTAATCAATAATAAAAACAGTTTATCATTAGAATAATTTGTAGCGTCATGAAAATAGGCAGGATACTGCAGCTCTAATATGTTATTGTGGGGTTTTCCCAGTCTCACCGTCAACACCACAAACGTCATGTATGAGAGTTAGTTGACTGGGATGCGTTATACTGAACACATATTATTCGTTTTTGCCACAGTGATTTTATCATGATGTCCTGCCCATGGGGGAATTCATGGGCGCACATGAGGTTTTTCATTTATCGTAATGCACCAGTGTCAAATTTCTAAAGTTACCATCATGTTTATATGTGCCGAATATAAGTTTTTTTTTGACACGACACAAGATGAGTTTCCTTTATTTCTATTCGCTACAAATTGAACCTTAATCGTTGGATTTAAATTCGTCTTAAACTGATTATAGATGAAAAATAGATCGTTAAAAAGTCTCTCTATGCTCGCTTAAGTAACTGACACAGTATTTATATATTATAATGTTTGCAACTTTGTGTAAAGCAGGATGTTGTTTTTTACATTCTTCTTTAACCCATAACATCATGATACGATTTTCATCATAATTTGCTTAGCCGTTCTCCATATTTCTGTTTTTTAAGCTTCTTGATTTTAATGGTTTCATTCTACTCGTGCACCCCTTAAATGAATCTTCTGTTTCTAATCAAGATGGGCTTTCAGTTCAGAATTTGAGACTTGTTTTGGATTGCATTTCTTCACTGTCGACAGCAGGTTTCAATACTTTGAATTACGTTTTTCTTCCAGTATGGGTAATGAAGTGAACTTTAGTTCTAAAAATTCTTTATATCTAGTTACTCTTCTTTGAATAAATGAGTTGGAATTTGTAAAGCTAGAGACCTCTATTATTCTGTGAAGGAGGTAGAATAAGAATAGAATAACAAAGAGAGGAGGCGAGGGACACATGACATAGATGAGTTTTTGTTGGAAAAATATCACTTGAAAAACACATGATTTATCCCATTTATCCCCAAAAAGCAGTTGAAAAGAAAGAGAATGTAAGCAGCCTGCACATTACTGGAGCTGAGTTTTCAATAAGGGTTTAACGGATTGTTCAGATCTGCAAATAACTTTTTTTTGATCTCTCTACTTCGATTTGGTGAGGGGATATGGAACATTCATAAAAATTCCTGTAGCAATTTCCCTTCTTATAGTCGTTTCTTGTTTTAACTCCCCTCCGAATTCATTTGGGAAATTAAAATCAGCATAGGTTAATCACATGAGCTAATTTTACCATATGACATCGCAATAAAAAATTTTCAACTTCTCATGTACCCAGACCACATAATTATTGAGGATTGAGATTTTATAGCGAAGTAGCTGACCTCTAGTGGAAGAAATGAGAAACGTATTTGCTGACATCAAGGAATAAACTCTCATAAAAGTATAATATACAAATTACTGTTGAAATTGTATACCCAAATTTTAAGCTATAATTTTTTTTTAAGATCAACAAAATGTTTATGTCTTCAGCATATAGCTAGGCATACACCCCCCCCTTTTCCCCCTAAAATTCGATTTTTTTTAAAATGAAAGTCATACCATTTGAAAGAAATGAGAAAATGAGGATTTTGAGAGAAAGAGAGAAAGGAAGTGAAGTAATTTATTAATGAACAGTCGATACTTTTACCTCGTTTTTTTCATAACTCGCCTCCTAATTAAGATACGAAAGTATCAATGACATGTATGGAATTCTCAAAATACGACCATTATTATTGGTCCTCTTCATACCCACTTTTTTTCCCCATAGGTAAGGAGCTGGAAGGCATTTAGATGATTTTCTATGAAAAGGTGGAAACTTTAGCCCCTTGGCGGCACGTGTTCCTCTCATTCGAGAGAGCTGAAATTTTCTCGGGGTAATGTGGGAGCATAAAAGAAAAACTTTGGGGGTAAGAACTCCAAAAAAAAATAAAATAAAAATTATTTTCTATGAGGTTAGACATTTAGACAACCCTATTACGTACGTTTGTAAAATCAGGTTTCAACCCTGGAAAAAATTCTTTTTCATTTCTGGAAAAAATTCGCAATTATCGTTAAAATTATAAAAATAAATAAAATCAATTTTTTTGTGCATATTAAAACGTATTCATAACATTTTTCGTCTTATTTTCAAACTAGAGCTACTTACACAAAAACATATTTTAATTTTTTGCAACTTTGGACTTGAATTTTGCGCCACTGAAATTCTGCGCTCCATGCACGTGCATGGAGTGCATGTGCCTAAATCTGGCGCTATTCATCGCTGGTATTTTCGATGAAAACTGCATTACCGATAGCATCTGCATTTGTTGAAAACATTTCATTATTTCCGAACGACTGTCGACGGTAACGATTATCGAAATCTCGAAAAGATCACGAATTCTTCCCATTATCACCCTATTTATATTTCCGAATGTACATATACGTATATGGGAATTTCATGTATGAGATGAAATTTCGTTTCGGTTTCCTCTTGGCTGAGGCGTAAGACAAAAACAACACGCTGCAATCCTTTATTGCATCTTGTCTCGGAATTGGTATCCGACGTATCCATCGAAACGTTGTACGCCGGTGTATACGCTCGCGACATCTGGTACAAACAGCGTAGCACGCCGGATCACTTATAAATGTCGAAATACAATAATAACGTAGCGAAGACAGATAGATATAAATGAGCCAAAATGAAAGAAACAAGTCACCTTTTATACCGCAGACGAAGGAATCTCGTTTAAGAAGCGCAGAAAATAAAACGTAGAGTATATCTCGTGTACTGCGGCATCGCGCCGTCGTACGCGAGAAGAAACCGCGAACGGGTTAAATTTAGCGTAAAATTTGCGAATTAAGCACACGAGCGACTTTATCGACGTATATAAATTTCCGTATATAAAGGTAAATAACACGTTTATATGGTTATTAATTTTTCGCCATTTACCTTTTATCGTGGTTCAGGGTTGTTGGGCCGAGGGCTGGTGAAATTATGTAGCTCGCGTCATCCAATCCATTAACTCGGCAATTACGCATTTACGCTTTTTATTGGCAAATTAAATATTGACGAGAGAATTTTTCTTCACTTTATTGTACCAGATAGATTCGATTTAAGGTGGTTTTATGGAATCGTCGAGTCGTGTTGGGAATATAGAATGGAGCTTTTTAACGCCATGAGCTATAGACGTGCTGCGTACGTTGATCTTTTGGTGCGTACTGAAATTTTAAATACAATATAATGCGAATATCAACGTTAAGCACCGTTCGACGCGAATATTTCAGTGTATTTTGCAGCCAACTTCTCGACACGTATGTGGACACGTTTTAATCCGGTAAAGAAGAAATTACGTTCACACTCAAACGATTGATTCGACGAACCGTGATAATTCGTGTCATGTGCTTTGCTTCGGAGATCCAGTTGGAAAAAAACTCCGAACGAAAAAAAGAAGGAAAAAGCTCCGTAATGCGTAACGTTGTAGTTTTCTGACATATTCGCCTTATAGTTGGCGTTTAGGGAGCGAACGCGTCGTCGATTTTCCTCATTTCGTATCTGGAAAAGCGAAAAGGGCAATAAGACCGTTTTCTGCGAAAGGATAGAGAAATTTTACTAATGTTGTTCGTTGATTCGAGTACACTGTGGAAGAGCTCGCGAATAGAAGTCTAATTTAAATTTCTTTTCGACAATTTAAAACGCCATAAATTTTCTAACGAATTTATTTTAACAGTCGGCCATTATACCGCGCGCGTTCCTACGACTATGTACGCGTAGCGTGCACGAACAGATTACATTACAAACGAGACCTTATTTAAGAAAAATAAACCTTATTTTCCCTCTCGTTGGGTACGCGAAGAGTGTCAAATACCATTCCTTCGCGTCGCTCTTCTCCGACGTCGAGTCGAACATTCGCCGAAAGTGTATCGTAATTTTTCGCACCGTCGAGAGGTCTTTGTCGCGGCTAAATTGAAAAAAATCATTTTACGCTCGACGTTGTTTTTATTCGCGCGCATACATTTATTCGCGAGAAATAATTGGAAAAACGCGAAAACGAAAGCAAATAAATTTCGCTGTATTGATGTTCCGATGGTTGTGTACACCGCCCCCGGTTAAGTATAATTTGTAATAGCGATTTTTTTTTCAATTACTTGGCCCCAGTCGAAGGTTATTTCGTTGTGGGCTGATTTGTATCCCGTGGCGAGGGTAAGCGAGGTTTTCAAAAGAAGTAATTACACTCGCGAAACGAACGAATTCGTTTTCAATCGAATAAAATGATTTATCGAACTTTCCAAGGTGGCCTTTGAATGAATCGATGGAGGTGGAATTTGATTTGAAAAAATTTCATAAGTTTTTCGATATTTGGATTGTAAAGGGCATCCAAACTCAAATTAAAATTATTTCGTATTTTACTTTTGACGAACACCGAGACAAAAAGCACGAACGCTCGCTGAAGCGGTGTACGTGGGTAGAAATCAACTATTGATTCATGAATTCACCATCCTCGAAAACTATATTATCGATTTGTGCGAGCATTTTTCACCATTCCGTGAGATTCATCCACCTCTTACCTCTACTTCCATTCTTACCCAATTGACATATTTAGTCTGTGAAAAATTACCTCTACTTCCATTCTTATCCAATTGACATATTGAGCCTGCGAAAAATTTCATAATTATTTTGAGTTAAATTTTCATTACAATGATACTTATTATGAGAAACCTAAATTCGAAAAAAAAATATGAGGGAAGGAAGGCTCTTCAGAAGTTTAGGTTTCAAACCATTTGTTACATCTGATATAGTCTGGATAGAGCGATGAGTTAGGCAGGTATGCGTCCTTTTGCCATTGCTGTTCAACTTATACGCTGAGGCTATCTGCCGAGAGGCTGTGGATGATCAAATGAGCGATGTTAAGGTAAATGGCGTACATATTCATATTAACAATATCAGATATGCTGACGTGTGGTAGTGCTGGCAAGCAATCAGGAGGAACTACAGATGTTGATAGACAAGGTCGTTCAATATAGCGAGGAATACGGATTAACATTAAATGTCTCAAAAACGAAAACGATGGTATTTTCCGAAAGACGTGTTCCGATAACTATTAAGGTCAAAGGGACTAACGTAGAACAAGTTGCTACCTTCAAATATCTTGGCACTAGTTTGAATGAGGCAGGAAATTCGCCAAAGAATCGTTCGGGCCAGAGATGCTTTCATGGGTATGAGGAACCTATTTACCGGTGTATTGCTTCGGTTCCCAACTGCTTCTCGCAGGTAAACTGGTGTGCGAAGTACTACATAAGGTTGTGGCCGTTCGGTAGTCGACACACACACACAGCGCATATGTTTTGTTTTTATCAATACGCGCTTACTCGAAGAGCATCGGACGCCGCAGATGCTCGCTGGACTCCATACTCAACTATAATAAACGCAATCGTCTCACACTATCGTGTTATCATTTCACACCAATCATCAACCCATCAGTAACACCAGCGATGATCTGAGTCTGGAGTTGAGGTTGAGAATGATGAGATGTTATTTCTTCCCAGTGTTGTTGTATGGATGTGAAAGTTGGACTTTGGATATGGCTACAGAAAATAAACTGAGGGTGTTTGAAATGTATTTATACTGTCGAGTGTTGCGAATATCGTAGATCTAGAAAATGACTAACGAAGAAATATTACGTAAAATGGGAAAAAACACTGAAATTGTTAACACTGTAAAAATAAGAAAAATCCAATATCTCGGGCGTGTATTGAGGGGAGAGAAGTACGGAATCCTGCGCCTAATAATGGAAGAGAAAATATGTTTGAAAAGGTCAGCAGGAAGAAGACAGAATCCATGGTGAGGGATCTTCGGTGATGGCTCGGTTGTTCGTCATTAGAGCTGTTCAGGAAAGCCGTCTCTAGGATTCAAATTGCCATTTGGATAGCCAACATCCATTAATGGAAACGGCTTTAGAAGAAGAAGAAGTCTGTGTGCATTACAATTTATCTATTGATGTGCACGTAATATGTATTTTATTAATCATCTCAGAACTTATACTTAATAGATATGAATGAAAACTGCTCAAAATTTCGTGAGAAAATATCGATGACAATATTTAGAAATCTATAGGTATCACCTGTATCAATTTATTTGTTTGTTACCAGCGTGATGTACCCTATAAAGAAACTTTTATATTATAATCTATATTATATGTCTAGGAGGTACTGAGCCACTCGTGGTCTCAGTCTGCAGTTTGTAGTAAGATAAATAATCTCTTCTCATTTTTTCGAAAGCAGAAGTTGTTAACTCATGTATGTAGTTTCCCAGTGTCTTGATGTCGAACTCACGACGGATTTGAGAATTTCTTATCTACCATGGGCTTTTGGAAATAATTCTCAGGTATTTATTCTGGAACATTTCGTGTTTGTGGACATTTTTTTTTGACATTGCGATCCAGACTGCACAGCTGTAGGTCAGAATAGGACGCAATAACACAGTGTAGAGTAGTTTACCAAATTTTATGCTTAGTTCGGAGTTCTTATTTAAGAGGGGGAAACAAAGTCGGCTGTATGCTGTGTTCAGTTTATTTTTGATGTGACTGTTGAATGAAAGTCTGGTGTCCATTTTCACTCCGAGGTAACGAACTGCTTCTTTGCTCCAGTTGATGGGAATGTTATTGATAGTTATTCTTGGACGTGGGGCAGTTGTTTTCGAAGTGTGAAGATCTTTGTTACACTTTTATTTGGATTCAAATCCAGTTTCCAATTTGCGAACCGGTTTCCGCAGGTGTCAACTGCATCTTGGAGGTGAGATCTGGCAAACTGTATAGGTTATAATTTTTTGGATTTTCGATTCCACTTGAAATAACGGTTTACTTAAATTTGGAAAAATTCTAAAATGCCCCGAAAATTTTTTTAATTTTTTGCTATGGTTTTATTTGATAGAGTGAATCAAAAATATAGACATATCCGGATTTCAACCCTCTAAGTGGAATTGAAAAGTTATGAGAACAAAAATCAGGTTATTGAGTTTTTTAAATTCTCTAAATCATTTTATTAAATCCACCTGAAAAGTTCGAATTCAGTTTAAAATGGATCTGAAATCAAAGATGACAAAACTTTGAAAAATACTAAAGAATCCTTAATTCCTCAATTTGGCGAATACGAAGTCCTGTGATTGCTGAGATAAAAACCTACAACATCTGAGAGGTTAAATGATGAAATCATATCCAAAAAGGAACCAGTAGGGGTGGAAGTGGAAGATGGAAACTTCACCCTTTGAGAAAGGTGATAACATACCTTCATGCTTATCGATTGTTCGGTTCACGTATAAGGTGAATTCGAATTTCGCGTTATATTACACCTCGAAATCATTCCCTCGGACGGTCGACCAACAACTCACGTTTTGCTAGCGCCCATCGGCCGCGTACATGGTTCGCGCAACACGCATTCTCGGCTACTTATCTCGTATAGCTAGTCGCGAAATAAAATCCATGTACTAAGTTTAACCTTTCACGCCATGGGAACTTGTTAGGCGGTCGGCGGACGGCGGCTGGAATGCGCGATTTACGAATAATGGCGGTGGCGAGATGAAGAAGAGCTGCGATTTTCACGTAGCGCGTATAATTTTAAGCACTTAACAAAGCGTACTGCGTGCATATACTTACACGGACGCTAATCTAATAAAACGTAAGGTCGTAAATTTCGCGCATGATTCGCCAAAGGACTCATTAATACGGACAATAATGTCACGTTCGCGTAGAGATAGCGGTTGTTTTTTTTCCTACTCCAACGGAACAGTATCGATTGCACTCCGGCGTAACCAGCGTACTCGTATGTAATAGCAGGCGCTAAATTACGCGACGATAAACGTTATTTAATTACATTACACGACGAAGAAGCCAACAAGCCGAACAAAGGAACGTGTAAAGAAAGTTTCCAACGAATACCTGGTATAGGATTTTAGGCTTAATGAAGATAACGAACGTATGCATTGCATCGTAGTCGGTAATTTTGATAAGATGAATTTATTCGCGTCAACATGTTACGCCGAGCTGTCACCTTAATATTCCGTACACGTCGGCGTGTAATTATACCTGCGGATTTTTCCCTCGTTCGACTCCTAAATGGTGCTAATTGATTAATCGCGTCGAGTGTTTTAGGAAGGGCGTGCGTGTTTTTCATCAACGCAGTCGTCTCGTTTAATTACTCGTAACGCGCCCATTACCGGCGTTTAACCAATGGCGTGGTCCGATCGTAATTTTAAATTACTGTAATTAACAGACGCACCGCGTCGATTGCCCGGCACGCCATTACAACCGGTTGATAGCTACTGTATAGTCGTACATTCGGCGGCATGAAGTGTTCTGTCACGAGCGACCCTAACCGTTGTATTAAACAGGGTTGTGGGTTAATGAAAGCGATAATGTAAATATTAGCCGCCGGCTTTTTAATAATCCAGTATGGTTTAGGAGGTTTCGTAACGAGTCGTCTTAAATGACCCGATGATCGAAAATTCCATTACGCCTTCGTTATCGTCGTCACGTAATTAAAAGTCTGGCGAGAATGCGAGGGGTGTTATCGAACGTTCTTAACGAGCTGATGAAACGAACGCTTCGAAAAACGACCACCGGAATGGACGACGCTGCGGGTGCTCGAATGCTCGGCGGTGAGAAAGTACAGAAGAACAGAACACTTTTTTTGTCTAGAGTGGATACGGTAGTCGTATGGATATTGACAAATAGCAGATTCAAAAGTGGTTAGCTTGGTTGACTTACTTCAGGGTGATGATCATTTCATTCGATTTTTAGGCGAGTTTTTAACGAAGATGTAAGCTATTAAAGCCTACCTGATTTTTCGGAAAAGGGTGGTAGGAAAGTGGACCTTATATCTTTACATAATGTATCGAAATAATATGCTTTCTGCAATTCTGTGCTGCTCAAGTATCTAAGTAAAAATTATTTTTATTGAACTTTACAACTTCAAATTTATAATTTGAATTTAAAACTGTTCATTTGGTAATTGAAGATGAGCTTCATACGAAATTATGAGCATTTTTCAAGAAACACTCACAGTTTCGTGAATCAAAAAAAAAAAACTTCTGAATTCCACGTATTTTTCTGAAATTAAGTTCACCTCCTTTGAGTCAATTTCAACACTCTCGCGAAGTCGTGAGTACAAAATTTTTCAAACACGTAATAAAGACGAAAACACGAAATGCAAAACAATACGTCGAGTTCTGAAATCAAACGAATAAATTCCCAAATCCAGCTTACACGCAGGGGCGTACCGAAGACCTTCTTCAGGGGTGGGGGGGAGAAAACCAAAAATTGCCAACTAATACCATGAAATTTTACCAACTGTTGACTTTTTTTTTTGTTTTTGCTCCACAAAACAATATGATGGACAGTCTTGTTAGTCTTCAAAAAATTTAAATACTGCACAAGTGGTCAAATTTACCAACTTTACGCTAAAACTCCAAATTTACCAACTTTCCAAAAGCCAAGGGGGGAAGCTCCCCCCCTCCCCCCTTTAGGTACGTCCCTGCTTACACGCTTATCGAGAAGAAAAAAAATTTCTTCGTCGAATTTCGAAACGTCGCGCGTGGCGACGCGACGACCTTTCAAAACTGTTTTAAATGTCGTTCTTCATTCGGCGAGTTTAAAACACGCGGAGAAAGTTTACCAAAGTCGAATTAATGGAAACGACGAAGCATGAGCTTTTTAGCCGATTTAATACGATTTCAAACAGGTCGAGAATCGAGCAAGAGAACGTCTAAATTAAAAAAAACAGGTCTTTCAAATCAAAAGACAGCTTCGGCTTAACGAAATAAATCACTAAACACGATGCTAATTAATTCCGTGTCGAGCTTACGTACAAATTTAAAAATACTTACCTCACCGAAATTTCAGCCTCCTAGTAACTAATAAAAGATACGAATTCGTTAAGCACATTGTCTACGATGAGATGTGATTTACCGTGCAAAACTAAAACGTTTTATTTCAACACTTACCTCGTATATAAAACTGAACACTTGAAAATGAGCAAACGATTTGGCGAGGTTTTTACGTAACGCGATATCTACTTGTTGCTTAGTGGGAAAAAATTACTCTTTCTGTTTAGAAGCGAGTGTGTAAGTGTTACGGATGCGATAGCATGATGAGGAATTTGTCTCTCTCAGATGTGAGAATTGGTAAAGGAAATGGCTCGAGTGACGAATCCAATCACCATAAATATATGCTGTCGACCGCTAGCTAAAGATAAGACGTTTTTCCGCCTTTATTAATGGGAAATATGTACGAATAACGCGTGTACACTATGTAACCTTCTCCCCCGCTGGTGCAAGTATAATCTTGACCTTTGCTTCATACACGCGACACGAATATAATTGAAATTAACGTACGTTGACGGGTATTGTTGGACTGTAGCGAGCCACGCAGCTAACCAGCTATACCTACGCGAAATACGTCCAATACATTGTTACCCATTTAAAGGGTTTGTTTTATTAATGTCGCTCCGGGGTAGGTTTCGTTATTGTAAACGATTATCGTATTTTCAGCGTGCTTTGTTTATCCTCTCTGTTCAGGGTAATCTGGTCGACACGAGTTGCTTTCGGTATTGAAAATTTGTTAAGAGGAAAATAAGTATTCGGCCCTTTGGGGTCCGTGATTTTGGATTTTTGTTAATTTATTAAGTCGCTTAATGAGTTTATTTTTTTCTTTGAAAATCGCACTCTCGGGAATTTTAATCCTCTTAAGTGGGACTAGTGGGATATAATGTAGGTAGCCTCGGCTCTTTATTAATTTCAATCCCATAATAGTTTGGGTTCAATGTAATCGAGGCTCAGTAATTGACTCAATGCCGGCGAAGTATTAGGGTGAATTGCGAATTGCTGGCTGATCATGTTTTTGAGCCAACAGGTTCGATGGGGTAACCAAATCCTGGCGGGGCAGAGGCTTTGATTTATTTTTTGAGTTGAGTTTTGGAAGATCGGTGGAGGGTGGGTTTTTCAAATCTTTGCGTTTCAGACCATTTGTAATCATAAATGTCCAACTTTTTGTTGTATACACATATATTTTTCTCTCACGCGTAGCCCCAGCGGGTGTTCATGAAATTCGTTCTAACTTCGGTGAGAAACTCTTCTTGAAAATGCCCAAAAGTAATTTTTTTTGTTTTTTCGATAAATCTCAAAATGGCGGATGACTCAAATTTCGAGAGGAGCTGGAGAAAGGGCAAATTGTTCAAATTTTTCGTTTTTGATTTTATATGAATGAATAAGTCATGGACACCAACATATCCGCATTTCAGCTTCGTAAATGCATTTTGAGGGGAGTTAGAGCAAAAAACAGCTTTTTGAGGAATTTTTGAGTCATGAAATTTCTTGAATCTTCTATATCTCCTCACCAAATCGACCTAGAAAGGTCAAACTTTGTGTATGGGGTTGGTTGATGATCAGAATATAACCTCTCGAATTTGAGTTAAATTGATCCAAAATTGCGGATTATCCAAATGTGAGTAGAGGTTGAGGAACCCCAAATTAGTGAAAATGTAATTAATATAAACTCATAAGATTATTGAGGATATCTTTACACCTAATATTGGAGGTGAGAAGGAGGGTGTATCGACTTCAAAATGTGGTAAGGGTACATGAGAGGTTGAAAATTTTTGATTGCGGTGTCATATGGTAAAAGGAGCTCATGTGACTAACCTATTCTGATTTTAGTTTCCCAAATTAATTTAGAGGGGAGTTAAAACAAAAAACGACTTTTAGTGGGGAAATCGCTGCAGGAAATTTTATGAATCTTCCATATTTCCTCACCAAATCGAGGTACAAAGGTCAAACTTCGTATGCAGGGTTAATTAATGACCAGAATATGATCTCTTAAATGTGGGTCAAAATGGATCTATAATGGCGGATCTAAAAATTTGAGGGGCCTCAAGTAGTTATAATTTGAGAAATATGTTTCAATATGATTATTGCCTGGTGAGAAATATCACATTTGTTTTAAATTCAACTTCTAAAGGAGTTTTGAAAGGTGTAGGGTAGGGATTTTCAAACTTTGTGTTGGGTGTGACCTGTGGACATGAAGAGGTTGGTATTATAGTATGCAACCTGAACAAGTCTTAGTTATGAAAACTCAGCTCCAGTAATGCGGCATTGCTGCTTACATTTTTGTATTTCTGTAGATTAGCACTTGTGTAGGGACTACAAAGTTTCACCAAGGGGGCTGAAATTTTTCTGAATAAAACTTAGCCTTCTCTCATAACCCCCTTTTGGCTATGACTCTGGCTTGCAGCTACTAGAAGCTTATGCCAGTCCTTTCCTCGTGCTAGACGTATTTTATAAACTACAAAGAGAAATTGAAACCATTTAATTCCAAATTAAACATTATTATGTGCAAAATCAGCCTTTATTTTTCCACTTTTCTGATCGCTTGATAGATTCGGCTTTCGAAAAAATGAGTCAAGTAAATTAGACCACGAAAATAACATTTTTCTCGCCAAAGTATCATTCCAACACTTCCAGTATCGTTATTTCGGTTGATTAGAACATTCATACGTCATTACTGAAGCGCTATTAGCGTATTACCCCCTTTTTCACATTAAGGGGAGCACCCATTAGTGGCAAAAGCGGTATGTGGTGTTTGCGATATATAAGACAGAGTGTACGAGTCGGCGAATTTTTAACGTCGCGGCGCGGAAATAAATTCGCATTTGTTGGCGCGTTGAAAGGCACGGGTTGGCGTTTTCGCGTACAGCATACACAAAAGGCGGCGAAGCGACGTTATCTTAATAAATAGCGTTATATTTTCGCGCAGAGTGTTTTCAATTTTTTTTATTAAACATATTTTTGTCGCCGAGTATTTTTTTCTCCCTAGCGTATTTATCGCGTAACACATTTTTCATGATAGTATTGGATTAAAGATAATGTAGTCGGATAAACCTCGGCCGTATTCGCGTGATTTGCGAAAAAATACACGTTCTTGGAAAGCGAATATTTAAGACAGGCAATTTTTAATATTTCGTCGAATTTTCGAATTTTTCTCCTTTCGTAGACGATTTCTACGCGGCTTTGTGATGAGCTTGGAATAACTTGGTGTCGAGTGTTGGCGTTTTCGTTGATTAATTCGTATTTTTGTTTGTTACAGGTAAGATTCCTTCGTTGGAGATTCGAATATCAAAGCCATCGGAGCCATGGAGAGATGAAGTGGAATTTATCTCATCTGGAGATATTCTACTATAAATATATACGAAGAGCTGGATTTTGGTTTTTCGAGTGAAATCACGATGCTACTTTTCCAACATTACTCAACGAACAAAGAAAATCGAGGTTTCAGGAACAAAATATCGTATATTTGAAATGAAAATTTCTACGAATAGTTCATGTACTACCTTTTTAGTGCATGCTAACCTTCAAATCAAAAATATGTTTTAACGCTTTCGAACTTACTTATTTGTGAGTATAAAAATTTCTCTCCAGCTGGTATAGAGAAACTCATAATAAAGCAATTTTGGAACGATGAGTTGTGGGTTTAAGGATACACTTCAACTAACGTAAGCTTCAAGCTGGCTTCAGCTAAGTTTTGTAGCTTCTTTGACTATGTTTGTTCTTTAATGCACACTTCGGTTCCCCTTCATCCTTCACCATATTCTGTGATCTTATGGTGTTGTTTTTTGCTTATGTTTCAGACCTAAGGTTATAATGATAATTTGTATCTGAGGTGAATTTTTAATTTCAAACCATAGCTATTACCTACCTGATTTGGTTAGAAGAGGTGGGGGATGGAGATTCCATATCTTTGTGTTTTAGGTTATTGGCATTTGTCCAAATTTTTGTTGTATATATTTTTTCCCTCGCATAGCGCCGGCGGGTATGAATGAAAATTGCTAAAAATTTTGTGAAATTCTGCAAAAGCACCTTTTCCCTTTTTTAAAATTCATTTCAAAATTGACAGTATACTCAGATTTTGAGAGAGAGTGGAAAGCAAGCAAATGACTCAACATTTTTTGTTTTTGAACTCATATGAGAGAGTAAATCACGAACAACAACATATCTAAATTTTAGCCTCCTAAGTACATTTGGAGAGAAAAAGCAAAAAAACGTTTTGAGGAAGTTTTGAGTCATAAAATTTCTCGAACATTTCATATCTTCTCATCAAATCTTCCTTAAAAGGCTAAATTTCGTATGTGAGGTCAGTTGGAGACCAGCATATAATCCCTCAAATTTGGGTCAAAATGAATCCAAAATGGTGGATGACTAAAATTTAAGCTAGGCTTGAAGACCTTGCAATAGCTCAGATTTTATAAATTTGGACTCATATGAATACTAAAAATGAGAAGTATCCAGTATGCTAATTTCAACTTCCACGTAATTATGGAAGAGAAGAGAAGGGAAGGTGTTATTGTGCTCAAAATACATACAAGGGGGTGGGGGGACGAAAAAAAGAAAAATTTTGATTATGATGGCGGATGATGAAGCGGGTTAAAGTGATTATGATATTTAAATTTTTGCGCTCAAAGTTAATGTGGGGGGGGGGGGAAGGAGTTGAAGCAAAAGGTCCTTCTTGATAGAAGTTTAAGAAATAAATTTTTCACATTCATATCTGCGTACAAAATTGACTTTGGAGATAGTGAAGTTAAACTTTGTACGTGGGGTTGGTTGGGGACCAGAATATGATCATTTGAATTTGGGTCAATATGTACTCAAAATGACAGATTGTTGAAATTTGAGGAAGCTTGAGAAGCCTTGAGCAGTTAAAATTTGAATCAATAGGGGTTTCTTTGATTATTGTGCGGTGATTTTAGTTCATGTTCATATTCATACTGCAATATATTCACGATTTGAGCAGGTCCATGCATTTAAGTCCCAACCTCCCCTTCCCCCTACCATGAACTATTCAGAACTAGATTTCGATGTAAGTCAGCATTTTTGTTGGCTGTGTCACTGTGAAGTGTAATATGTACAATCCTGTGATAAAAACCTTGATGGAACAATATGTGCCAAACTGCAGGGCTCTTCGGAAGGCTAGATTGGAATATACGACCTTCTTATGAGAAGTACGCCCCAGCGTAAGCGATGCTCAGCGAATGTACGTACCTCATTCACGACCTGGGAAGCATTTCGTGGCTCATAAAATTCGTCGAATATTAGATATGGATATTTCGCATAATCTGTCAATCGAAGATAAATACTCGACTACAGCGCCTACCACGAAGTTATTCCATTCTTTGAAAAGCTACGGAAAAATATAATTAACGGAAAAGTTTCTCGATTGAAAAATAAATATTTACGATGCGAAGTAAACGATAAAACAAAAAGTTATATCATCACAAACGATGAAAACCACACCGACGAAACTTCGAACAATTCGGTAAACATTCACTATATAATAAAGCAACAAGCCAATCGTCCAAATAACGTTTTTACTGCAATCGGCGAGTATATATACTGGAAGATAGTTTTAATTTATCGTATAAAACAAGGTTATTGCTCGACTCGCGAGTCTGGAGTCCGGACGTGTATTACGAATCGTAAATACGTAAAGAAGATCGGTACCTCTTACCTTCCGGCCATTTGTATGTCTCATTCTATCATGAAATTACCTACTATATCGCGATATAAAATCATATTATTTTAACTTTCAACAAGATCGGATTGGCATTCGTTGAACGTTCATGCTATGGTATGCTGCGAATTAAAAATTACGACGATATACTTTTCTCGCGTTTTACTACTTCGATAACCTAAACAATAAATATGAGAGGGTCTCTCCAACGAGCATCCAATTCTACGCACGTTACTGCGAGATGATTTTCAATCAGTTTAGCAGATTTATTGGAATGTCGATGTTATCATACGCAGGGGCAGTGGAAGCGAAGTGCTGGCAACCAAGCTAAAATGGGTAAAGCTTCGAATTTGTGATTGCTGTGGTTTAATCCGCAGATGCAATAGAGATTGCGAAAAAGTTACGATTATCTGGGCCCGTCAGTGTGACTGGTGTTATCGAGAGTAACTCGTTTCAGCTAACCGGTGATATTCAATCTGTCTGGGTATAGGAAAGTAAATCCTGGTTAGGACAACCAATTATAAAATCAAATTTTACCTCCGATTTGAAAGAAGTGAGGGTATGAGAGCAACGTCGAGCTTCGGTTCCATCTCAAACAACCCCTCCAATTGGAATTGGGAAATATACAGCTTACCGAAGTGTCGATGAAACTAGTCTAGCTGTCACCTAGCGGCGACTTTTTCACATTTCGGTGTCGTTTGTTACTTCTCGCGCCGATATGTATACAAGAGGTAGCGCGTGAATTAGCATATGGTAAACAAACGCCTTTGAGGTTACCCGCTGCAGTATCTTAATCTGCATACAATACGACCGCATCACTCGTCTTCAAACATTTGTCCCGAAAACCAAAATAAGAAAAAACTTCGCTTCGTATACTGCGGTCGGATTCTTTTTGTAACTAGCAGCGCAACCGACGATCGAAGTAAATTATTTGGGTAAACAGCAGAAAATGCGATTTGTTTGAAATATGCTAATGCTTTCGAAGCTAAGCGTGAAAATCGTTTTAAATGTGTAATTCGATTGAACGATTTTCATCGCATAAAACGCGCTGCTCTTTTGTTTACTCGAACCATTTGGCATATTTTGAATAAACGAAAAAAATGCCGCTTAGGTTTGATCGCGAGCTTTTGACAAGTTGCGGTTACGTTACATCGTTAGTTTGATACGTCGTCGATTTATCACCACCGTCGTAATTCTATAGTACGTCAGATACCACCAGGTCTTCGAATTTTGTCTTATATTCCGCCAATTACGCGCCTCATATCGCACTCGTCACAACATTATTTCTCAGGGCTTTTTTTAATCCCGAACAGATCAATATGTCATTCTTCGTGAAACCTAAGATTCAAGCTCGCACTTCTCGTTAAATAAGGCAATACGATATTTTGCCGCCGAATGCACGCCGCATTGTGAATTAAAGATCGGATTTTCAAAAACGATAATCCGATCCGACGCGTCCCTTTTTGTAACAGCTTCCTCACCCTTGCCCCTGTATTTAACCACTACGCGAATATCCGGAAAGATTCCTATATAATCTCGACCTACGAGTATATATGAGGCTTGGACATTTTGTTATTCATCAAGTGGTGGGTACATTATTTAAACAATCTATTGAGGAACTAACGAACTGCGTATAATAATGCGACGAAATTTAGCCATACATTTTGAAACGTGTGAGTAGAAAGGGCACCTTGCTTCATACGATTGAGGATTGCTGTTTGGTGATATCAAAACATCGCCTTGTCATTTGAAGTTTGTAAGTTACATACCGTTTTCATGCATGGATGCATTTCGTATCACTATTTCTTTAACGAAACGAGGAAACGACCGAGAATATGAATGTAGATTCTTTTCACTGTTTGTTATCGGCATGAAAAGGGTAATAATAGACTGAGATGAACAGAGTACAACATTTTGCAGATTTTTTTGTTAAGTGAATTTCACCTGAGTTTTTGAAAAAAGGGTACCAATTGCATCATTTTCACCAAAAATTAAAATAGAGAATGAGATTCAAACCTAAACAAATATCAAATTTCATAGCGCTGAAGCGAACAAAACTATTAAACTAGAACTGTATTATGATTGAAATAAAAACTCGAATGCGTTTAAGCACAGAAATCAGCAATTTAAATTAAGAATTTAAATCAGAACTGTAATAGAAATTTCATAAAAATTTAATCAGAATAAGAATCGAAAAATCAATAGGATCAAAATACAAAATGAATTGTAATCAGAACTGGGAATCTGATTTAGAAATTTATCAAATATTAAATCCCATAACATTAAATTCAACAAAAATCTAGATATAAAATATTGGAAATTAGTAAAGTTTGAAAAACATTCGAAATAAAAACTGAAATGTATGGTATTGATGTATGAATAGGAACTGAAATCAGAAATCTGAACAAAGAATTAAAATCAGAATGGAATATAGAATCGCATAAAAATTTCAATCAAAATTTTAATTGAAGTAAAGACACAAAATTGTCATTGTATCTGAGAATTGGGTTTAGAAGTCCAACAATTATCAAATTTCAAAAAGCAATTCAACAAAAATTTTACTGTGAACGAGAATCTGAACAGTAATAAAGAACTTAATCAGGAATTGCAACCGAGAATTCAGATAGAACACCGAAAGAGTCGTGCTCTGGTGGCAACTCTTGAAAACGCTGCTAAATTAATCTTAGGTGCTGAACTGCTTATAACAAGATTAATTTCGAAGTGAATATTGTAATAATTATATTTATTTTAGTTAAGGTTTACGGTAAATTTATAAAATGTAAAAAAAAATTGATAAGAGTTTATAAATAAGAAAATCACATCCGAATTTATTTCATCTATGTTGATACAACGTTATGGAAAATATATGGTCACTTTTGTAGAATATTGATAAGCAAAAGCGACGCTGGCGCGCCACTGCTCTGCTCCATCCGCATTGAAATCATAGTAGAAACAGAAATTGCTTAAAAATTTTAATCGAGACCCGAATAACCGCTTGAGCGCTAGTGTTCTAACGAGGTTCTATGGGGCATGTATGATTTTATCAGTAGTTTCCACCAATCAGATTAAGGTTTATAAATCACTTTAAACACGTAGCCAGCCAAGTTTTTTAGATACACAAAGAAAATCAACGCTTTGTTTACATTATACATGCCCCATAGAGTATTTATAATGACTGGTCTATGTTCTAATTGGTCATACGTCACGCCTGTAACAACCAATCAGCAAGTTGGAATGTGCTAAATTTACCTCAACTAACTCGTAAAATAAAAACACAAATCAGCTGATGATTCAAATCACAAACGAATTTTAGTCGTTCATTGAAAACTGAACGATATTATTTAGGGAGGTAGAAATGAAACTACCTACATTTTATCACATTCTAGCGTTATGATTGGTCATTACGCACGTAACATATGACCAATTAGAACATAGAACAGTCATTATAAATACTCTATACAGCCTCGTTAGAGCAGTTACACTTTTCGCCACTAGATGTCAGCCACTTTGCGTTCGAGTCCCAATCAGAATTCCAATTGGGAACAAACAGTGTTGCCAAATGTTTAGAAATTTTTGCAAAATGTATCTTATCTTGCGAATGTTTGCCTCTTGGCCATGCTTACAAAATAGCTTTAATTTTTATAAAAATCCAGACAAGAAAAATTATTGAAAACTTCGTTGAAAAACTTATAAAATTAAATGATTACTTTTTGTTTTTTATCTGTGTCAAAACTGTCAGAATTGCCGAATCATAACTGTATCAACACCACTGTATCACAATAAACCGCTCTATACCTTTCATTGTTTTGAAAATACTCTGATTCGAAAATAGATAGAAAATAGTGAAGAAATCTGGCAACTGTGTGATCAGAATTGGGACTGAAATCAGAAATTGATACCAAAAATCAGATTTGAAACTGGAACAATTATATTTTTTACGATGTGAATGAAATTTAAAATTAAGGGAAGAATCAATAGTAGTAACTTACATCAGAACCTGGGTAGGAAATAGATTGGAAATTGGAATATTGCAATAGAAGTTGAAATTGAAAATGAAAATGAAATTTGAATCAGAATTAAAATCTGAGTTTGAATTGAAAGTAAAGATGGAATTTGAATTCATACTATCATACTAACCTCACACCTAATCAAAACTATGGAAGGATTTTCAGTTCTAAAAAAAAAAGATTTTTGCAATAAATATGTAAAAAAGTTATTTCAACTAATTACATAATTAAAACATTCTAACCGTGCCTGTTCCTATTAGGTGATGAATGTAGCCCATTAGAGGTAGGATAAAATCCCCCGAAAAATGTTTACAACTTTTTGAAAAATGAAAATTTATTACTGCTCCTGAGATAAATAAAAAATATTTATCATCAAAAAAATATTAACGATGAAAATTTAAAATTATGTAATCTGAAAGATATCAAATCGAATGTGAAGAAAATTAATAAAAGACATTTTTTATGTTATATCTTCTCATAGCTACGAATGGTTTTAGGAATTTCATTTCTCGACATGATACGAGAAAATTACTATATATATCAAAGAGTCCATACGAAATACGTATAAAGCGAGTGCGTACCATACAAAGGAAAAATACGGAAGCAACAATCGCTAGATTCGTATTCTCGCGCAAAAGGAACGCCTTTACCCTTATTAAAATCCCGATACACTGGAACTCGTAGAAAAACGCCCTCATAATAAATTCATCTCTCATTATTAAACATCAATCGCGAATATACGTATGTGCCTGGTATGGCCGGTACCGGTCGCGAAATTCCACCGGAGCGTGTTTGAAACGACGCACGATTTCCCTGCATTTAGATTCGGCGTCGAAGGTTACCATATTGAAAAGTTTTTCATTTGATAAAAAATTTCTACGCGTCGAAACAGCTTCGCAATTGCTTACACGTATAGCCAGAGAATAACGGCTACGAATTAAATTTTTTTTGAAAGGTTCGATGATTAAAAAAGAGTTACCCTCGCGATAAGATTACACCCGAACGAAAGTATATAATGTAAAAGCGAACCAAGATGTGGGAATAAAATTGAGTATTGTTGGAGGAAGCTTGAGAAAGGATGGGTTGTAATAATATATACTATACTCGTATTTTTTTAAAGGTTGAATTAGTTGATTGAAAGAAATAACCCGTTTGGCTGAGGAGGGAATTTCTTTTGTGAAAATTTCATCGGAAAAACGAAAATAAATTAAAGAAAATACAACTCCTTTCGAATTACTCGTAATGGATTGTATAACCGATCTGCTCCGTTTCCTTTTTTTTTATTTTTTTGGTGTGTCGGACGCGCGGTTTTCTATGCTCTTTTCTTTAGCTGGGCAAAAGTTTCACGATAAAATTTCGGCCAAAAAATAAACTACCGTACATTGTGCCGGTATATAGTTTTCGGCGTGGTATGGCGGCGATTTCTTATTCTTATATCGTGTACATAAAAAATCGCCGCAACAATAAGGAACGCGAACAAAGTTGCGGGTTGTTTTGGCCGGAGCCTTTTTTTCTTCCTTTCGTTCGGTACATGACTAAGCAATACCATAAATTACACGATAGAGAACGCGAAGGGTTAACCGAATGAAAAATAGCCGGTATAATGAGCGTACCCACGAAACAATTAACCGCCCCCAGATATACGCGTATTCTTATGGTAAAAGTGGTATGGTCGTACGAAGAGATGCAGATAGAGAGAAATAAGAAGGGAAAAAACCTCTAAGACATCGTACGATCGTCCAATGTCGATATCGGAAGCAAAAATACGATTCAGGTCTGTACTCTCCGGTTCGAGCGTAGTATTCGTGATGATGGTGTAAATCACGATACTAGCCACCGGCGACCGATTCATGTTCGCTGGTTTTCTCACCTGTCTGTGGAAACGCTACGGGCTCGATAGTGTTTTCGATAATAATCGGTACGTACGCAGCACGCGGTTCTACGGGCGATTATACGTATATTACGATAAAGAGGGCGGTATACGACCTTCGAACCTGTAAGGCCGCACTCTGGCGACTTCCACTGCACAATTTAACGGTTTATCATGGAAATTAAATGGCGGCTGGTTAAACGGAGGTGTGTTGCGTAGGAAATTTTTTTATACTCTGTTAGGCGGCTCGTTTGAGTAGTCGAGTGAAATTTCGCCAAGTAGGTGCGAAGTGGTGTGATGCTTCGAGCGTATCTTTCGAGTGGCTGCGCTATACCGGTAAAGCATCTGTATCTGGAATGATGCCCAAAATCGCGGATAGTGTATGAATTTATACCAATTTTATCATCGCTTCGAGATACACGGATTATGGTGATTTCGATTCGTTTGACGTATATGGATCATAATTAATAACTCGTACATCAGAAATAGATGAGATTAAAAATACACCGACACCGAGGAAACACGAGCTCGAGGACGATACACATACACTCTGGTCGTATGGTACTAATCAAAATTCCACATAGCTATACATTACCATGGTATAGGTATCTATAGAAAACAAATACCATTAATCAAAGAAAACGCATCGTGAATACACGTTATTTTCGTTATGACAGCGAGTGAAGAGAGTCGAGTTTTACCTAAAGCGTTGTTCGACTTCACTCATCGGACCACGTCATTTTTTTTATTCATTTACAATATATCGCTGTACTACCACGTTGGAAACTCGGTATAGTACGATATTCTATATCTATACAGTACGATCTTATACATTACGATACGTAGGATTAATTAAGCCTCGCGTCGAATAACTATGTATCGCGAACGAGGTTTTTCGATCGACGACCTGCGCCATCTACGAATGGGTAATTAAAAAAGGGGCCAATTGGCTGCGACTGTAACGTAATTACGAAGAGCGACGAAGCGCGCCCCATCGAAGCGAATTTTTCGCTCGACGTAAAAATATTAATATTTCGTGTCGTGCCACAATAAACGAGCAGAAAAACGTTTACCAACAAATGAAATACTAAAATGATAATTTTAATCAAAAAACACCACCGAGCCAGGGCGAACGGAGAATTTTAAACACGCCAGGTTGTGCGATAGAACTGTGAAATAGATTCATTATCGAATGCGGGCACACCGAAACGATATTAAATATTTACATTTATCCTTCGCTATTTACAAAGCTTTATGAACAGCGACCCAATCTGTCGAATAATGAAGGGGAATGATATTCGATTCGATGAATTCGCGTCTGCTGTCTCGTAAAATTAGTCGTATGCGAATACCCGACGACGAGAGCGAACAAGTACGAATTTTGTTTGGTTTTTAGATACGCTACGGAGTTAAAGGTTGGCGAATTTTTTTTTTGTACCCTTACGGGATGAAACGGCGATACGAAGCGATTGGTATTTATCTTTGTTATCGTTATTTGTCGAGGTTTCGCAAATACTCGTACGATATAGTATGGTGGTTTTTTGCCAGTTTTACACGCGGTTAATTAACGTGCGGTGTAGGGTCTTCGTTTGTGTCATAATCATTTCATGGTTCTTACAGGGTACCGTGAAGGTAAGTGGTAATTTGTAACGTCTCTGTGTCAGAGCCTGTGATGTGTAAGAGTTGATTTCTGGAAGGGAAGTGTGCGAAATTTTACTTTGTTTCGCGCAGTAATGAGAAAGGTCGAGACTGTCTATCTTGACGACTTTTGTTCGACAATTGAACGAATTTATGCGTAAGGCATGAGTAAATTCCTTCATAATTTTCTCGAGCATTCGCAGATAATAAATACAGATAGCAGGTGCAAATTGAAGTTGCTTATGGTAAGTTCAGGTATTCTGCATGTTAATTTAGCCGTTCAGACCTGTGTTAAGTGGTTTTCAATTTATTTAATTCGGAAAAATAAAACTGATTTTTCTAAGATGAAACAATGATACTTATCATCAGTAAACGAAAAACATATTATGATTAATGAATTAGTAAGTCTAAGTATCAATTGGCGCCAATATGAATTCTATCAATCTTTGCGTTTTGATTTTTATTTTTTAATGGAGGTCAAGTTGGATGAAGGGAATGAAACATATTTCAATAATTTGAAAATATCTTGTGTATTATTAGGTGATATCAATTGTACTGCATACGTGCTAAAATATATTTTTTTTTTTTGTTTAAATTATGTACAAATTCAAATACAATAAAGTTTATGAACTTTAAATTTTTTATATGTGTTCAAAAAAAACTAGTAATCGGTACCTAAGAAAAGATAACCTATTTCGCCCATTCTAACAATAGATCATTTCTCTCGCATATTAGTTACTCGACCTGCTTAATTATTTTAAGGTTACAGCGGTTTAGGTAGACATATCTTTCATCTTACTCCCTACCTCTTGCCTATGTGTGTGTGAACGAACAACTTCGTTTTTAACAGATTTCAATCTCTCGTTTCCGTAAATAAACGTTATGAGATGCACAATCTCAGAAAGGGAGTGTGAAAAATAATCTTAGACGAAGTCAAATAATTCTATTTTTTGAATTTTTCGTTTACTATTCACGCATAGACTTCTGTTGTGGAGTTAAGCCTGGAAGAGGAGGGCAAAGGAATTCTGGGCTCGTGTTTTGAGCGCCCAAAGATCATAATTTTAGATTTTCAATTTCCAATGAGATTTTATTTTTAGATTCTCGATATTTCCTTTTTCAAAGTTTCACTTGTTTTAAATAAAAAAAAAAATAAAAAAAATGAAAGGAAGTGACCGAAAATTATATTCGCTTTTGTGCAAATTCTGGCCCTCCACACGAATGCTGAGAGCCACATGTGTGCGTAATGTAGGGTAATTTTTGGGTCTTCGGATACATATTTTTTTGTGCATTGGATTACTTTAGTTTTTTTTTTCAATTACGAATTTCTCAACATTTTTTAGAAATATTGTTTTTTTTTTAATTTGTTTTTGAATTTTTAGAATTTTTTATTTCAAATTTTTTTTTTCAATTATTGCAAATATCTTTTCTAGCTGAAATTTATGATCTTCAAACTATTCCTCAGTTTGTGGAAAGTTGGCGAAGATGTTGCATTTGGATCAAAATGAATCTTAACTGAGGGATGCAAGCCTGAACGGAGAGGGAGGGGGTTTCCCTTCGGGCCCGAGTTTTTTTGGAGGGCCCGCGATTTGACGTCTTGATACATCGATGCTAAAATCTGTCTTTACTACCTCCACAACTTTTTTCTTACTCTTATGATTTTTTCTCCTGGGCCCAGATTTTCTCTGCGCGGCCCTGAAGGCATGGCCAAAATTTAAGCAAGGCATGATGAGTCTCAAATGGTCCAGATTTGATTAATTATGTAGACTCATACGATTACTAGTGACGAAAATGCGAGAAGTATGCTATACTAATTTCATCTCGATACGTGATTTTGGAGAGGAAGAGGGGAAGAGGAGGGGTTATTTTCCTCAAAATGTGTTAGGGTAAAGGAAAGGTCGACAATTTTTCATTACAGTGCCATTATGATAAAGTGAGCCCAAGTGAATGAGATATTCCTGTTTTAGCCTTCTAAATCACTATGAAGGGAATTGTGCCAAAAACCATCTTTTGGAGAGAAAATCGCTGTAAGAAATTTAATAAATCTCGCCTATCTTGCTTACCAAATTGACCAAGAAAGGTCAAACTTTGTACGTGGAGTTGGTTGGGAACTAAAATATGAACTTTTGAACTTGAAACAAAATCGGTTAAAAATGGAACCAAAATAGAGGATGGCCAGAAGCCTCAAATAGCTATGTTTTTGTGATTATTTTGGACAAAAAGTACTATTGGTCTGACCTCATTCCTACGCTCACGAATCGGACTTCTGTGGAGTGTACCAAATTGGTCAGAGATCGACATAGGTGGCGTAACCTTGTCTTTGCAGTCACAGGGAACCGTGGTTACGATGCCTTTACGAAGGGCAGCACGAGTCACTGATGACGATGATTTCAAATTACACTTTTTGAGTGTTTTTAGGAGGGATGAAGTGAGGTTTTGGACTCGGTAATGCATGTGGTCTGTGAGCTTGTAAACTTTACTTGACACGGTTACTTATAAATGCAAACAAGCCCCAATTAAAAACTCAGCTCTGGTAATATGGTATCGATGTTAATTTCATTTTGTAATCTCACAACAAATAAAAAATTTAATTTAAATTAAAGGTGTTATTTTAACCCTTACAAAGCAACACATTACACACAACATGATGTTAAAAAGGACATACTTAGTGCTATCACTCCTGATGGCATACACCCGCACAACCGAAGAAATATCCATTTAGGTTGAAACCGAAACAACTCGCCCCCGCCAATTCAATCAAGGACTCATCCGCTAATCATACCAACTCTCACACTCCGTACCAAAGATACAATCTCGAAGACGTCGTCGGTTACTCGTCGCGTGTAATGGCTCGGTCACGTGAACGGACGACCGAGTACGCGTCCAGCAAACACGCTCGTTAACGCTTCACAAGGAGGCGACGAAGGGAAAAAAATTCCAAGTTGACTGACATCAATGTCCAACACACCTCGCGCGCAAATAACGCCGAAGAACTGCGGATGACGAGTTACGATAAGCGGCCAGAAAAAACCAACACGGATACGGAGAATAACGACCACGGGCTAATTTATTTACTTTGTTAAACGCGAGAAGATTCTCTTGCCTCTCGAACGGACGATATTATTACGGGAGAAACGTGAAATGACGAAAATAAGAGGATTCGTGACGGCGAACGCTTCGAGCTATGGATGAGTTGAAACGCGCATAACACCATCGTCCGGTAACGTAGGAGGGATAATTTCGTATAATTTACGATTATCGGACCGGGCTCGATTAACGACGCATACGTTGGTAATTTTCGGTCGTGCGTATGTGTTAGCCTTGTTCACGCATCGTGTACCTATCCGCCGAATAGCCCCATATGGGTACGCAACTAATTGGAGATTAAAAGAAACCACTCGCAGTTGAATTTATCCCACTTTGAAATTGCTACATACGAGTTTACGTACGTTAAAGGAAAAAAGTAAGCGAAAAACTCCGTACAGTTTTAATTAAAATCTCACGTACATGAGAAGAAAACGATTCCACGACGAAAATAAACTAAGACCAGGATAGCGTTTTAGTGCACCCAAACAATACGCCAGTCTCCCTTATCAAATACCGCATCTGAGTACGGCTTGCGTTTTCATTTAAAGCGATTAAAATGAGGAAGAAGCGCGAGAAGAAAAAAACGTAAGCAGCCATGCCGCATTACTAGAGCTGAGTTTTTAATTGGGGCTTGTTCATATTTAAAGGTAATATTGTCAAGTATAAACATCTCAACTCCACATCTGTCACATGCATTGCTGTGTCAAAAACCCCCAAATTATCCCTCCCAAAAACACGTAAAAAGTTGGATTTGAAATATATTGTACTTTTTGTCTGCAAGAATCGACAAAGCTCATATTTTTCAAATTTTAGTTGTTTGAGGCTTCTCAAGCTTACCTCAAATTTAGGTCATGCATTATTTTGGATCTAGTTTTTCATCAATTTTGAAACAAATTTAAGGTGTCATTTTTTGGTTCACCACTAACCCCACTTACAAAATTTGACCTTTCAAGGCCAATTCGGTGAGGAAAATAGAGAGAAATTCGAAATTCCTTGCTATCAATTCCCCTCCAAAACTCGTTCTCTGCTTCCACTCCCTTCCATATTTACTTAAAGGGCTAAAATTGAAAGATCTTGGTCAATTGGATTCACTTTATCATCTGAGACCATTGTCGAAAAGTTTCAAATGTTTACCCTCTTCCCCTCCCAAATCACGTGTGAAACTAGAATTAGCACGCAGAATATTTTTCTTTGCTGGTAATAAAATGAATCCCAATTTATCAAATCTGAGTCATTTGAGCCTCCTCAGCCTTTCCTCAGATTTTGGTCATTCACCATTTTGAATCCATTTTGTCCCATTTGAGGTCTCATATTATGATCTCCAACTGATCCCACATTGGGTGAGGAGAAATAGGAAATTGAAGAAATTTCGTGACTCAAAAACATCGTCAAAAACCATTTATTGTTTTAAATTTTTTCTAAATACACTTGGAAGGCTGAAATTTGGATATGTTGGTGTTCGTGACTCATTCTTTCATATGAGACCAAATACAAAATGTTGAGTCATTTGCTTCCTTTCCACTTCATCTCAAAATTTGAGTGAACCACCATTTTGAAATGAATAAAAAAAAACCAAGAGACTGATTTCGCAGAATTTTGCAACGAATTTCTCATAAAATTTTCAGCAATTTTTATCTATACCCTTCCGTGCTACACCCTAGGGGAAAACGCTTGATTATGTTTCATTCCACTAGTGAAAAGGTAATTACGAGAAAGCAATAAATCTACCAAATGGTCCTTTTTTAAAGTAATGTCGTACTTACGCGCTATAATATTGCACGAAACGACTAATAAGCGAGAGAAACGACTTATTGTTAGAATGGACAATGTAAGTTATCTCTTCCATGGTACCGATTACCAGTAATATATATTAGTTATGGCTAATAATCAGTTCACATTGTTACTGCGTGAGAAGCAGATTCAACCTTATGTAGTAATTTACGCAACACTTTATATACGAGTAGCTGTATAGTGCGACTTCATATAAAACTAGACTGTGTAGGGCATGAAAATCGGTGGAAAACATTTTTGATAATTTTTATTTTTTTTTGTGTTTTTTTTTTTTTTTTTTTGAAAACTGTGATCGATCAAGTGGCCTTCACTAAGGAAATGACATATGTGTATTTATAGTTATCAAAAAGTTGGGCATTTACCTCATGATTACTAATGACCCGAAATGCAAAGGTATTAAATCCCCCCTCCATCGATCTCTCTTTCCTAAATGTAGTAGGCTGTAATAGCGATGTTTTTGAATTGAAAACTCAACTAAAAGGAAAAATTTTCTACTTTAAATTAGCACCAGCCGAAAGAAGGCAGTGCGGTAGAGCGCACCCTAGCGTACATATAGGTACCTATGTCGGCGGGTATACCGGTTTAATTTATGGACAAAGACTTTTTCTCGTATACGACGAAGAAAGGAAAAGATTATCTGGCGCAATTTGCCATTCGTTACCGAAGATATATGTTCAACACCTTGTTACACACTTGAAATATGTTACCGACCGTCCCAATTTCCCTCGTCTTATCAAATTTAAAAGTTCTTTTCGCCGACCGACAAAACACAACGACCGCACGACCGTACCCCCCGAACCAACTGCGTAATAAAGATGGGAACAGTGGCAGAAAAAAAATTCCCTCGTAAGCACACGTCGGATAACAAACGGTCCGAATATAGAGGTTTAAATTTTAAGCGGATGAATTTTTTATTGTTTACATAAACCTATTGTTTATTAGGTTTTTACGCGCGCGAGATTTCCCATTCGTTGCGGCTAACGTTGAAAAAAAAAAATTAAATAGCCGGACGAACCGAGGTACCGGATTAGACGGGGTGAATAAGTGCGAAAAAGAGATAGAGACCGGGAAAAGCGCAACGATGATGCCGCCAAACACGATAACGTATTTGTACCGTCTGTCTAGCCTGGCGAAAAAATCCAGACAAGTTTTCAACTTTTTCGCCACTTTTTTCATTTTATTAACACCGACACGCGCGCGTTACAGCGAGTTTATATACGAGGAAATGCGATCAATTCGAACGACCGGAGTAAATAATGGTGGTAATTTCGAGTTTAATCTAATTCACCAGCTTCGTGATCGTAATCACATCTCAATATGGAGGCCTTATGTTAGAAGGTTCTCATTCTGTTTTCACACTCGACCGTGTACTTTGTCATCGCCACGTATAACTCGTCGCTTTCTTTTATCGAAAGCGAAAAAATCAGCCCGTTGAGCCCGAATCGGATAAGAGATTTGTCATTAATCTTGGAAAACGACAACCAGTAACGCCGGATAGGTTGGAAAAAATCCACCGATGAACCAATTAATTCGCCGACAAAATCTACTTATTTTTCCAACACCATCTTTCATTAGAGTTCCACATTGTTTTTCAATGGTTAGTAAAGCGGGCGTAATTTTGGCTATGGGCCATACCATTAGGTGCTTAACTGCTTACGTGTGGCGTCATGTGGAGCAGAAACTGTTGCGAAAGATCAAAGATCATTTGTGTTATCTAGAGGATAGATTATGCGAGGGCTTTTCACGAGCTTCTCTTTATGGCGCGTAAAATTCGTATTTAGACCAGAAAGTAGCATGGGTCAGATTAATTTTTTGGGTGAGACTTTTCTTCGATTTTTAAATATTGTGAGGGGAATTTTTATGGTTTGTTGCTGTATAGTTTTATTATTTTCATGATGGGTGAGGGGTAACAATTTTCGCTTGAAAATATCTGGTTTACCATTGGTAATAAGAGAATTAGCTTAGGGTCAAACGAATGAATATTTATGTTTCAACAAATTATTTTTTCCGTCGTGGTTCATAGTTGACCAATTACTGTAGCTAGCAAACATTCGTATGATGCTAGAATTTCATCTCTCATAAAAAAATCCTAGCTTTTCGTAATTATTTTGTTTATTGCTGCTAGGTGAAAAACACTTTGGTGAACGATTGAACTTTGCATTTATAACATTTGAGCAGTATGATTTTTTACTAAATCATATTTTTTTTTGGAAAGGATAAGAGTTAAGACACGAGATTTCCCACCGGAAGACTCAAATTTGTATTCAGTTTAAATGCAATAATACCATCACTGAAAAAACTAATTTTAAAACATTAATACTCATTCCTGAAATTTTCACACTGGAAACCTAACAAAACAGTAATTTACTTCGGTACTGTATAACTTTCCGTTTCACAGTAATAAATAATGTTATTTTAAGTAATTATTACCATCTTGGTCAAGTAATGTAACAAGCGGACTCATTACTATTTAATCTTAGATATCAATTATCAATCCCATAACATAATCAATGCCTCAAAAGATAGGAGTAAGTATTTACTATTTGTGAGTAAACAGTTCTCAATAAAGTAGTATCAAGTGCTTCAATAAATGGCACTGAGTTTTGAAAGTTCAGTATTCAGTACCAAACAACAGAGAATGAATACTCAACTTTCTGTAACTATTACCCTACATTTTCATCATCCATTTCTGAAAATGTTGTTGTTCAAGATGTCAAACGAGACACATTTATAACAAAATACGTGAAGAATCATTATTCGAAGTGTGAGTCTTCTTTCTCTAATAAATGGTACTACTGATTCCCAGACATTTTCCCGAATCCGCTTTCCCTAATGACTATTTTCCCGAATAGCTATTTTCCCGAATGGCCATTTTCCCGAATCTGTTATCCCGAAAAGCTATTTTCCCGAATGGCCATTTTCCCGAATCTGTTATCCCGAAAATAATGTTTCACAAATGCCCATTTCGCGAATACCTATATGATTTGTTACTAGTTTTTTATTACTTTAATCAGTACTATATGAATGGCCGCCTTGTGGAGGTAGAGGTAGATGCCGAGCTGTTCCTCCTCGCTGTGCGCCTACCTTGTGGAATCAGTACGAAGCTGTCTTAAACCATCTTCACAAAACAGATATTGCAAGCGAAGGATGGCACTACTGATTTCGGTTGTTACTCGGAAAACACCCCCCGGAGTTATACACAGCTTTCATTTAGCTACAGAAAGAACAGGCTTACACTGAGGCGATCATCGTTGAGTTAAGCATGTGACGCGAGGTGAAGGCGGCTCCAAAACGGAAATTGATTGATTTACATGATCGTATATCCGGAATTGTAGTTAGTTACTCAGGTTACGAAGGACGAGAGTTAGAATACCTTAGCACAATTTCGCACAATATTAAGCTTTGATTTTGAATAAAAAATCTAATTGTTTTTAATTTTTCTGTTCGGGAACAATAGATTCGGGAAATTGGGATTCGGGATAACAGCATTCGGGAAAATGGTCAATCGGGAAAGTGGATTCGGGAAAATGGCAGGGAGCTGGTACTACTATCAATTTGTAAATAATCAATTATCTTCTATAATAGTTGTTTTCTTTTCTTCTTCAAATTTCTGCAGCCTATAAAAATAGGAACCTAAATACAAAATCGAGTCAGCCTGATTTTCCTTAGTTGTGAGTGCGCAAATGATTTTGTTAGGACATTGAGAAGTACGTACATACCGGGTGACTACTTGATTCGAGCACCCAAGCGAAAAAATTAGCTAAAAGGTGAATAAATTGAAAACATATATGTATTTTTGACAATGAAAATATATATTAAAATTGTGTATTTCATTGATAAACACTTTTAAGCATTAAATAAATATTATTTATGCCATTTATTGTTCTTAATATCATTCAAATATGTAATTTATTTCTATGAGAGAAAGATTTTTGCGCTTGGGGTGCTCGAATCAAGAAGTCACCCTGTATATATATACTAGGGGGCTTCGCCCCCTGACCGCTTCGCGGCCCAACCCCGCTGCATTCTTCGCTTCGCTCGGATTGCCTATTTGATGTGACTCCTTCGAACAACATAACACGAATGATGATATGTATCGTGTAACGGACGAACTAACGCGGCACGGTAGACGCCACGCCCACAACCAAGCAAGTGTAGTGCAATACGGCAACGCGTAACGAACGCGTTAATTTTTACGTAATAAAAAAAGAGAGAAATTGTTTTTTCTAACTCTCTGATTAAAATTTTCAATTTTTTTTGCTTGATGACATATCTGCATAATTTTTGCGATTTAAAAAAAAAAATTTATCCAAATCCGTCCATCAGGAGAGGCTGGGCGATTGGAACTACATATTTTTGGCCCTATTTTTGTTGTTATTTTTTTCTTGTAGCTTTATATATATGATATATATAAAAAAAATACATCTTCAAATATGAATTGGATCATGCTCCTGTTTCAATTTATTTTACTTCCTCGTTTAATATGAAAATTCAACCTCAAGAGCGCAACTTCAGGACGCACAGTAGGACTGAAATGCTGCGACGAATATGAGTAAAATATTTCAATTATAGATAAACGAAAGCCGGCGGTCATCCTAATGGTAAATGTATAATCTAGTCCTATACATATACGAATGGGAACCGCCGCTCGTATTCGCGAGCGTGGAAATTTCATCAACGGCGAAAAGTTATATCGACGATAATACTTGTAGGCTACACGAAGAGCCTGGCTCGGCTCGACAATATTACTCGGCTTTACATTATGACCAGACTGAACAGTGGACAAAAGGTAAACCGTATCTAAGCATTGGCAGCACGGTCTATAGACGAAGCATTTTCCCATTTTCTCCGTACGAAATTCCCACAACGACTTTACGCACTCGTCTCTCCCCTCGCAATGCTCGGGCGACTGTAACGTTAAACAACGTGACCGGTGTAAATGAATTTAAAACCTATTACGCCGTCGATGACAGGTTGTAATGTTTTTCAATTAATTTTCTATTTCACTTCATCACGGTTTGGCTGAGTAAACAGATATTCGATGACAGCGACCTAACAGCGACCGATATTAAAAAAAGTCATTAGATTAGACCGCCTCGGCGTATTTATTCGGCCGCTCGAGCCATCCTTCCCCGAGTTGTCAGAAAATTGACGAGTCCGGTTCGCGATCGATGTATTATGAAATTTATTTACCGAAGACCCTGTTGTTTTTTCCCCTCGTAAATGATTACAGTAATCTTCAGGTAATCGGGATTAATTGAATTTTAATCGGTTCCCCCATTTTTATATCGACTCGGCAATCCGCAGCAAGCGCAATTTCATCTTCGTACCTCTGACAGACGAAGCGAATTTGCATTAATGAATTTCCGAACACGCGTTTTTTTCTTCGGTAATTACGAGCCCACGCGAGCTTGTATTCGTGTTCACTTTTCAGGCATGCTCGACTTGTTCTTCTATATTCGTGGAAATTTGCCGCAATTCGCGTTAATAAAAACGCATCCTGGGGTGGAATTAGCTGTGCTCTGAGTAAAAGGGGATAAGTAGACCCTTTTTTTTTCTCGCTCGAGCCAAGCTTATTATAATTTTTGATTCGTCGCCGGCGTCGATGGAGATAGCAAAGCGTTAAATTGTTGCGGTATTCATTGGAATTGATTGCCATTTAAGAAATTGTTCTAGCGTAAAGATGTTCTCGGCTAAGTGCTTCTTGGAACGCCTTTCGGGTTTGCGAAATTTTTTCGTATTTTTCTCTCTTATTTTTCGACGACTAAGGAGTACGCAGGGTGAAGCTGTTCTCGTTCCGATGGCGATAAATTGCCGCAGTTTATCAACGTAGAGGTTGACTCGATTTCGTATTCTTCGTACGAACACGTAATCGTGAATTTAGAATGGAATAGTTCGAGTAATTATACCATTCGAGGTTTTCGAGCGATGACGAGCGATCGTGGGTGCAGTTGAAACGATCACTTGGAAAGTACAGTGCGAAGGCGATGTTACTAGGTCGTCTGTCAATCGAAACAATTGAAGAGGAATTCTCACGGTACCCGGAAACGTTCGAGCTCCGGTATTTCATACCAAAAGAAAATACCTTTTATACGAACGATATCGTGTATCCCATATAGCGCCATTTCGCGTTTATTTTTTGCATCGCCCTGCGGTAGTTTCGTATTTCAGCGCATACCGCGGTAGCAATGGATGCACATTGTAAAGTATTGGTAAACGTCGCTAAACAAATTATTGCCATCGTTGTAACGATAAATTGAAATTCTCTCTCGTTAACGTCACCGTCAGCGTAGTATCGCGGACGATTTCCAATAGCGAATGTAACGACAAGCGGAACGCGTCTAAAATTCAAAGTATCCGGGTAGCGGCGCCGACTACCGTATTATTCTGGTCAACCGAAGAAGCGAATTTTACGAGTGGAGAATATTTTAACACCTGCGCTTGTCAGTTGTGTTAAACATCTTGCGTCGGGAAAATGGCTATAGGAAAAGAAAACGCGTTGATATAGTTTTCGTGACTTTATAAGCTCGTTACAGGCGACGCGGTCGCACACGTTCGTTTACGTGCGACGAATGAGGCGCCCGCCAACGTAGCCATTGTGTACGTGGTTGGTTACCAGTCGATGCGAACTTCATTCGGTGCGAATTCTGTGACCGGTAATTTAATCGAGAGATGTTTACCCTGGTTAAAAAGTCAAATAAGGTGCTTCGTACTTGGTAGATTGGGTGAAGTTTTGTACTTTTAGCCAAAAAACGACGCCAAACTAGCGACACAAATTGTGAAACGTGGGTTTTTAGCCATCGGTTATTTGATGGAAATTTCCTTGGCAACTTTAATCTTCAAAGTCTTCTAAGCTTGGAAAGCAACAGTGTCAACCTGTCAGACAATTTTATGTTTTTTTCCATATGAAAGTGTTGGAAAATCAGTCAAGTTATGTATAAGTAACGTTCTGTATAGCTACGTAATTGAAGGAGGGCTTGGGGTAGGCCATGGTTTCTTCAATTTTTTTTTGAGCATCAACTGGCCCTCCTGCTGATTGCCTAAGTATGCAAAACATCCTTTGAGAATTGAAAAGTTGTAAAAAATTTGTAGAGGAAAAAATATTTTCTATAAGTATATCGCTATAAATTGTGGTACATGTTTAGTGGAACATTGCAAAATCTAAACGAATAAAAGAATTTGAAGTTATTCGTTTAAATACGTGCTATTATTGAGTAAGCAAAAGAAAAAAAAAATAACAACAATAAACACAAGTGTGGTTCAACTTTAATTTCTTTTTTTTGAATTTCAAATTTATAATTTTCTTATATGGCTAATTTTCATTGAAAAAAATTGTATCTAAAAAAAAGATAATTTGGTGGTAGCCCATCTGGATTGAAAAATCGATATTTCATTGAATATAAAAATTATTTCAAAAATGAAAAACTCGATTAATGATAGAAAAATTAATTTATTATAGAAAAAGAAAGCAATTTTAGAATACTGGGATGATGTAAGTTGTCAATCTGAAAAATAAAAAATGACAATATTTTTTTCTAAATACTTATAAGAAATTGCATTGTTAAACCTCAATGCGCCTCCACTTAAAAGTATTTTTCTCTCATAAAAATTTGTGCGGTGTGTTTTTAATGTAAAAAGAGATTATGAGCAAAACAAAACTACAACAATTTTTTACATGTATTTTTGAACCACCCTAATAAACACTTACCCCCCCCCCACCCTGCTCATCAACACCATTTTTTTTTTTTTACTTAACTTGGTCCCATTAAAACGAAGTCATACCTGTATGTAGGTTGTATGTTCTATTTTAGAAACTCTTTAGAGTTCAAAAAGCACTTCAAGGAAGGCTTTAGAATCTTACTTCATAAATGAACGGTCTTATTCTTTGGGCACTTATTGCCCATGTCGTCATATTCTCTTAAGAGCGATCTGTATCCTTTCGTGTTGGGAAAGCAACTGATACTTATTCATTTTACTATAATTTACTTTGCTTGAAGTGTAAAAAATGCGAAGTTTTCTACATTCTCGCCCAATTTTCGGCCCAAATTGGAACGTAGGGAAAAAAGCAAGCATTTGGCTTTATGAAGAATATGTAAAATAATTTTGATTTTGTTAAATTTTTTTTCGGCCAGACATTATTATATTATATAATTAAATGAAAAACAAAGAAATTATTTAAAAGTGATAACTTTAACCACCCCCCACCATTTAAGAATAATTGATGGACACCCAAATGATTTCATTTTGATGGGTTATGATATGCAATGTGAATAATTTTTCCATTTTTGCGAATACATATTACTTAAAGCATAAAAAATATGTAGATTATTACTTTTACCCCCATATTTTGGGCCCATTTTGGGGCTAGGCGGGAAACGCGAGCATTTATCTTTTATAGAGAATCCAGTGTAGAATAATTCTGTCTGTATTAATTTTTCCTCTCCAAATCATCGTATTCGTCGTATAATTTAAAAACGCGAAATTTTCAAAAATGATAATTTTTACTCGCCCATTTTGGACACAATGAAACCACTTGGAAAGTGTTTAAAGGTTATATCTTATAAGAAATTGAGCGAAGAAAGTTTGTTTACTGACCTAATTTACCCCTCCCTCCACTCCTTTCAGAGCTATAAGCGATTTTCAGAGGTAATTGCCTCCTCCCACATTTAGCCGGTGGGGTTAAGGGTGCAACTTTTAGTATTACTTAGGGAGGCGTTCTTTGCATATATTGTAAAATCAGTTTTCCGGGAATTTTTTCTTGGTCCGAACCTAAAATGACTGAGCTATCAATCAATACCTATGGCTAAAGTTTAATATACATTTCGTGGAAGACTTAAAAAAATTATGACGTAGTTATAAAAAAAGTTGAGAAAAATTTTCAAAAAAAAAAATTGTTGAAATTTTTGGGTTTCTATGAAATTTTAGAGTTTCTAAACACCCCGGTACTGCACATTAAAATTCCAGAAAAGAGAACTTGGAGCCCCGAAATGTTGAAATGATTTCAAAAAAATCCTCGCGAATTGGTTTTTTTTACCATTTTTGACAACTACTCGTATTTTGTATTTGAATCATTTGATTAATAAAAAAAAACACACACATTTATACTCATTTGGGCATTGTTGAAGGAACACTAATAACATAAAACGGAGAAAAAAATCCCAATCATCAAAAATGACCTTCGCTATTTAACTTGGTTGAAAGACGACGTGAAAATCTTTCTTTTCAAGTATAAGTTCACCCGCGTAAGTTACAACGTTGAAATATTTTCTTCGAAGTTTTCAAAATTCGAGTACTTGTGTACACGTTTTATTTATACGGGCGTTTTATGGCGGGATTTCCGATTTTTCGACTACTCGTGCACGTGTCACTGACTGCGAGATTGAAACGTCAACTTTTTACTTTTCTTTCAAGGGTATGGTTTTAATACACCGGCGGGATTTCAAAAATAAAACGAGAACGATATTTTTATCACGAGTATCTCGCGGATGACTTCCAGGTTTCTTATATTTTATAAGACGTTGCCATTTATTGGAAAGCTCTCGCGACCAAAAAAAAGGGGCACCACAAAGTAAATCCCTTCTTACTCCAACTCCACCGAAGTGGTTAATTATTTCCCAGTGTACCCGGACGTAGGTTGTAAGCGACAAATTACGACGTATTTTGATGCATCAGACTCCGGAGACCTTAGACGAGGCGACGTCTCGTTGCCATAGTTTATTAACGGATAAGGATGATAATCGCGTATACGACGATCCATCCGCGCTCGTCGGCTAAATACATTATTCATTATCGGGATCGGGGCCAATAAATATAACTATATTGTTCGCGTTAGCGGCGTATAAGTTGTATACACGACGTAGGAAAAAAGCTCGACGCTGCGTTGCGTCGACATTCGGAAAAAGCGTGTAACGACGGCACGAGCCGACTATTAAGGGAATTCGGACGACGAGAAAATCATAACAGTTAAACGTTACGTTTAGCGACACTCGACGTAGGCGTGCTATAAAAGCGTGCACACGACGAAACCGCAAAACGTCGAGCCGCGATGAGCTCAATGGTCGGGATGGGACGAAAAAGCGACGTTATGCTAAAAGATGCGAAATTTATGCAGACACTCGAAAGCATTACGTTTATTAAACGAAACAGAGAGAGAAAGATGGGTCGTATGTAGTAATACATTTATACGACCGAATCCGAAAAAGCGAAAAGGCCACAGGGCATAGGGGAGCCGGTCAAATGTCATATACACATAAGTACGTCGCAGACTACAGAAACGTTGTCCTTTGACCGGCGGGCTGGTCATTAATGAGAGACACGATACGTCTTTGTCCGTATTCTCGACTCTGTTTTTACACGCTGGGCTCCCCGCGTTGCCTCAAACAACGTCCAAATTATCGCGCCGAGTCGCGGTTCTAAACAATTTTCTTGGCCGGTAAGTCGTACGTCGAAACGTACATTACGATGGTGGATTTCCGCGCAATAGCGCCGAACGTGATAGCATTTTCGGTAAGCTCTTGAATACCAAATGATGGTCGAAATATATTAGAACTGATTTACTTAATTTTTTTCGTTTCTTTTTATGTATTTTTTTTTTTTCGCCAACTCGGCATTTTCGGTACGAATAAAAAGCATTTTAATTAAATTTCCGGGGTTTTCATTTCGCGGGGCGACGAATAAAAAGTGTTTAATTCGTTTAAATGGGGCGGTTTTAATTTCTCGCTCGTTTTGCTGAAATTTTTTAATTTGCTTAAATGGCCCGCAGTTGTATTTAAGATTATTACCTTCGTAAATTACAGATAAGAAAATGTCGCTACGGTTCGGCGTGTTATGTTTTGCCGGACTTTTTTTTTCTCCTGCGACTCTTTATTTCATTTCTTCTTCGTTTTTATTTTTCTCGATCATTTTTCGTCGTCTCGCTTAGCGATGGTAATGGAGCACGTTCCGAACGCAGATCTTATTACGGTTAGAAACGATGTTATCGAAGTGGAGAAAAAACGGAGGCTGATTTGCGCGCGAAATTTTATATTATCGCGAAATTTTCGCACAAATAGTTTAATGGGAGTTCGCGACGAACTGATAGCTACGAATGGCAACTCGTCTGCCATTTTTATGCCAACTTTTGTACCGTAAAGGATGCGCGAGTTATGGGCCCATTAATAGCGTTGAGTTACCTCGACGTACCTAACTCCAACGGGTAATTTAGTTTATCGAACGAGCGTATCGTTTCGTGCCTGTGTATGGAGTGATTTTTCGTCCGGATTTATCATCCGAATGGAATTGCTCGAAGGTTTATTTTAGGTGGTATGTGTAGTGTGTACCTTCATATTTTCCCTGGAAAGCGTGTTGGTCTTCGCGTGTGTATAGAGTATAGATCTTTGAATATAGCATGCAAGAATAGTGGATTGATTATCTCTATGTGTGGAGATACGTGGTCTATTTTTCGTCTTGAAAGAATGTTATTCTAACTTAACGTATTTCTGCAAAAACATTATTAGTTGAGTTTTTAATGAAGAACTAAGCTATTACAGCGTACCAAAATTTTGAAGGTGGTTTCAAAGCATTTGTAATCGATCTATCACTTTTCATTACTATACGTACAGGGTGCTTCAGAATATAAGTAAGAGATTTCAGGCAGTGACTAGGCAACATATATCGAGTCTTTGTATGTGTGTTTGCCTAGCCTCTGAACCGCAGTGGCCAATCTACAGTTATTCAAAAAAAATTCAGTTTTATGTTTTTTTTTTTCACATGAATGTGGCTTGATAACCAAAATAGCTGGAGATTTAGAATTTGTTCGAGAAGAAAGAAAATTTTATCTCCATCGCCATGGTATACTTAGTTATTATAATTGCGGGACAAACATTATCTTTCTGTCTTACCCGGATGAAAGTTATGACCATTTGAATTATCAAAAATAAAAAAGCTTTCTCTGAAATAAAATTTTCCAATTTTTATTTTTGTTGCATTATTCCAAAATTTGTTCTCATGGCCCAAAAATTTCTTCATTTTACTTGGTTGTAAAATTATGAGATATTGAATTTTCAAATATAATGAGAATGTGTTTTTTCTTTTTCATGTTAAAATTCAGTTTTTATAATTTTTGATGATTCAAATAGTCATAATTTTTCATCTGGGTTAGATACAGACATGATGTTTGCATCATTAAAAAGAACGGACTTTTCTCTTCCAATGACACCTATTTAGCTGATAGAGCATTGGAAGAAATTTTTGAATAATTCAATAAAAGTGATGAAAACTGAAGATTTTTTACACATTTTTCTCATTATTTCATCAACCGCTCACGTTTTTGTTTGGAATTAGATGAATTAACTATACCATGGTGATCTAAATAAAATTATCTTTCCTCTAGAATATACTCCAAATCTTTGCTAATTTTGGTTCTCAAGTCACATTCATTTGAAAACATGTACAAAATTGAAAAAAATGTTTTGATCACCGTAGATGGGTTCCTGCGAATCATAGATTAATCACACATAAATAGTCCGCTACTATATGATATTTATCGCTCATAAATTCATAATTAGCAGAAAGGAGCCAGAAATGCTGTGTTGTTGGAGCTGATTCGGAGATAGCGCTTCAACATATTTTCCCTCCCCTCGCGACTACATGCAACGATACATATAATTAGCAGATGGGTAGTAGATAGGCCAACGCCATCCCCCGCTTCCTTCTCGTTCTGGTTAACGTTATCTATGGTGAAACTGTAAAACTATTTTTGCTCCGAGTTTTGGATCCTCCATGAGGGATAATTTTTATATGATTGTAGGCTACCTATGTATGGTTAATCTATGGTTATATGTATATTTTTGTTACATCTCTCCCCTTCCCCCCTGGAAAACATATTAGACACACATTGAAATCGATTAAAATTTCTTGATGCTCACCAAATCAATCTAGAAACATCAAACTTCATATGTTGGGTTAGTCTAAGAACTGAATATGACTCTCTTTAGTTTGGATTAAAATTGATTCGAAATGGCGAATGGTCAAAATTTGAGTAGATTTTGAGGAGGCTCGAAATCTCAATTCACAAGTACTAAAATGAATCCAAATATTTTAATCTGCATATTCGAAACCAATGAGATTCAATATGCTCCATGAATTGATATTCCAAGTTTCCAATATTTAGTTCTTGTTTTATCGCATTTTCAACTGTTTTAACTCCTTCGATTTTGAGAGTAGACAATATGTTGTATAACTTGTTTTCTCTCATTATATTTGGTGCTTAGTATGAAGTCACATGAAAATCTGAAGTTTCATCAAACTTTCAACAAACCAGAGCCTGGGAGAGGGAAGAAAAAAGGAGATTAACCCCAAGTCTAGGTTTCTGAGAGAGGTCTGAAATTAAAATTTCCATTTTTAAATATTTATAGCAATTCTTATTTGATCTTTTCATTATATTTTTTCAAAATTTCATTGCATTCAAGAAAAAATTGAAAAGAAGCCGAAAGTTATTTTCAACTTTTGATAAATTTAGGCTCTCTCACAAGCGTTGCATGAAACACTCGGTGGAACAAAATCTATGTGAAGCTGCCAAGGTAAATTGAAAGATACTGTTGTTGAGCGTGAAATAATTAACGGCATAACATGAAATTTTTTTCCGCTTTATATTATACTAGACAGCTTGTTCTAAGATTTTATAGTACAAATGTTTTGTCAATTTGAAAGCTCGATTTTAATGAAAAGATTTTTTATATCTTGTGTTGATGTAGTGCTGATAGGGGAAAGTTGTAGAAGAAAATTGGGTTGCAATTTTGCATAATAGTTTGCTTCTTCATTTGCGGTAATTCCTTTATGACTTAGTATGTTCGTAACTTGACGTATTTTTGCAAGAAGGGGAGAAATTTGTTTCCAAATTTTGCGTATAATTTTTTAATAAGTGTATTTTAATTATTTTTTGCTGGTTAAAAAATCTTCAACTTATGGTTATTAGTTTAAACATCTTTAATTTATATATTTATATACCATTCCATATTTTGTTTTTAAGTTTCCAGGGGGGAGGGGGAAAAGCGGCAAGCATGTCATAATACTGTATTTTATTGATTTTTTGCACAATTCATTACTAGATTAAATCGTGATAATATTATACTTTACGATGAGTGGTCTCGACTGTTCCGTTCAATGAAAAACCTTGAAGTACTCATCGCGTCGCGACGACGTAAACACGAAATTTCGATTATGGTTTTTAGATGTTCTCATATTAGCTATTACTTATCGAACGACGAACGTGACGAAATCTAAAATACGAGAGATTTTCTCGTTAATCTGATTTACAGCAAAAGATACGAACTGTAGCGTAGCAGAAATCCAATTGTCCTGTCGACTCGAGTTTGCACGCGGTACAGTATGTAACGACGGCTCTCTTGGAAATGGAAAAATGTTTGAGCAAATATTAGAAATGACAATTCCGGCGATAATCCTCCCAACCGGAGTGAGATTTATTTGCGATAATTCTAAGCTCGCTCTGGTTCGAGAACTCGGCCTTGATTAGTAATTTAAAGCTTCGAAGAGGCGACTACAATGGAATGCTGAGACGAGAACGTGTTGATCGTAGAATTTCCCACATACCGGATCGCTATGGTTTGGCCAATATGTCAATGACGACCGATAGCCGAGGCAATCGTGACGGCTTCAGGTGTCTAGTCACCCACATTCGAAGCGAAAGTATTTTTATCGTTTGGACTATTCGTGTTTCGCTGTATAAGCGTTACGAAAGGCGAATATAGGGAAAATAAATTTCGAGCCGCGAGCGTAGTAGAACGCGTAATCATTATCACGTACCGGTGATCGCTGGCGGAAAAACGGGACGACGTAGGTTAATTAAAAGACAACTGCACGAACGTGCTAACGAGCTTGTCTGGGAAAATTTTAATTACATCGGTGACATCGTCTGCAGCTGAGGTCGAAAAATTCCTCGAAAAATGTCGCTAATAGGAACGGTTGCGTGCTGCGGACGACCCATTTTACTAATCAAGGTCGAGCAAAGTATTTAATTTAATTCGTCACATCGATTATGGCACGAAGCTGTCGATATTCTTTCGAAGACAGTGCTATCAAGTTATAAAGTAAGTTCCGGGGCGCTCGAATTAAGATTTCACAAGGCGAAGTAATTGACAGCCGAAGATGCCCCCGAGAGGAGACAGTTGAGCTTTCGAATGTTTCTTACAAAGATGATGATTGAAAATGTTACCCATTGCGCGTCCGTATTTACATTATTGATGCGCTTTTGGCTTTTTATACGCGAGTATTCCGGCGTTCGTCAAGTTTAATCTCGTGATGGCGAGTAATTGAATTAGGGTACGCGTGGTGATTGCGGATTTATTACATTTTTGATTAGCTTACTCTTTTTACCGCTTTTTATTGCGGTTTAGTTGTCGTTTGGTCTTTTTTGTTGCTGTTTCGATGGTGTTCAAAGACTTTTTCATTTGTCGGTTCTCGGTTCGAGAAGTTTTCCGATATCGCCATTTTTACTTACACTCGAATTGATAGCATCTAACAGGTAGGCACAACAAGTCTATCAATGCTAGTACAGGGTGTTCAATTCCGATCGCACTACCTGCATTTGGCAAGTAGGACGAATCGAGTTACACACTTGTTTAAAGATTTGTCTAATCAGAAATTTGAAGGAACTGAGATATGCTAATTTGAATAGAGAAAAATGTAAGTAGCCATGCGGCATTCCTGTAGCTAAGTTTTTAATTAGAGCTTGCTTACATTTGAAGGTAGTATTGTCAAGTACTTTTAACGCATAGTATATTTCATAGCATCGCACAAGACAGGGCAGAATGGGCTAGATTGGGAGAGGTCTATGCTCTGTTGTAAGGGCATAATTAAATTATGAAAATTCTTACATGTATCTAATAAAAGGCTGTGCAAGAAAAAAAAAATTCAAGTCAACTTCTCAACTCTACAGGTCGCATTCATTACAGAGTTTAAATCCTCTACATTACGCCATCCAAAAACACCCATGAATTTTAATTTGAAATATATTGTACTTTTTGTCCACAAAAATTAAGAAAAACGTATTTTTCAAATTTTCGCTGTTTGAGCTCCCTCGAGCTTACTTCAGATTTTTTCGAGTCGCTGTTTCGATTCCACTTTTGATCAGTTTTGACTTAAATTTAAACAATCATTTTTTGATCTCCAACTAATCTCATATGCAAACTTGACCTCTCTGGGTGAATTTGATGAGGAGATATGCCAAATTTATAGAATTTTTTAATGTGATTTCCTTTTCAGAAATTGTTCTTTGCTCCAGCTCCTTTTCATATTAACTCGAGAGGCTAAGGGTGAAATATCTTTGTAAACTGTGGTCACTTTATCATCTGATATCATAATCAAAATTTGTCGATTGTTTTTTTACCTTTATTACATTTTGATAGCAATAACACCTCCCTCCTTCTCCCGTTCAAAATGAAGTGTGGAGCTGATTGTCATACAGCGCAATTCGCATTATTAATGATAACATTTATTAAATCTGAGCTATTTGAAACTTCTCAAGCTTTTCTCAAATTTTGGCCAACCGCCATTTTGGATCTATTTTGACCCTAACATGAAAGATTATATTCTGGTCCATGACTAACTTCACATACGAAGTTTGACCTTTCTAAATTGATTTGGTGAGGAGATATGGAAAATTAAAGAAATTAAATAACTCAAAACTTCCTCAAATATCCGTTTTTCACTTCAAAGCCTCTACAAGTACACTTGAGAGGCTGAAATTTAAATATACTGGTACTCATTTTTATGTTTTTGATTTTAAAATTTATTATAATATATATATATTTTTTTTTTTCAAAAATATGTTTTACTTTGGTAGTTTGCTGATTTTTTGGGGGGCGGGGGTTTGGGGCGGCGGAATTTAAGAAAGCCTATAGGGCAAAAACCCATAGTGCGGCAGTGGTTGGTGTTTTAGAAAATTTTTAAAAGAACCTTCAGCAGGACCATTTCAAAAGTTATCTTCATGAAAAACAAAAAGAGTTACTTTTTGCGCATAATTTGTAGCATTTATTGTTTAGTATTTTCATTTCTTTGGCTCCTTTTGCAGTCATAGTTCTTGTTATCAGCAAAACTATATCACATGCTGAACATGCTAGTATTAACATCATATTATTTTCGATGAAAATCTTCAAAGATGATCATCAGCATGAATGAGAAAATTGTTTTCAAATTTGCATACTCGTACCCTCGAAATTTTTAAGCTTGCAAACCACCATACAATGTATAACACTTGATTAGTCTGATTTATCATACGCGCATAGAGCGATCAAAACGGAATTTTCTGAATTATTACTATCGAGCATTCGGCTCATCAAAGCTAAAAGTAAGTAGGAAATTACGAGATGATTAATAATAAATGCGATGTTGCCGAATGGCATTTAAAACGGGGATTTTTCCTCATTCGTATGGGGACATTTTTTTGCTCCGACCCTTTTTTTAAATATAACCTTAATGAAAACGATTCCCAATAGAGTATTCGATGGAACGACGGTGCCATAACGAGACGCAATTTGAACTCGTCTTTATATTTCAATATTTACTCAGTGTCGAAAATATTCCCAACTGGAGCCTATTTACAGAGTGGTTTTTATACAAGCCGAAGGCAAAAATTACCTTTCAAACGAGTTACCCTCTACCTATACATTACCTTCACAATCGAGTCGTAAGTTTAAAGTTTTTTCTCTTTCTTCTCGGGCGACATACGATACGGAATTTATTTGCGGTTAAATTTAAATTACGCGTTTACTTCGAAAAGGAGCGAAGACGGGAAAAAAGCCTGCGCGAATTCCTCGAATTCATCGGAACAGCTACAAGACAATGCTTTTAGAATTTGTTAAATTAAATTCCGTTCGAGAGCGAATTGTGTGCCGGTACGCGCAGACGAGACATTTTAATTATTTTATAAACTTCTCGTCCTATTTCGAACATTTTTCTGGCATTGAGCGGTTTATGAACGAGTCGGGGCGAATCAATTTCAATATATTTGGCACGCGCCTCGTCACGCCGCGTCCACCGCGTGAAGTTTAATTAAAACCGACTGTGCGGCAATTGGCGTGCGATCGTCAAGCGAACAATTTTTTTTTACTACGGTCGTTCAAAAGCGACAGCTGATAAGGTTAATTTAGGGACGCCGATAAGTGATAAAATTTATGGCGCGAAAAAGGATTCTTACGCGATTTCGACGAATGGGCGATTTTGTTTACATTGTGGAGCTTCGCGTTTGAAATACGTGAAATGTTTTCCCGCTTTTTTTCCAACTTCTCTACGCTTATTTTCAAAATAAGTATAAATAGCGTTTAATGTGATGCGGATTTGATTGCGAGCGATTTATAGGACTTGCTCGGTGCTTCTAGCGCAAATGAAAGAAGGTTTTTAGGTTCTGGATTGTTTTTTTCTTCTTTGACTCGATGGTAGATTGCGTACGTAAGGTACGTGCAATTTCAAAAGACCTATGATGATTCGCTTACGTCGATTATCTTGGTGTCACGGTTTTATTTGTGCAGAATTTCACGTTTATGCATTAGGGTAGGCAGATTTCTTCCCCTGAAAGGAGAGAGACGAGGGAAATACGTCCCACACGACCATCATGAAATGTGACCGTTTTTAAGTATTTTTTGAAAAAATCATTTCATTTTGCGCATTTTTAATAATTGATAATGTAGGTTATTAATTGATCGCATTCATGGTATGAGCCTTAATTAAGGATAGAAAATAATATCTAATTATCACAGTCTCATGTGTTTTTCTTTTGTTGACTCATGGATGAAATTTCTTCCTTTCTTTCTTTCTTTCTTTCTTTCTTTCTTTCTTTCTTCCTTCCTTCTTCCTTCCTTTCTTCTTTACTTGCTTGCTTACTTCCTACTTTCCTTCTATCATTCGTTCTTTGCTTGCTTGCTTGCTTCATTGCTTCCTTGCTTCCTTCCTTCCTTCCTTCCTTGCTTCCTTGCTTCCTTGCTTGCTTCCTTCCTTCCTTTCTTCTTTACTTGCTTGCTTACTTCCTACTTTCCTTCTATCATTCGTTCTTTGCTTGCTTGCTTGCTTCATTGCTTGCTTGCTTCCTTGCTTCCTTCCTTGCTTCCTTCCTTCCTTGCTTCTGTCATTCGTTCTTTGCTTGCTTCATATATTCTTCATTTTTTTCTCGCTTGTTTCTCATAAAATGTTACTCAACTTAATCCATATAAATTCTTATAAATTACGTCAACTTTCTCCAAGTGTTGGTAGAAAACATATGGAGGAAGAAGAAACAAAATTTTGCCAAAAAATCTTGAAATGCCGTTCTTTTACAAATTAGTTCTGCTGGTATAAAAAATGTAATATAAGTATATGGAGTGTATTGAGAGATAAAAGAAAAACTGGCTTATGAACAATGAAAAAACTAGATGCACGCACGTGTGAGGCAATCTAGCGTGTATTTCTATCACCGATTGGACGAATACTACAACGTTATTCCCTCCGTTTCATGGGAATCCCCAATTGTACTGCGAAGGTTTGATGAAAAATGCAACTAAGAACATTCACGGTAGCTTAGATTAAAAAGGGAGATAAACGGGTCCTGAGAATATACACACGAAAGAGAAACTGGAGTGGACAGGGAAAGAGTAACGAAATTGAAAAAACCCTCGTTAAAAATTTATTTAAATAAAAAACATACCCGACGCTTATTGCTAACGCAAATACCGCCATCAGTACATCACCCATCCGCCGCGTCGACCGGTAATTACCCGCTCGTGCGTTCTGATGCAATGAGGTTTGACGAAGCGAAGACTTGCCGGCGAAAAAGAAGGGTGGCCCTACGAGACTAATAATTGATAGCTTAATTTTAAACGACCATGTTGTTTATCTTTTGCAGATTTATTGATAAAAGACGTCGACAATGGGGTCACACCCCAGCCAAAATTCACATCAAGAGGACAAACGTTTAGGGTAGTGCTGGGGGATACGCTGGTGCTACCATGCGAAGTACAAGATCTCGGTAAGTACACGATAAAAAGCTTACGTACGATATTATTTTTCAGCTTTACACTCGGCTTGGTTTTTTCTCTAGCCTGTTGTTGAGAAAGAGATAAACGATGAATCATCAATTATCGGCGCGCAACTTCGGTAATAGTCGCGCAGCGGGGACGCGAAAAATACTCTCGAAAACCCTAATCGTTTTGCGGCTGTAACCCGAAGATATTTTAATAAATGTTAACAAACGAGCGAAAGTTGCGAGTTTAAGGAAAAATTTCCATATCCGGAATAACCGCCGAAGGGTTAATTTTATGAGTTGCGGTTGGATCGGGAAAATTTTCCCAGTGCAGTACGAGTAGAGGAACGATGTTGCGGCGGAATTTCCCATCGGCTTTTTAAAGAAGCGAAGTCGATGGAAACGTCTTTTCGCATTAGGCGAATGATCCGACGCTGGTAACTGAAAAAACATTTTGAAAATTTTTTATTCGATAGAGAATTAAAATTACAGTTGGTAAACTTGTACGAGCTAGTCGACCGATTAGCTTGGGCTGGGATACGTTTCCTAGTCGTGGTTTAATGATCGTATCACCGAGCTCGGAGCTTTTGCCAGCGTAATACGATAGTAATTCATAAACAACGTCGAGCCAGAAAGGAGAATCGGTAGCTTAATGAGAGCGGAATAAATTTCGTGCACAGATAACCGTATTGAGAGACGTCTGCGTGGAAATTGATAACAATTTCAGAGCGTATAATTTTACGCGCCGAATGAATTTCATTAGACAAATTCCTTTTCATTTGGTTAAATAAACCGTCGCGTCGACGATAAAAAAATTATTCTTAGCGAATTCAAAAGCATTTTTACCGAATTACGTTGGTCTTTTGTAATAAGCGTATTAATTACCGCCCGCTTCCTGCCCTTCTGCTGTGCGTCGGCTAAAGAGGGCGGAAAAACAAACGGTAGAAAAAAGCTTATTATAATTTCGTTTTTATCTGTTAGCTACCATCTTATACGGTTAGTTTCTGCTCGTTTCGCTGCATCCCTCTGCCCTCGATTATTTTCTTTGTACGGGCGCGTAATCTGAAACAGTGCTTTCTAAATTTTACGCCCGAGGAAATTGTCGCCGGAATCGGGAGCACAGTAGATAAGCATATTTCGGCGCAAGATGATCACCCTTCTATTTCCCGTTCGAAGAATAATTATTACTTTAATCCGGTGTGGCGACGAGGAAGCGTAAGTAATAAAATTAAAATAATTTCAACGTCGAGATTTGATGCAGCAGCGTTTGCGAAATAGCTGAAAACGTGTATTGTTACCCTTCGATTTTTGCTTTTTAATAAAAACTTTCCGGGTAGATAAATGAAGAAATTATAACTTCCTATCTTATATTCGTTTTTATTTGTTCGTATTAGCGACCCTAACGCCGAAACCGCCGCAACCCCTTTGTGTAATAAATTGTCGAAGGGTGCCGATGAAAGTGGCTTTCGAGGAATTTTAATCGACCGGATGTTCCGATAAATTTCGATCGCTTTAGAGGGTTTCACTCGATGTTCAATAAGAAGTAGGCGTAGGCGGTGTGAATGGGTAGTTCCCAGGTTTTTCTTACGTAATCGTTTTTTAATTTAATTTCTTGATTGTCACGACGATTAGTTGCCTGAATTTGTTTACCAGTGTTACGTTGTCAGCGAAGTGTCAAGGGTGTGTTTAGATATGAGCTGAGGGTACTTCATTGTATATCTTCTGAAATCATGACTCGTGTCAGCTAAATGAACAATGTTGTGTGTGTTTGAAAGTGACACTACAGATAGGCAACGAGCTTGTAAGAATGAAGAATATTTTTGCTGTCGTATGTTTCTGTTTTCTTCTCCCTTTGTTGAACACTACCTTTTTTTCATTTTAAAAAATTTTTTTTTCGATTTTTTCTATTTGCTTACACTTACTTGCATGCTTCCTTCCTTTCTTCCTCCCTGGATTCATTTATTCCTCCTTCCTTTCCTTTCTTCCTTGTTTCGTTGTTTCGTTTTTTGTTTGCTTTCTTACTTATTTGCTTCCTTGCCTATTTACTTTCTTTTTTGTTCTTTGCTTGATTCCTTAATTCTTTGCTTGCTTTATTCCTTTCCCGATTCGTTTATTCCTTGATTTTTTATTTCCTTACTTGTTTTTTTTTTTGCTTGTATACCTCTTTACTCACTTCGTTTATTCCTTCTTTCGTTCGTTCATTAGTTCGTTCGTTCCTTCGTTCCTTCCTTCCTCCTCCTTCCCTCCCTTCCCCCTTCTTTTCTTACTTCCTTCCTTCCTTCCTTCTTCCTTCCTTCTTCACTCCCTCACTCCTTCCCTTCATTCCTGCCTCCCTCCTTCACTCCCTTCTTCCTTCCTTCATTGTCTGTTTATTTTCTTTGTTTGTTCGTTTGTTTGTTTGTTTGGTTGGTTGGTTGGTTGTTGGTTGGTTGGTTGGTTGTTGGTTGGTTGGTTGGCTGGCTGACTGGCTATCTATCTGTTTGTTTGTTTGATTGATTGTGATTGATTGACTAATTGATTGAGTGATTACTTCCTTACTTCTCGCCTTTTTTCTTTCTTTTCTTATTTCTCTTCCATACTCTATCATTTTCCTTCTTCTCATCCTTTCTCTTTTCATCTCTGGTTTCTTAATTATACTTTTTTCTTCCTTCTTTTTATATTACATTTTTCTCTCCTTCTCCTACTTCCTCATTCTTTAATTTCTTGTTTTCTTCTTCTTTTTTGCTCTTTTCTATTCTTTTGTGTTACCTTCTTATATTTTTTGTAGCCTCTTCTTTTCTTTTCTGTGTTTATTTCTTCTTCTCTTCTACCTCTCTTTTCATTGGGGTTTTCTTTCCCCCTATTTTTTTATTTTTGAATTCATTCCTTCTCTTTTTTTGATTTATATGAAATTTTTCATGTATCTATCCATCTATCTACTATTTTTTTTCCTTAGAAAAACGAAAGGAAAAGTACGTATTTAATTGAACCAAACATACAGTAGCAAGAACATTGTTGAAACTTGATGTAGAAAAAAGAAAATCTAAACCTAAAAAAAGAAATACATGTATACAAGTTCACATTTCTTCAATCGTGAATTCTTTGTAGATAATAATCAACTCGAAACGTTAATTAGATGTAATTTTAAATCAGTTCTTCTGTCATGAAATAATTACAATATTACGTATTAATGCTTTTTTCTACTCGAGCTTAACAAAAAAATCTCAATTTCGCATTAATTTTTTTCGATCGTTCGGCGCACCTTTTCTCCGAGCTCGCGTTAAGATAAAATTAAAACAATTAACGATGAATTCACCATTGCGAGGGTAGGGAGAAAGGGGATATGAATTAAGAGTAGGGAATTCAGTCTCCAAGAATTCCCATTTTAATCGAGCGACTGTGTATTTTTTTCACAACGAATACTTTTATTCGCGAGTCAGCTTGGTACTTTTCGAGTTTTTACTGCGAAACGACGTTTTAATTGTTTCGAGCACGTCTGTACTGCGGAATTTAATTACGTCGGAAGTAAGTACTCGTAATTGCTTTACACGGATGAATGAGCGGAGATTGCGTTCATAGTTTTTGACCTTTGTATTTTTGATAACTTAGTATTCGGTACGTGGTCAGGTGTGGAGAAAATTTTCCAACCGTAAAGTGTCTTGGACGGATAGTTGTGTTTCCCGTAGACCTTTTGGACGAAGACAGGGATAAGTAAATAGCAATTTGAATTCGTTTCGCGGAGTTCATAGAAGATGGAACGATTTCGGCGAGTTTATTTCCCTGGCTCTATTGTTTTGGAGGCCGAAGAAAAATAAATAAATAAAGGGTAAAAATCTCTCGACCGAGATATTAATTCGACGATACTGATAGTATAGAGATGAAGTATTTGAAGAAGGAAATTTTTTTTATTTTTTTTTCTTTCCTTTTAAAAGTTTTCGCGAAGAAAAGGAAAAATTTAAATTTGTCCTCTAAACGAATATACAATTGGGCGGATTGAGAGGAGCAAAAAAAATAAATAAAGAAGAAGGCGAAAGGTTCTCGGAAATGCAAATGTATTAAAAACGAGAATAATATAAAACAAATGCAAATAAAAGCACCTCCTATTCAGGTTTGGAGACCTTTTTAAACCTTAATTTATGATATCCGAGCAAGAAACTAAATCGCTGTCATCTTTTAAAATTCAGTTTATTTCCAAGGCGAATGAGCTTTCGCAAATAGAGCGCTCTTTTAAACTATTATTCGCGTTTATTACCATTTAATCTAGACTATTGACACGAACATCGCTCGAACATGACGTGCTTTTTTCACTAGTTTTTTTGCTCCCTCATCGTTATCGCTTTAATGGTATAAGTATCGGTATGTGTGAGCATTCGTGCTCATTGTGCCTGGATGGGAGTATTTGCATTAGAGATGTTAATTTTTTCGCTATTGAAATAATATTCGAGCCTCGATTAGCATATTTTAATAGAGATTTTTTTTCGTTGGCGGCATCATCCTAGCGCTCAATTTTACGCTATTGTCGGACGTTATTATAATTATTCCGAGGATGGTATACTACAGAGCGTGTTAAATACCGTTGGAATGCTCGAGTGTGCGGTCTATATCGGTCGAAAGGAAATTATTCCGATTTGAAATTCGCAAAACGGTAGAAAAGTTTTTAATAATTGCGCTAGGCCTCTCGAAAAGGCACACAGAACGTTGCGGTCTGTTTTTCGAAATGCTTCATTTATTTTTTTAATCCGTTCTGTGTGTATAGAGCCGGCGAGAAGGTAGGATAGCTATAGTAATTCGGTTTTCGCAATTGGTACTCGGTAAAGGCTGTCACTGATGGATGACGTCACACCATTATGGGGTGTCCCTTCGCGGAGATTTCGACTCTCGATACAACGACCCCTGTGTACCAATTACACGACGTTAAGCCGTACCCGAAAAGCCTAATTCGTCGTGTTTTGTAAATACCATATACGGTCGCGACGCGATGTTTATTAACGTCGAGATTTATAGGCGAGGTAATCTTTTTAAAATTGATCAACTCTCGGCTGATCGAATAAATGGTAATAGGAACGTTGAAATTTTCTACACCGAAAGAAGAATTCGCTTTTCAAACCCAGCGCCTGTTTCTATTTGTATACCGGAGTAATTACGTTACGCAGGTATTCGTCGTCGTAACGATCAATTTTCATTCCTACAATTTCGCCAGACTAAATGACAGTAGTAAATTTCAAAGTCACGCCAGTTTTTCGGTGATTAAAACAGAAGTTTTTGCGACGTCGTTAGGCTCTCTTAATTGAAAATAATAATTAAAGGCGGGTGTTCTCGTGTAATTTTCTTTTTTCTGTGCCCTAAACTTATTCGGGAATGTGACGTTTATTTTCTGCCTGTCTGAAATCAAAGCTCGCGTTGTCTTCCGTTTTGTTTTTTTGTCCGGTTAATGAAATCAGCTATCTACTGGAAAGTAGAATAGGAAATGAACATGTACCGGCTTTAATGATTTTCAGAATTGTTTTTACCTCAAAATGCAATAATAAAAGTGAATTAAAAACAGAAACGAAAATGGAAAAAATTATTCGTCGAAAAAAAATTAATAAATATTTCTGTGATGAAAATTTCTGCGTAATTTACAGTTATAAAAATGAGATGTTTTTTCGAGTATACAAAGTACAGTTAGTGGCGAAAAAAAGTAACGTTATGAGAAACTTTTTCTCATTCTCACAAATTTTCATATTTTCTGATCATACCATTTCACCCCTCCTTATAACCTCATCTTCCTCTGTACGATCTTCCAAACGCCTTTGTACTGTAATCCTTTCCCTTCCCCTCTACAGTGCTCTTTCGGGATTCGCATCTAGCGAATACTGGCCTTGCAAACCTAAGGCACCCTAGCTAGCTCTGGCATCATTTCTTATTTCTCCATGCCAGAATTATTCCTTTTTCAATTCTCCAGGGACTTCGGCTTGCAGCTATGCATCAGAGCAACTGTAGTTATGGGAGCGGTCTTTGCAGCTCCGCCAGCTCCAGTGAGCGTAATTTATTCCATTGGTCCAAAGCACACTCTGTCGCTGGGTTGTCTATCCTTCCTAAAACAAATCCTTCTTCAATCACTTTCCATACTTTGGCTACAGGTATATATGGCAGCTCATCGACGTGAAAGTTGAAGAAAAAGCCTATAAAGGGTTTGCGAATCCTGCTACGTTAGATTGCTTAAGTGCTCCATCTGGGGTCTTAGAATTTGGCAGGTAGGAAATGAAATGGGATATAATCCTATTAATAAAAGTGGTATGATTGCACATAAATTGGCGCTCCAAAAAGGGGCTTTTATTGACACCATTCCACTCATATAACTGCACAGCAGTTTTTTTTATTATCAGTTGAGACTCCTATGCGCTCGTGATACCTAGGTGATGATGAGCTGTAGGGCACAATGGGCTATGAATGGCGAAAACGGTGCTTGTACCATTCAATTAGACCTGAACCCGAACCCTTGTGCAATGGCGTAGAAAAGTAATGTTATCAGAAACCTATTCTCGTTCACACCAATATTCATTCGTGATCGTAACACTTCACCTCTTGAAGAATATTCCAGAAAATTATGAAAAATTGATGAAAAAAAAATTTACATACGTAAGAAGTTGAAAAAATTAGCAGTCCGAAAAAGTATTCTTATTTGATAGAAAAAATGTAAAATCAGACACTCAGCTTCTAAGCTGAGAACCTTTATTTATACTTCCAAATGCCACCTAAGAAGTTGGATTTCGAATATATTATGTTTCTTGTCACAGATAATGCTATGAACTTCTATTCATCAAATTCAAGCTATTTGGGCTCCTTGAAATTTCCTTAAATCTTATTTCATCCACTATTCTCGATCCATTTAAATCTTGAGCGATGCATGCAATGTAGCTTATGTTTTTCGAATCTTGGTTAATCCATCATTTTTACTTGAGGAGTTCTATGCATTGCGGTTTCAGTTTGATTTCACGTATGAAAATTGAGCTTTCTAGGTTCGTATATTTGGTGAGGCTTTTTCAAAATCTATTTTCCACTTCAATTTCCATCTGACTCTCCCCCAATTAGATTTTCCAGTTCAATTAATGATTACTTCAATAAATGTGATCTTGGTCCCTACTTCTTCCAGCACGAGAAAAGTTTCTCTAAGAACTTTCAAGGCATTATATTTCAGCCATACTAATTGTTTTTTTTTTTTTAATATTTAGAATAATTAAATTTTCATTATCTAAATGAATACTTTAATGAATTCATTTATCATTCAATACTAGAAAATTTAAATTAAAAATGAATATTCGTTTTGCTAATATTTTTTCAATAATAATATAAATGAAAATAAAAGTAAATAAGGTGTTTTGATATTGAATATTTTCGATACGTGGACACTACATTTATAGAAACCGTAAAAAAATAATTACTGCCTCCGATATCGCTCCCATACAAATTCGAATACGAATTCTAAAAATGTCCCCTTATTCCCTAGAGAGTGAAACCTGGTCCTCGAATCCCCCATTGGTGGCGAAAAAGTAAAAAGAGAATAATAGACGTTAAATCACGTCGAACTTGAAAAAAGTTTTACCACGTTCAACCGGGACTGGGATCGGCGTTAGCGCGTGTACCATATAGAAACGTGTGAAATTTTGCGAAAGAGGTGAAAAATTGCAGTCCGAGTAAGTGGAAAGTTGGTAAAACGTATCCCGCTGGGGAATACCTGCGATGGTACCTTTGCTTGATGAATATATGGAATGTAGCGGGAAACACACCAACCAAATGGCATGAAGAAGATAGTGAATTAATTGACGATGCGGAGGGGTGGAAATGCGAATAAATGGACTTGGTGCCTTCGAAGAGTACAAATGCATATAAAAGTATCGCGAAAAATAACGACAACTAAACTAAAGAAGACGAATAAACGCTACCACTTTGAAAAAGGAAAGAAACGTCGGCGTATTTTTAAAACTTAGTATCGGGTAAAATTATCACTTCAGGGACCTCGGCGAGAAGTTTTTGTTTCGACGCGCACGAACGGACCGTTAAAAGAAAATATTCAATTTTGTATAAAACGTTATAACTTATAAAATACCTTAATACGACTTCTCCTTCGGGGGATTCGCTGTACGTATAGTATTTTTAGTTTAATCGACGTTTAAAGGCGTAAAGTTGAAGATATCTTCACCTCGACAGTTTCATCGGAACGGGTGACGATGGCCGGGCGCGAGCTTGGAGGCTGGTACACAGCAGACGATGACTGTTAATATTTTAGGCTCCGCGTTGAAGTACATTTGAGATTTCACTGACTCGGAGCTAATATTTAAATACGGTTGCGAATGGACGAAAAGTTTTCGTCGTACCCTTAAGCCCTTCGAGTATTTTAGTTTAAAACAGTTACCGTCTTATCAATTATTCTTCTTCGACGAAACGAAAGTTTGCGATCGTTTTAAAGTATATCGGTTTTCAGTTTAGATGACGTTAGCGTATATACGCGCCGGCATCAAGTTAAAGGAAGTTGCCGATATCCTTGGGTGACTTTCAACAGACTGGGAAATAAAGTTACATCTCTAAACTTTACGTTCGCAATAAGGGTAAAAGTTTTTTAATAGAATGTAACAATTATATGACTTATTGAATAACGGCGGCGAATAACTGATATATTCTCCTTTATATATGTAACATACGAAGGCAGCACCGAAGGACAGAAGGGTCTTGGAGTGTCTGCTAAACTTTTTTTCACTTACGTTCAACTTTTTATGTACTGGTGTAACGCGATCGTATTATAGTCGTAAATAATTTTTATGATTGGCTCAGATGCGCGTAATTTTCTATCGTCGATTATGCCGAAGAATATGCCACCAAATGGGGATGAGGAGCGTTGATGGCATTGTCGTGTTGATATTTACGCGTTCTCGTATTAACCCGCTTTGTCGTCGAAAGCGAATATTTTCTCGTTGAATCGCTCGTCGACGGCAACAAGTGGAAGAATTCGCTCTCCGAGATTAATATTTGGTTGCGATATGGCGCATTTTTTCTTCTCTATGTTATTAGTGGTATCGTAACATCGAGCGAAAACTCGAAATAATTTTTCTCATCCAGCTTTTCTTCTCTCTTCATATTAAAAATGAAAGTGATTTAGTAAAATACTCGGAATTAGGTGAAAGCAGATACAATTAACATTCTCAACTTGGGAAGGATTTTGAGTTTAATCACGAAGGGAGAAAAGCTACGTCGATATAGCTTAACTTAGCGATGAGAGACTACACCGATAATGTTAAAGTTCGCCGTACTAAGTGACACGAAATTTACGGCTGGTGTTAAAAATAAATCCAAATAGGAATTAAAACGAGCTCGGATAAGGGTGCTGGTAAAGTTTATGTATTAATCGCTTAATCACACCAATATCGATTATTCCAATACATTAATTTTAAACTGTGTACGTAAATAATGTATAAACGACGTCCGCTTATTGTAGCTCTTGGGTAGGCTGAATAACGTAATAATGTAGCTTCGGAGCTGCTATACGATGGAATTACTCGTTAAATTTTCTCATCGAGATGTTGCCACTGAAAGATGGTTGTAAGTGGATTGAGTCAGTGAGGTAAAAAATTATAGAGGATTATTAGACGTTGATTTCGGCTGTAGGATTAATTAAGGTACTTAAGTTTGGGTGTTATTTGGTTGTATTATGATGTAATTGGTTGATAAGATTATCTCTTGAGATATCTAGATTAGAAGGAGGCGCGGATATAATGATGTATCTTGTTGATTTAAAGGAAAAGACTTATCTTAATGTTTTCGTCTTTGGGTGTTTAACTAAGATTGAAAATGAAATTTAATAGAATTGTTGCACATTGGTGAATAATGACAATATAATGTGACTAAAATATGATGTAATGAAAGAATTGTACATATTGCAGCATTGCCAACATAATGACTGAAACTAAATTCATTGTTAATCAAGATGTTAAATAATGATGACATAATAGTACCCTAAAGATGACGTTATGATAACTTGAACTCCACTCACTAATGACTGAATGACAAAGAAATGAAATGATGACATCATAGTAACAATAACACTGTTTAATAATTGCAAAATAATAACGCATAAATAATGCACTTCAACGCAGTAATAAAAAAGAAAATAATGTCAGCAGCTCTGCTACGTTATTAGAACCAAACTGGTTCAGACATGTAAATAAAGATGTTAATCACTTTACTGCTGCTCTCACTACCTTTAATCTTGGAAGTTTGAATTGTGATATGTTATATGTTTTGTTAACTTGGCCTTATGAATCATAAAAATTAATACATATCAAATTTGAACAGTTTGAAGTTCGTTAAGCTTTCTTCAAATTTTGGCCTGACCGTAATTTTGAATCAAGGAAGTTTCATTTGAAATGTATTTCATTTCTTGATCTTGCTAATCATAATTGTGATTCCTTAATTATCAAGTTTGGGATATACAACGCTCTTCAAACTTTCTTCGATTTCTAAGGCGACTGCCAATTTGTGTTTATTTTGATTCACCTATCATTATTTCAATTAGCATTGCTATTTGAGACGATACATTTATTTCGAGAGTATTGAAAATATTTCGACGTTTCAATACTGTTTCGCAACTTGTCTCGATTCGATGTAGGGTTTCGATGTAATGAAAATTCGATATTATTCTATACACTTGGGTAAAATTTATCATAAGGGTCCATATTTGTACTTCCTTGGGTACTGGAAGTGCAGGGGCTGCTAAAATTGATTTTTTTGAATCGCAAGATGACTCAGGTAAGGGGTTTCTTAATTTTTTTGTTTTTCTGTATGCGTTACTTTTGAATTATTGAGGCCTCCCAAAATCGCGATTAGGAGTTACCAAAGTTCGAATTTTTCATTACAGAGTTATTATAGGTGAGAAATGAGATTTTAGCATTTGTCTTGCATATTTAGTAACCGCTTCTGAAAGTTTTCAGGGGTGTCAAAATCTTTATTTTCGATACAAATTGATTCACCTATCAAAAGAATAATTAATAGTAAGATTATTATATTAGCCTATGGACACATTTGTGCAGTGTCGTTTTCATAATTGGCCTATATAGCTGTGAAAAGGGGTGTTTGAAAATCTGTTAAATAAATAAATAAAATTGCCGTACTTATGTGGTTTTAATTAAGTACGAAACCAATATTTTGTGATCAAAGAAACAATTCATTGGTATAAGGAACAAGATATGATATCGGTATCCAGCGGACATCCACGGTTCCGATTACCATCGACGTTATTAGCTAGGTATTTAAGAGTACTAATACGTTCGCGCTGTGTTTGTTGACTACCGAACGACCTAAACCTTATGTAGTACTTGCACACCAGTTTATCTGCGAGAAGCAGTTGGGAAGCAAAGCACTACAAAATAAATAATAACATAATGGCTCGGAGAGAGATTTACAATGATATGTGTAGTACTGAAAAAAAAATTAAAGTGATGGCATTATTAGTATATTGACATCTGACTTGAAGAGGAAATAATGATGTAATATATTAATAATGATCTGAACAATACTTGCTGATGACTAAAACCCCTTCGGGGCTCGTAATTCTTGCCCATGTATGAAGCTTTTATCAAAATTGATCACCCTTTTTTTCCCCTTTGTATACCTGCTATTCAGAACAATTTTATAACTTTACCCTTGCACATGTACAAGGCTTTTATTAAAATTTACAACCTTTTTTCCCTTTGTATACCTGTTATTCTTTCTATACCTTTTATACTTGCTATTCAAAACAAGGATGCGCGCGCATCTCAAAACCGATTTCATTTTGATTTTAATATATAGAGAGATTAATAGTGATCTGAACAATACTTGCTGATGACTAAATATTGATGGCATAATGACATAGTATATGACATGATGATGATTACGATGCGATTCCGTAATGACTGGTAATTGTCTTCTCCAAAAAAAATATTTATAATTATATAGTATTGGCTAAAAAGTAAAACATTGAAGTAATGGTGACTCACACTTGAACACTTCCATATAATGTGGTATGATAATTTGTCATTGTAATTAAAACTAGGGACGGCTATACATAAATAGTGAACTCCGCGATAATTTTAAACCATAACTAATGTGTATGTACAAAGTACGTAGAAGTGGTAACAAAGGAATAAAAATAAAATTCAAGTTCAAAAGCTCAACTTTCTGTGAGGTTTTATACAAAACATTTGAGAAGCAAAGTTGTAGAAAATAATACTTCTTACAACTTTGTTCCTGTACATTTTTTCTTCACAAGCCTTCATTCCTGAGATTTTTGCAAAAAAACTGAATAATCTTTTAAAGTTCAAAAGCTTAACATTCAGTGAAGGATCGACTTCAAAAACAATAGAACTGTTACGCTTCATACCATCTACTTATCTCCTAAATTCGGAATCAATCCATCATGTTTTACTCGAGTTATCGTCGGTCAATGAAAATGGTATCGAACTTTATGAGAACAAAACGTACCATTTATTGGACTTTTTGCTTTGAGTACATTTTTTCGGAAAAATGTGAGTTTTCATGAAAATTGTAAGAGGACCAAAGTTGTAGTATATTGCTATTCATTTTTCTCTAATTTAAAAAAGAAAGCTAAAAAAAATTCCAAGTTTGAAAACTCAACTTTCGGCAAACTTTTATGAAAAATGGATAGAACCAAAGTTGTAGAGAATAAAATTTCCAACAACTTTGTCCCTGTACGCAAAAAGCTTGAAAAGTTTTAAAATTTAAAAGTTCCACTTTCAGCTGACGGATCAACTTCAAAAACAGTCGGGCTCTCAAGCTCCAATTTTACCTATTCTCCTAATTTATAGTCGATGCGTCAATTTTTATTCAAGTTAAGTCGAAGAACGGAAATTAAACACCCTTCCCTCCTTCCCCGCCCCCAAAAAAACCACTAAAAACACATGGTGAACTTTTAAGTGGATTTTAGTTGATAAGTCCGCTAACAAACAGAAAAACCATAGTGAACGCATAAGTGATGGATTTTACTTACATTAAAAATGAAGTTCACTAAAAACTAGTCTTCTTTGCTGACAACATAATTTCTATGTACCACAATACACTTTCTATTTAGTAAAATCTGAGGAAACACTCCGGACTTGGCAACATGAAGAGCGTACATAGGCCTTACAAGCTATGATTTCTACACACGGTTGTGCGTGCATGTGAGACGAAAAGGAGGGCGAGGTGGTAATAATTAAGAGACACTTGAAGTTGAAATTTGTAGCTATTCGACGTATGATAAGGAAATGATACCAAAGGTAAAACCTGCCACCGCTGGAATACTTTAACACATTATTACTATTCCGAGCGAAATTGTCGCTCAAACTACAAGAAAGTGCGGTAAATTCGTAAAAGAGCTTATTTCATCCGCATTGTACTTGTACATGCATAGGATTGCTTCAGCAATCACGTAATTTTCTCGCCTGCGGTTCTACGTATTCGTGCACCTAGCATCGTTTTCGGCGTATTAAATATTTATTACGACGAACGCATTAAAAGGAGAGAAATTGTGTAAGACGGCGTTAGCTGGCGTATATGATGCGGTTTTGAGGCGAAGGCGACGAAAATCTCGCGCGCCAATGTTTCTAGCGAGGTGTTTTTGTAAGCTGCTCGAATGTAATTACATTTCAAGCGAGCAAAACGTTACGACGTTGTCTTCGTCGTTCCCTCTAAACACTTAGATCGGTGGGCGAAGACGTATATATCGTCTCGCCGGATAATAAAAGCTCCAGTAGGATTTCTCCACGCTGTGTACGCGCGGAACTTAACAACTGTACGCGCCGTACACGTATAGTTAATAGTACCCGGTAGCGAGGAAAAACGGGGTCAGCGTGTACGTAAGTTTAATTGGAAATTTACGTTCTTATTTACGCGCCAAAAGAAACATCCACATCGCATCGGTGACTTATAGCGTATCATTTCTCAAAACGAAATATCGACTGTATGGTAATCCATTTCGCGAAACGCTTGATTTACGAGCTTTTCGTCGTACGTACGCGTTTTACTGGCAGCGCATCGTTGTTCGAAGTTTATAATTCGGTATGGCTTGGCGTGTTCGTTTACGTTTAATGCGAAAACCGCATAGTACGGATGGACTTAAATAAGAAATGAGCCTCGGAACGTGTTCGTAATGTCATGCAACAAGATGAAAAGATGACGTGACGAGTCTGAATACCAAAATATCCCATTTCGGGTTAGAATGCGGATTTATGCGAAGATGATGGAAATCTTAGATCAGAGCGGACTGAAATTAGAACGTTCGTTTTTATTGGCACTCTGCGTGTCAAAATTTGTATGGATTGAATAATGAGGAAATTCAATTAGAAAATGTCGAGCAGTGACGACAGAACATGGGGTTGTAAGGGTAATCTGAATCCCCACTCCTCAGTTTCTCAATATTTTTTTCCAGCGGGGAAACTATTATGTCGAATGTCATCATTCATTTATAAATTTTTTGAATAGTATATCATTATATATAAATAGAAAATATTCTTCTCGTATCAATATTGATTTGTCATTTTGTACTCCACCCCCTCCCAACACCCAAAAAGAGACTCCGCCACCGCTGGAGTTAATCAGTGTTTCTATCTCGGATATCTCAATGTCTGATGTTGATAGAACCTTTTTCCTTTTTTGAAAAATCTCCGTTTGATTTTCACGTTAGCTCTTTTTGTGTAAATCGAAATAATCTCTGTTCGTTAACTGGATGAAAAAAATAAAACGTTGATAATCTTCGAGAAGTTCAGTGGCGAAGTCGCCAGTATGGTAAGACGATTCAATGGTACGTAGAGGTACGTGCGTGCTCGTGGTACGTGATTAATGTTTTCATTAAAAATATTACGGTTACGCTCGAATGAAGCTGAAAAAAACGTATATAATGGAATTACTTGGTACGTAAAATTCAAAAAGGAATGGGGAGGCTTTTAAAGGTTCATTCGGGCTTTTTATAAAATGGTTTGCCGATACGTGTAGTACCATCGGCCGCTCCGGCTTTTTCGGACAATTTAATTATAGCCTAGTTGGTTGCTTTTTTATGTTTACATTACCGATCATAAAATCCGCTGTGGTACATCTGTTCAATTCGCGAAGCTTATTATTACGCTATTAAGTAAAACCACAGGGTTCCGAAAAGGGTCATAGGCGAACACGCCCGCCGGCCCGCGTCCTATGAACATACGCGTTGTATCGCTAACACGAGATAAGAGTGAAGAAGAATACGATAGAATTTTTACAAGAAGGCAGTCTGAAGGGATATTGTTATAATTGTCGGCGAAAGTGTAACGTCGTAACGAGGGCGCGTTTATCGCGCCATTTAATTATGTCGCGGCAAATAGAACGACGCGATGGCATTTTTAGCCGATGGCGAATTCGTATCAACGATTAGGAATAAAGAAATGTTCTTCGTTGGCTGGAAAAATATCGATAGAAAACCGAAGCGGAGGGGAAATGGCATCATATAAAAACAAATAACGCCCGGCAACCCTAATAGTGTGTACAAAAACGCGATCGTGTCGAGTCGGCAACACGTCGGTTGCGTATACGCAATGGCGAACAGATAAGCGATATAGTCCGCGTAATAATGCACGACGCGACGGGTACGAAGATCCCGCAGGGTGCTCAGGCCATGTCGACGAAACAAAAAGCGAAAGTGGTTTAAACTGAAAAAGGGCTACGGGCGAAACACATCTTATACACCATAATGGGCATAATTAAGTTGAGTAAACTGCCATTGCCCCGTCTCAGTCCAGCCCCGCTATGGTACGCCCGGCTAGATTAAACCTTTTGCATAAACCAGATTTTGAGCGGAGATAAAACGAACGCCGAAACCATCTCGGTGCTTAACCATTGTTTTTTACGACTGTTTCGTTCGCTAGCGTTGCGACGCGATTGAAGCGATATACTCCGAATTCCCGTCTGCTCTTCAGCCAATAGGGTTTCGCCCGAATTTATAACCGCAGGTTAACCCCGGTATGGGTTATTAATCCGTCGTAATTTTCCGTATCGATATCGACACTTTTCCGTTTACCTAACTCGGTGCTGTCGTTTCGTTTACCATGTACGAGGTCGGGTCGTTCAACTAGATGTTTTTATCGCGGTGAAAAACTCCGAAACGAGTTTATCGGTGTTGTGTGAAAAATTATCGCCAAGAAGACATTTCTTTGATTATATTGCTTCAGCAGAGTTGAGAATGAAGCGGATATTATACCAAGTTAAATTGTTGTTTCATTGAGAAATGCCGAGTTAAGTTCATAAACAGCTTCGGATTCAAGATTAGCGATATTTAAACTTTATAATCGATGAACAAGATCATTTTTATGAGTCCAAAACTTCACTTCCCATTTACCACATCCTTAGGAGCTCAAATTGGAATGTTATAGTTCTAAGATCTGAAGTATTAGCCGCACGCAAGTCCATAGCATACTCATCATATTCCAAGGGATTTGATGTTCCTCAAGCTCTCTTCTAGTTTAGCATGTTTTTATGTTGAAAGGCGATTCGTTCCATTTTAATATTTGTTATTCGTTCAAAAAATGATTAGTTTTGTTCTGATATTTGTTATTCGTTCGCATACATGATTTGTTCTGTTGTAGAAATTCGATCGAAGGTTGTTTGTTCTATTGATGTATTTGTTATTCTTTCAAAATTTTGATTAGTTCTATTCAGATATTCGTTATTTGTTTAGAAATTTGATTTGTTCTGTTATAGTATTTGTCATTCATTCGAAAAGTTTTGTTGTAATATTTGTTATTCATTCGAAATGTTGATTTGTTTTATTCATTTAATCACTATTTGTTTAGGAAGGGTATTTGTTCTATCAAAGTGTTTGTTATTCATTCAGAATGTTGATTTGTTCTATTCTGATATTTGTTATTTGTTAAGAATGTGATTTGTTGTTATAGTATTTGTTCAAAAATGCAGTTGTTTTGTTGTAGTATTTGTTATTTGGTCGAAAAGTTTTGTTTTAATATTTGTTATTCATTCGAAATGTTGATTTGTTTTATTCATTTAATCACTATTTGTTTAGGAAGGGTATTTGTTCTATCAAAGTGTTTGTTATTCATTCAGAATGTTGATTTGTTCTATTCTGATATTTGTTATTTGTTAAGAATGTGATTTGTTGTTATAGTATTCGTTCAAAAATGCATTTGTTTTGTTGTAGTATTTGTTATTTGGTCGAAAAATGTTGATTTGTTCTAGTTATTTGGTATAAAAGTGATCGGTTTTGTTGTGGTATTTACTCGTATTATTCGTTCAAAACTTGGATTTGTTCTTTTCATATAATATTCGTTGTTTATTTAGAAATTTGATTTGTTCTGTTGTAGTAAATATTTGTTATTCGTTCGAAAAGGTTATTGAATATGTATTTACTCTTCTCAAATAGACACAACAATAATTAGTTGAACATGGAGAAATTTCAAATTGTTGACAGAAGTTTGAAAGTTATATATTCACCAGTGAACTGCAAGTGCTTAGAAATGTTAAGATGTAAGAACCAACCTCCCGGATTTCCTCAGTTGCATCTTCCAAGGCAGACTGTATGTTAATGGCTTATAGTTTTATATTAAGATTCAGTTATAAAGCATCTTTATTTTTCTAGAGTTAAATATCCGATCAGTTCCATTCTCTGCATCCTACATAGATTCAGGAAAAGACTGATAGATGTTGAAAAGGTTCAAGTCTCAAAATACTGGATACAGTTAAGGAAAATTAATTAGTTGTCATTCAAGTTCATACATCTAGCACTTCTAGTGTTTCATACTTCCGTTTATTTTGTCGACGATAAAGAAGACATCGGTTACAAGAAAGACCCAAAAATGGGAAATTAATTTTACATAATTTCTCGCGAGATAACGGTATTCGCTAATTAAAAAGGCTCACTACATACCTAAGGGAAACCGCTATGTATGCTAAAAAGGTACTTAGCAAAAGAATCTCATCAAAAGTTGTCGTTCGACCGCGATTAATTGTTAATTATGACGAAAGGTAGTCTTGAAATGGTATTAATATCGATACGCACTACAGATACTCAAAGGCGACCGCGCGGGACTACGATGAGGGTTGGGCTGAGGCGGAACTCAGTGAATATACGCGTCATCTCTCTAAATATTTTATTGGAGAATATACACGTAACGATTACCAAACGACGACTAATTATTCGAAAACGCGTCGTCGGATGTCGCGATACGAGAACGTTTCATCGTTTCGAAAGTTTGCTGAGTCAACGTTTTAACGTGTGCGCGTTTAATCGCTAATTTTCGTCGCATTTTGTAATCGTCGATGTAATACGTCGACGAATAGACGAAAGCGAATTCAAATGTAAGAACTTTTTTACCAAATGAAATCGTACTCGTATGCATATAAACGCGAAACAATAAGTAATCTTATTCTAAGAATATACGGCGAATCGAGGAAGGGGAATAAATGTGAAAGCTTGTTTCAAGTCACGCGTCAGTTACTTGTAAACGTTTACCCTTTAATGATAATATACCATCGGAAAGGTGGCTTACCCTTGGAATAATACAGAACGCCTGCAAACTTTGTATGTGATTTCATTTAAGAAAACGAAATAATTTCGGCAAACTAACGAGAGCAAAAGGCGAAACCCTCTTGCCCTTTTATTAAAACGTCGCCTTGCTACTACAAATTATACTCTTTAACTTAGCTAAACGAATAAACCCGTTTTGTCGTTTTCCTCAAACACTTTTACAACTCGGACCCTAGTTAAATGAAAGCAAGAAATACTCCCGTCAATTTACTCCATGTCGGTCACGAGTACCGTAGTGGTGCTCAAAATGAACCACCAATTACAAGCGTGATTTTCAACGTTTTTGTATTGAGGATGGTGCAAGGGGGCGAGGGGGGAACACTGACACTTCGTCCATTCAAGTGTATGGTCGAAGATTTGACAGGTTTAAACAATTTTTTTCAATTTCATAATTTTGAACCTTTATATTTTTTTCATGACTGTCGAAAGCCAGGATCATGTAAAGGAAAAGATGACTTTTGAGCCATGTAACTCTATCTGCAAGGACTTTTCTGAACCACCTCCCAACTGTCTAACTTTACCTCAAGTGTCCGGAGTTCCCCCATATTACGGTTCATTTTCGGACATTACTTGTCATCTTTCATTTTTCCTTTATAAAATTTCCTTCTCATTTTTGACTATTTTTTCACATTTGGACTTTTCGTTTCGACGCGGTTTTTTTTCATTTTTTTACATATTTTTTTGTTTATTTTCGAATATTTCATAAATTTTTCCTTCTTTTCTTCATTTTTCATTGTTCATTTTTCAATTTCTATTAGATTATTGGGCGTTTTTGTCACTTTGAAATATTTTAAAACTTTGAACTTTTTTTTTCTTTTTTTATTTCAATTTTTAATCATTTTTAAACGTTTTAAAAATGGCTTTTTACGAAGTTTTGAGTAATGACTTTTCTTGAATAGTTCATATCTCTTCACTGAATTAACTTAGAAAGATCAAACTTTGTGTGCGGGATCAGGTGGTAACTAGAATATGACCTTTTCAATTTGGGTCAAAATGAATCCAAAATGGCGGATTATCAAAATTTGAGTGTAAGTTGAAGAGTCTTAGATTCTCATATGATGGTTGGGAATGAGAAGTATATTGCATCCAAAATTCATCTTCACACACGATGAATGAGAGGAGAAGGAGGGGTTATCGACCTAAAAATGTGGTAGAGATGCACGAAATGTCGAAAATTTTTTATTGCGGTATCTTATGATAAAATGAGCCGAAATGACTAACCTATTCTAATTTACTTTCCCAAGTGAATTTGGAGGGAAGATAGAGCGAAAAACCGCATTTGAAGGGGATCCTCAACAAATCAATTTAGAAAGATCAAACTTTGTATGTGGGTTTAGTTGGTGACGAAAATATGACCTCTTGAATTTGGGTCAAAATAGGATCAAAATGGCGGATCAAAAAAATTTAAATGGGACATTTCTTGATTCTTAAGCTTTATTTTCGTGTATTTGAACATATGGTATTTGCTTTTTTCTTAGTGGCAGGAAAAGCTTTCATAGGGGCAGGATCGCAGCGGTCACTACCTACATTTTCTTTCAATAGACCCAACTTGTTTTCATTTTTTTTTTAATTTACTCTAAAGAAAATGAAAAAGCAACAACTATTTAAAAACATGATGATATCTAATTTAATTTACATTGATAGTTCCAAAATGAAAAATTAATATTACCAAAAAATTCTAATCTGATATCTTTTTTTTTTCACAAAACTCATCCTTAATTTTGTTGATTTCCAAGAGTAGATGAAGACGATAATCCGCTCCTCTTTCCATAAAAAAGTGAGGGCTAGAAATTACCCATGCTACTTCATCTTCCACCGCCTTTACTTTTTTGAACTTTTTAGCTGAGTTTTTAACAAAACGATAGCTATTACAGCCTACCTGATTTGGGAAGGGAAGGACGGGGGAGGGTGGGATTTTCAAATTTTTGCGTTTCAGGCCATTTGTAATCATCGGGAAAATGTCCAACTTTTTGGTATATATATATTTTTTTCCCCCACGCGTAGCGCCGGCGAGTATTCATAAAATTCGCTCAAAATTCGGTGAGGAACTCTTCTTGCAAATACGCAAAGATAGTTTTTTTGTTTTTTCGATAAATTTCAAAATGGCGGATCACTCAAATTTTGAGGGGAGCTGGAGAAGGGGCAAATAGCTCAAATTTTTCGTTTTTGATTTCATATGAAAGAGTGAGTCACGGATACTAACATATCCAAATTTCAGCTTCTTGAGTGCATATTGAGAGGAGTTAGATCAAAAAACGGCTTTTTGAGGAAGTTTTGAGTCATGAAATTTCTTGAATCTTCCATATCTCCCACCAAATCAAGTTAAAGAGGTCAAATTTTGTGTGTGAGGTTAGTTGGTGACCACAATATGACCTCTTGAATTTGGATCAAAATGGATTCAAAATGGCGGATTATCAAAATTTTGAGTAGAGCTTGAGGAGCCTCAAGTTGGTAAAAATGTAATTAATATGAATTCATATGGTTATTGGGGATAAGTTGTATACTATATCCCGAATTCACTTCCATACATGATGTTGGAGGGGGGAAGGCGGGGTTACCAACCTAAAATAGTGGTGGGGGTACAGGAGGGGTCGAAAATTTTTTATTGCTGTGTCATATGATAAAATGAGCCCAAGTGACAAACGTATTTTGATTTTAGCTTCTTCAGTGATGTTGGAGGGGAAATTGCTGCAGGAAATTTCATGAATCTTCCATATCTCATCACCAAATCGGCCTAGAATGGTCAAACTTTGTGTGTAGGATTAGTTTGTGACCAGAATATAACCACTTAAATTTGAGTCAAAATGGATCCAAAATGGCGGATTTACAAAATTTGAAGATAATTTGAGGACCCTCAAATAGTTATAATTTGAGAAATATGTGTTCGCATGATTATTTCATGGCAAGAAATACTACATTTGTGCCAAATTGAATTTCTTAAGTGTTTTTGGAAAGGATAGGGTAGGGGTTTTCAGACTTGGTATTGGGTGTGGCCTGTAGTAATGAACGGTTAAGCAAGGTTATTACTAAATCAAAACAAGCCCCAGTTAAAAACTCAGCTCCAGTAATGCGGCATGGCTGCTTACGTTTTTTTCCAATTTTCTGTACTTTTTTCTTTCAGTTGCGCACTATAACTCCTTCGATATTTCTTGACTTTGATACATTTTTTTACATTTTTAAAACTTTTAATGCTTATTAAATTTCATTCTCTTGAGTTTTGCATATTTCGTGATTTTTCCCAATTTTTTTTTCATTTTTGACCATGTTTTCCAATTTAATTCGAATTTAAAAATGATGATTCCTAAAGGTTTTCTTTTGGAAATTGGTTCACAGGTAACCGGCCCCTTTGCCCCTCAGCGTCCGTCATCTTATTCCTCATTGCGATCGTGGTCGTAATGACCCGTGAATAATGTTTTCTCCGGCGTGTAACGAGTGAAACGATATCGTTTTTGTCGTTACATTCTCGATGTATTTACTCGCGTCCGAATTGTATTCCCGGGTCGGAGTAATTTCATCGTTTATTTGAGCAGATTACGCCGAAGATTATAATTCATAAGGTTGGGTTTAATTAATACTGGTCACAGGTAACCGGCCCCTTTGCCCCTCAGCGTCCGTCATCTTATTCCTCATTGCGATCGTGGTCGTAATGACCCGTGAATAATGTTTTCTCCGGCGTGTAACGAGTGAAACGATATCGTTTTTGTCGTTACATTCTCGATGTATTTTACTCGCGTCCCGAATTGTATTCCCGGGTCGGAGTAATTTCATCGTTTATTTGAGCAGATTACGCCGAAGATTATAATTCATAAGGTTGGGTTTAATTAATACTGGTCTTTTTGTCGTCGTCGCTGATATTCTGCGTTTTCTTCGAACCTTTGTTAATGTCGCGGAAATGAGATTTCAGGAGATGGCTGAGAAAATATCTCACACTAAGAAAATCTTAATGGAAATTCTGGTCTCGAATATTCTTCGTATTTTTAATCGTATACTCTCCGATGACTCCTTAATTGGTAAATCACAGATTACGCGTTTCATGTCTGATACTCGAGGTGAAAAAAATTTCACTCTTTTCACATTTCGTAAACAGCAAATGAATACTTTGCCGGTAAATTTCATAACCAGGTCAAGTTGATTTTACGCATCATCGAAATATCCAAGGGTAACTCGCCTAACCTACTACCGTTTCGTTCCAGTCCACGGAGAAAGGGTGAATGGTGGACGAAAACACACGCGCTATAAATTTCCGCGTGTACCGTACGCGAAACTTTACAGGATAATTAATTCGACTTCTGGTCAAACGGCGATTTCCCCGAATGGGGGATGGCCTGTTTTCGTGGTGAAAAAGTACTCGCTAGAGGACATCGATCAATATCGTGTCCGCTGAGTATTTTATACGCGGAGTTATAATATTTATTTAAACCATGTATACAAACTGTTCGGGTTATCGGATAAAAGGAGCACGGGGTGTCGGATAGACTGCACCGTATATCTTGATTAATTCGACGATTTGTATATTGTATATTCCTGCTTACTGACGGAGTCAGCTAGAGCGGAGGAGAAGGAGGAAAGCTCGAATAATTTATTACATTGGAATATCGGATAAATTGGCATTATCGAATTTCCCGAAAGTAGAGAGTAAATTATATCGCATGAGTCAAGTACAATGGGGTTAAATAAACGAAAGCAAAGTATTATAACGGGGTATAAATATATAAGAAAGTAATACCGAACTGTTGGCCAACTATATATTAAAGAAAATGATACCGGTACCTATATTGATTATAATTTAGAACAATATCACGCGCTCTCTTTAGCAGGGTTAGCGTTGGTAATTTATACGATAGACGGGTTGAGTTCTATAAGGGAATATTAAGTATGCGGGAAATAATCGGCTCTAAACGCGAAACGCTTTGCGCGAAATTAAATTCCGACGCGCGAAAATTACGTAGAATCGGTTAAAAGTTTGATTAAAAGCAGACGCTCAGACGTTTACGTATAGTCCGTAGGATAATTGGCGAACGGCTGCAGCGTGCCTTTTAGCAGGATGAAAAAAGAGGCAGCGGCCTGTTTTTATCGAGCGTAAAATTATATCGTTTAACGCGATTATAATTATCGACTGGTATACCTAAGCGCGCGTTTTAATTAACCGGCGATTAGTCGACGCGAATTCGTATTCTATTAACGTATACGGCCAGCCTGAGGCGTCGTCGTATTCGTTGATACCATTTGTTTATACAATGTTTGCGTATACGTAAAACCAACATCGCGCTGGGAAAGAAAATAGGTACCGCGCTACTTCCGCTCGTCTACCATGGTACTCGAAAACGACGAGGTAAGAAAAGAAAAACGTTCGCCTCTAATTGGCGTTATTATTTTCAGGTACGTTCGTGATACTATGGCGCAGAGGCAGTACCGTCATTACGGCCGCCAACCTCATGATAATAAGAGATTCTAGATTCCGATTGGTGGACGGATTTAATCTGGAAATAAGCAACGTTATGCCACAGGACGCCGGCGATTACGTGTGCCAGATCAGCGACGACGATAACCGAGATCTTATCCATACGGTGGAAATTTTAGGTGAGCTTTTTGTTTCGTTTTTATCCTGCATAAGACGATGGAATCGTATTAGAGTGTAGTCGATGTGGTACGAAACCCTAGCGTCGTTTACGTGTTGCATTTAGATGAGTGTTTCGCCTATATGGCATGGTCGAGAAGAACCTCAGAGGTAATGTAATCGATTAACATTTACCAGCGATGTGTTTTATACTCTTGAGTGGTATTTTCTCCAAAATTCGAGTTATCGTAGATCCACGTGGAAGTTGTTGGCCAAAATTACTTTAACCCGCCATAGGTAGTATGGAACCAGCATTGCAGACTAGTACCAACATGTAGCTTAGCTCGCGAGTAGTTACTTGCGCCTAGTCTCAGTCCCCTTATGTGTTCATCGTATGCAACTATTTGTGCATGGAAGTACAACATATAATACATATTTTTTAAAATTTAAATGAAACTACTGATTTAAGTATCTATAATGATAAAAAAAAATTGCAAAAAAATTTGTGGTATACACTTTTTGCCTATCTTCATTCTTGATGGAGCTACGATGATTTAAAATTTTTCCAAAATTCCATTTTTTAAAATTTGATTGAAATCGTTCATTCAAGTAGGTACCTAGGATGGTAGAAAAAATGCATAAACAATTGTAGTTGAAACTTTTTGCCTATCTTCATTTTTGAAGGGGCTACAATAATTTCAAATTATGATTTTTTATTATTCATGATTAGATATTTCGAAGAAGGGCTGAGGATTGAATGAGAAATAATAGACAGAATCAAAGCCATTGTAAAACCTACATATAACAATTTTTTCACGAAAAATTAAAAAATAAAGATGGAAAATTAAACTAGTACCGAATCCGTGTAGTGATAGGAATTGCTGAAACACCTTCAATTCTGAAGATAAGCAAAACGTACATATTTGAATTTTAATTTTTCCATGATTTCAGTCACATTAAAAAAAAAAAATCATGGGGAAATTTGAAATTATTGTTAGCCCCTTCAAAAATGAAGATAGGCAAAAAGTGTTTACTACAATTTTTAATGCATTTTTTCTACCATCCTAGGTACCTACTTGAATGAACGATTTCAATCAAATTTTAAAAAATGGAATTTTGGAAAAATTTTAAATCATCGTAGCTCCTTCAAAAATGAAGATAGGCAAAAAGTGTATACCACAAATTTTTTTGCAATTTTTTTTTATCGTTATAGATACTTAAATCAGTAGTTTCATTTAAATTTTAAAAAATATGTATTATATGTTGTACTTCCATGCACAAATAGTTGCATACGATGAACACATAAGGGGACTGAGACTAGGCGCAAGTAACTACTCGCGAGCTAAGCTATATGTTGGTACTAGTCTGCAATCCTGGTTCCATACTACCTATGGCGGGTTAATAATCGCAGTTGGAAGCCATACTCCATTACTAGAGCTAACGAGAGACCTTCTCTATTCTCCGTACATGTAGTATATTGTTGCATACGAGAAAATATTTAGAAGCACTAATCATGTTAAGTACTTAAAAAGATTAAAACAATACTTAGTCAAAATTATAATGGATAAATTACCAGTTTTCAAAATGTAATTTCAGAAGCCTAATTCGATAAACAGCGTCATGTAATCACTGTGATATCAGTCGACATCACTACCTACAATAATTCATCGAAAAAGAAGGAAAACACCTTAATACAAAAGCTTACAACAAACATACCTGTTGTAATATATTTTTAAACACTCGCGAAGAACTTCAGTATCTATTGGTACAACAAAGGGAACGCATATTTTTGAAAAATTCATAACTCATTCCTCTCGCAATGTGCGGAGGTGAACCTTATAACATTTTTTGTTCGTCTTGATGAGTACTACTTTTAGTATGGGTCAATTTTCTCGTGAGTCTAATTTTTGATTTTTTTTATGAATTTTCTAAATTTCAAAATTTTTAATGTTGGCAACATTGCCACCAGGTCTGTGAGGGGGGAGGGGGAGTATGTGACATGACTACACTGCTTTTTTTGATATATATATATTTTTTTTTTCAAAATTTGCGGCGCTATACCTCCTGAACGGAGCAAGTCTCCGTCTTTAAAATTATGCGGGTAAAAATAGATTAAGTTGCTTCATATTATTCTACTTTTCTCGAAATTTCGAAATGGCGCCTCAATACTTCTTCCAATTAGTAAAAGTAGAACTTTATATATCAAAAGTTCAGTTTCCAACTTTTGAACATTTTATAAGTTCGTTAAAATCTCCTTTGGATGGGCTATTGCACTGTGAAAACTGTTCATCTCTAGATGAATTTGTTCGTTTGCTACTCAAGCCCTGAGTTGGTCACGTTTTGCAGAAACTGAAAAATGTCAAAAATTAAGGGGGTACTCTCCTTGCTCCTGAGGGTGCGGGGGAACTGATAATGGTTTTCTTACCTAAGGAGCAAAACCAACTTTTTACAACAAAAAAATGAGTGAAATCGAATAAGACTATGAAGTCAAATGCTTGGTTTAATTGATTTTCATTTTTTTTTTTTTCATTATCTTTATTCTTTATCTACATTTTGGATTTTGGATTTTAAATCTTACCATAAGCATGGCTTTGGATTTGAAATCTTCTTGTTCCACATTTTGGCCAACTCTAATATCTAGAAAATTGCAATTGAAAATTTTTTTAGCTGAGTTTTTAACTAAAAAAGACAACTATTACAGCCTACCTGATTTGGGAAGGGAAGGACGGGGGAGGGTGGAATTTTCAAATTTTTGCGTTTCAGGTCATTTGTAACCATCGGGCAAATGTCCAACTTTTTGGTATATATATATATATATAGGTATGGTACGATAGAGTCAGGCCCGATCTTGGAAATTCTGCTATCCTTCCGAGACCCGATCCAACGTTGCGAAACCCCTTTCGGGTCTCGCAACGTTTTGTGTGTATATTTGTGCTTATATAGCTTTCAGTTTTATACAAACGTTGGGAACCCTTGGATATGATGCTATCTTGGGTAGACCCACCTGAGCCTGACAAGGATAGTAGTGAATCTGAAGTGTATCTTATAAGAACCATTGCATATCATTTGTATTCGTGAATTTTGAATTTTTCTTACCCCTCTAAAGGTTCCTAATATGCTATGTTCAAGTGGTTTCCGAAAAGCTCACGCGAGCATCTTTAGCTCTTTAAATAAGGCCGGGTCTCGGAACGTCTGTTTGATATCCACGGTCCAGGGCCTGACAAGGATAGTAGCGCATATATATATATATTTTTTCCCCCTACGCGTATCGTCGACGGGTATTCATGAAATTCCCTCAAAACTTGGTGAGAGATTCTTCTTAGAAATCTAACAAAACTAGTTTTTTGTTTTTTCGAAAAAATTCAAAATGGTGGTTCATTCAAATTTTAAAGGAGGCTAGAGAAAGGGCAAATAGCTCAAAATTTTTGGTTTTGATCTCATATGAAAGAATGAGTCACAAACACCAACATTTCCACATTTCAGCTTCCTAAGTGTATTTTTTTAAATTTTTGATGAAAAGTAAAAATTTAAAAATATTAAATCGAAATTTTTCTACGGAAAGTATGATTTGAAAATATTATTTTGAAATTTTTAATGAAAAAGTAATGATTGAAAAATATTACTTTGAAATTAGTATCGTTGTTATCAGAACTATTATAAACAAAATAATGCACTCTCCCCACTTGTTTTAGTCACAAGTGAACCGTTGATACTGTTTTCTCAATTATCTCAAAATCACGATTAGGCTGAAATTTCTTTCAACATAACTATTTTACCCCCCCCCCCTCCCTCCCCTTCTCCATTATCCGTATTGCCGTGGAAAAATATTCTATGGTCTGTTCCAAATAAGAGTAACAAAAGTGTTAGGAGACCCACAACATCTTGTGCCGATACAAGTTGAAATAAAAATTTAGGCCATCAACAGTTCTAGAGGTGGCCGCACATTTTTTTTGCAGCTTTGTGTGAATCACTACCGTTCCCTTTCCCCCCAAGTCCACATACACGCAAACACACTATATTATTCCAATTATGAAGGCGAATGTTTCATTCCAATTGATGTAAAGACCACCCTCTCTTTTCCTTCAATGACGTCACGTATGAATTTCATGTCGGTTTCAAGGACGTTGCACTTGCACCGTATCTATCACTAGGATACTACACATGTGGCAATGCTCATAGGACTGGTTTTAAGCTCCCGTGTGTCCTCAAACAGCGGAAGAAGCGCAACATCTTGAGGGAAGATGCTGCGCCTTCAGATCAGTTGTCCAACATTTTGCGTATTTGCGATTTTGAAGACATTGAAAATACAATTTTATCATTATTTTCACTCCTCATAAATTGTTTATGTTTTATGGATCGATTGATGGCTTTGCTTGGTAATATTTTCTGTCCTCGATTGAATTCATCGGACAAGTTTTTGCTTTTTAGAATTTTTAGATGGGTGATCGGTGAAATTTTTCTTTAATAGCAGCATTGAGCTCCTTAACGAAACATGTAATGGTATTACCAAAACTGCCCAGGGCTGTATCTAGAAGTAGGAAAATTTAGCGGCCCACCGAGAAATCACATTTTTAACAGTCCATTTAGTACTAATGAGCCCAATTTTTTCTCTCATTTTTCAAATTATGGATTTATGAAATTTCTTTTTTTTTTTTTTTTTATCAAAATTTGGAAATTGAAGTGGCCCAATTTTTACCTCATCGGCCCAAATTCTTCGCGGCCCACCGCGATTTTCTCGGTGACTCGCCTGCTAGATCCGAGCCTGAAACTGCCTGTTTCGTGTACACTGATCTTTCCAGTATTATGGTTGAAATAAATGTGTTTTAAGAATTACAATAGACCCAAGAACTTGCGAGAAATTTGGTACAATTTTTTTTTTAAACTTTGTGAAAACGCCATAGATACTTTTATTCTTAATATTAACGAATGGTGTCGGCGTTTACCTCTCATATTTTTTGTTACGTCATCAAAAATAATTTTGAAGCGAAGAAATATGGACTCTTTTAATTTAACGATACTAAAAACTCAAATTCATAACGAAGAAGAAATTATAATAGCACGTCGTAAACGAAAATTACGAATTTTTATATTTTCTTTCTTCAAGGGTGGCGAAGAAGTTCAAGTTCATATACAAAAATGAGATAATTTCTTCGCACCTATTAGAAATCTCCAGATACGATGAAAAGTAAATACCATCGCCAGCTGTAGAATTGCGAACACAGCGCCCTCGTCGAATAGGATTTCCTCCGCGAAACCGAAGCGTATATTCGCGATAAGGTTAATTTATTGGATGTGTTTTACATATTTGATCTAACATCTCGTCTCCCCACGACAAAAGGAAAGCCTCATTTAAACGAGCGTTTAGCACGACGACTGATGGTGACGTGAAGGGTGGCGCGAGGTTCAGCGACGACGATGGTGGAAAAAAATTTCTCGCATATTTCTTTTTATCCGTCGAGCGCCCGGAGAAAGGAAACGAGTGTGAAGGGAACCGGACGTCGCGGCGAAAAAAATCAAATTACATTTTCGCGTGTTCGAATGGCATTGCACGCGGGACAGGTATGACGAGACGCGACCGCGTGGGTTTTTTGTACGCAATAAAATTATTTTATTTATTAGAACGATATTGAAAATTTAAATCTCTTTGTAGTTAATGGGCGACTAGAGTGTCGCGAGAGAGCGAGCGTGTAAGTGCCGGGGCGAAATCTTTGAACGTTTTCGTTTATCGTAATAATAACCAGTCCCCAGTTCGACGCCTCGCTCGTAAACGCGAACGTATAAAAAAATACAATTACTCGCGATCGAATCGATTTTTCTTCATTAATTGTCGACGATAAAAGAAGGCTAGATGAAAAGAAAACCCGGAAAGAAATTATTTTTATTGTACGATTTTTTTTTTCTTTATTATGTTTTTGCGCTTTCTTTTTGACGAATATTTAATCGGGTACCTGGTATAATGTGGAAATTCCTTCGGCGACGTATTCCCAATGGAAGGGTTTTACGACTGTGGCCGTTTACGCGAGCTACGTGTAAATCGCGATGTTTATTGCGCGACGGAATGCGAACGACGGCGTTTTCTGGTTCGAGAACCGAAAAGTGTCGAAATATGCGCTCCAGACGATTTAGAAGCGACGCGAAGCGCCAATTAGGTAGCGAAATTATCGTAAAATACAGATGGCGAGATTTTACGAATTTTCCAATCGCATCCGATGTGGGTTTTCTTTCGTGAGACTTTTTATATCGGTTTCGTGAGTAACCCTCGTAGTAGGAATGTGCGAAAAATAAGAAATCTAACCTCCAGTTATCGCGCTGTCATCGGCTGTAAAAAAGGTAGTGCGGAAAATTGCCTATCGGTGGTATTGAACGTGTAGCATTCGCACATATGCCTATACGCGATTTTTTCACTATACTTTTTGGCTGAGTTTTTAATTTAAAAAAAACAACAAGACGCTCCATTCTACTTCATTAAGGATAGAGGGGTCGTAAAAGAGAAGATATGTAACAAAACTTATTGAATTTAATGCAAGATTCTTCCAAGACTTTGAGCTTGAATTTGTTTAAAGTTTATCTGCATCTCCCTTTCAAAATACAAGCTGATTTTCATGTAATATACATGTATACAAATAAACCTGAATTTTCAAGAACTCGAATAACTTGAGCAAGGAATTTCAAATAATTTTTTTTTTAGCCTTTATTTTTTTTAACTGTGTAAAAATGATTAAAATTTTTTTTTGGGGCTTTTTGAATTTGAAAAATAAAGACCTTCGAGCTAAATGCGCTATTATTCCTGAGATTTTCCCAATTGCAAGACCACGTTGTTAAAAAAAAATCTGTACCTAATTTCTCATAAATTTCTTGATGCAATTCAATTCTAACAACACATTTACTTCATCCAGAATACTGAGAAGGTCAGTGCATACTAAACAGTCAGTTTTGGTAAGATTATTACAAATTTCGTTAAGGAGCACAATGATGATGTTAGCGTCTATAGACCTTTGGCACTTTCGAAGATGAGAATTTAGAAAGCTATTAAACCCCGAAATTTGGGTGTTTTTACCAGAATCGAAATGTGAGTCTTGATTATGCACAGGCTGTGAGTTGGAGTCTTACTTCTACTGAAATCCAAAGTTACAGTCTGATTTTTGATGAAATCTAGAATTAGGCAACTTATATTTCTGCCTGAAGTTAGAGTGAGAGGGCAAATTTTGGCTCAGCTCGGAGTTAGAGTTCATGTTTATTTCTTAATTAAGGTATTTTTCACATAGAAATGTCGATAAACGAGATAACTTCAAAAAAAGCATTTTCGATGATATTTATTATATCTGGAGTAAGGATACCCTTTTATTACGCTAATAACTCAAAAACTATGAGCAGTATGAAAATAATCTACAGCACGTAGTTTTTTGGCTTTCTATTTTTGTTGGAAGATTTTGCACGTACTATCCGTGGTAGCCAAGCCCACGTCTCTGAATTAAAAAAAATTAGTATCAATTTTAGTTGAACTTTAACCCATTTTCCGTTTTTTCTTCTCTCAAAGAGGTTTAATTACAAAAGCGACATTTACTGTGAAATCGCAACCATTCTGCTAAATTCTAATTTCCAGCTCAACTGGTTCGTTAGGCCTTTCTGTAGCCCTGAAAAAAGTTTATAAATTTTTCAAAAATTTCGCAGCTGAGTATATGTGGAATTTACTGAATATTCTTCGTGAACATACCAAAATATTTTTTTCACGTTCTCTATTTTTTTTTTCTTTTTTTTTTTTTAATTAAGAGTTAAAATATAATTATTATAATATGTTGGAGCACGAAAGACATTTTTTTTCAAGTTTTAAAGCGAAATAATAATTTAATTGAACATTCAAATCTTAGTAGGTCACAAACTTCCCTTATTTCCGAAGACCTTATTGATTCTTCACTGTATTAATTTTTTTTTCTCAATTAAAAAATTAAAAACGAAAATTTAAAAAAATAATAATACTATAACTTGATTTGATAATTATTGTGAAATTGGAAATTAATATTTTCCAAACGTTCTGACCAAATATTGATTTTTTTCGATAAAGTCTGCCACAGTTTTGTTAATTTCAATTCTTTAACTTTATTTTCATAGGAATTTAAAATGGCCCGAATAGTTTTTCAGTCGTTAAAGCATACTGAAGCTTCTTTCTGCCAATACAGAAATGGCAAGAATGACTAACAGCTGTTTCATAAGAAGACACGAGTTGGGAAATAATGCTTCGCGAAAGTTCGTTTAATTTTTAGTTGAGCTATTACAGCCTACTTGATTTAGGAAGGGTGTCGGGGCAGGGTAGGGTTTTCAAATATTTGTGTTTCAGACCATTTGTAATTATCTAGCAAATGTACAACTTTTTGGTATATACATATTTTTTCATCCACGCGTAGCGCCAGTGGGTATTCATGAAATTCGTTCAAAACTTGATGTGACACTCTTTTTAAAATTGCAAAGGAGGCGATTTTTTGTTTTTTCAATATACCTCAAAATGGCTGATCACTCAAATTTTGAGAGGGGCTGGAGAACGAGTATATAGTTCAAATTCTTTGCTCTTGATTTCATATGAAAGAGTTAGTCATGGACACCAACGCATCCAAATTTCATCTTCTTAAGTGTACTTGGAGGACAATTAGAGGAGAAAATGGCTTTTTGAGGAAGTTTTGAGTTGAGAAATTTCTTGAATTTTTTATATCTTCTCACCAAATTGATCTAGAAATATCATAATTTGTGTGTTGGGTTAGTTGATGACTAGAATATGACTTCCTAAATTTGGGTCAAAGTGGATTCAAAATGGCGTATTATTAAAATTTGAGTAGAAGCTGAGGAGTCTCAAATTAGTAAAAATGTAATTAGTATGAACTCATATGATTATTGGCGATAGGAAGAATACTATGTCCCCAGTCACTTCCATACATGGTGTTGGAGGGGGTAAGGAGGGGTTATCGACCAGAAAATGTAGTAGAGGTACACAAGAGATTGAAAATTTTTTATTGCAGTGTCATATTATGATAAAAAGAGCCCAAGTGACTAATTCTGATTTATTTTTTTTTGATGAGATCTTTTGAATTTTTAAATTCCATGTTTTCTTTTAGCCAGCGTAATTGATCAGAAAATAACTTTTCTTGGTTATCTGACTAATTTCTCTGGAATTGAGATATTCAAAACACCAAAAATCAATTAAAAATTAGTATTATTTTTTTAATGTTTTTCAACTTCATTAGCTACGCATATAAGTGAGTGAGTACCTGATAATTTCAGCATTTTCTCTATTAAAATTGCAGTTCGACTGAATTTAGAAGGGAGAGGAGTTATAAAAACCATACCTTTTGGGAATAAGAATTACTCATGCTACTCTGCCTTCCACCTCCACTGGATGTGAAAAAGGTTGTCTATTGCCTGTAAATTTGAAGAAGCCCCATTAAAAACTCAGCTCTAGTTATGTGGCATGACTGCTGACGTGTCGACGATTTTTTACAGCTAATTATAAACACGGTTGAAAAAACTACCTCCGCTGAGAAATAAAACAGCCCATTGGTCCAAAGAAATTTAAACTTTTTTCGTGGCTGCCGAAAAAATACATTTTATACCGAACTTCAGTTAAGATCTGCGAAGCATTCGATAATTTTGACGTGGAAAATTCCGAGAGCTTTGGTAAGAAGGGTACTGACAATGAGAATAATGAGGGACGCATTCAAATCGAAAATTAAATTCTATCATCCATCGTTGGTAATTCGGTCGAAAGTCGAATTTCTTCCCTTGAATATTTTTAGCTCGCTTTGTAACGCAATAAAAGAATAAATGAAAAAAAAAACTGCCGAAACATTAAAATACGCTCATTGTATTATCGAATCGCTATAATTCAACTTGACAGTAGCGAAATAATTTCGACTCGGTGCGCGTAATTTTCCTGTTTTATTTCGACGTTGTTTTTATAGAGGGCCTGTTTAAATTTTAAAATTGGTCACGCCGCGAAAACGAGAACCGAACTCGTCGAATTAATCGACTCAAGTCGTATAAAAATGGTGGATTTTTATCGGTCGAAAAATAAAACCGATGTACGTTTTGTAATCGTACAAGATTAATGTGGCTGTTTTTGGAAATTATTTCTTAATATTTTTCGAATTGTTTCGATCGAGACAACATTCGGATTTTTGTAAATTATGAAACGATTTCGATACAAAATAGGTCCACCCAGTGTGACACAGCAGCGGTGTAGACGTGCGGGTGGAGATGGGTGTGATAATCAGAACTATGTAATTTTAAAGTTACCCCACTGCGGTGGGTATTCTCACTGGTGCCATAAAATAAATACTTCGCGGAAAATATTCGCCATAGAATTCGACGCTGGGCGACGAGAGTTACGAAGAAACACGTCAAATTAATACGTACACGGCCAACATATACGTATCTTTGCCGATAAGTTTTCGTATAATTTAAGTTTGGACGAATTGTTTGAATTATTTCAGCAACATGTAAACTTTGCTCGGCTCGCGATAGCGTAAAATACAGGGTCGGCGTGGCGGCAATATCGCCTAAATTATTTATACCTTAACTTGGGCGACGAGTTAAGTCGTTGTATCATGTTTACGAGAATGCGGTTACGCAGTTCTACGAGAACTTAACATAGTTTACACAAATGCAGCACACGCGTCTTCGTCTCGTATCACTATTCTCAACCGCGTTCCAAGTTGCAAAAACGATCAAAACCGTTCTTGCCTTAATATGAGTACCTTTATGTTTATAGTGAGTTACAGAGTCGAACTGCCTGAATTATTCGGGTAAATTCGAATTCGACCTTTTTGACGAATTCATCCAAGGTGTTTCTTGTCCTCTAGAAAATACGAATAAGAAATTGAAATTTTGCATTATAACCCAGTCTAAATTTCCACGATTTTTCAATTATCGTTTCCTTCGACGAGAGTATTTGTATATTGTTGCTTTATTAATTTTTTTCTTCGAAAGATTATATTTCTTCTCAGTTTTTTTTTTTTCGTATACCTACTCGTCATGTTCGGGTTTTCGCGACTATTTTCGTATTTTTTACCATCCGAGTACCCGAACACGTGCGCTGCTAAATCCCTCTTGTTTTTAATAATTTTCATTATTAGGAGTCATTTTAATGGGTAGTTTTTTTTGCTGGCGTTTATCTGAGCTTGAAGGGAGAGGAGGACTGCCAGTTGACGTGGAAATAAAATTGAGAGAAAAATTTAATTCTCGACTCGAGTTGATTGGAAATGAAAGTGGGAATATTTTATTTTGCAACAAAGTATTTTTTATGCGTCGAAATTTTCAACTTGTTTATTTAAATAACAAAAGTTCTCTTTGTGTTGTAGAAGTGATAAAAATAATTCCGATACGAAAGCTCTTATAAATTTTCCATTTTTACTTGAAAACCTCTCTCGTTCATGAATTTCGCTTCTTTTATTTATAAAAAAAAAACTTCATATTTCTGCGATTCTTCATTATTTTCTTACTTCAATATAGGTATCTGTTGTCTTTCGATGAGCTTATACAATTTTTAGGAATAAAAGGAACGTGATAGTTTTTTCTGGGAATGATTACAATTATTATATTTCAAGATTATGATATTTTTTTTTTATTCAGGGAAAGGTGCTGGAAGTATTTGACATAGTAATTCTTCGCTCGTTTATCCGGCAGTGCGTAGTCACGTGGGAGGGGGGGTGTTCAAAACTCTTGACATTATGTAAAAATTAAAAATTAATTCAAGCTGAAAAAACGAACTATATTAAAAATCTCCACCCCAATCAATGAACAAAATTTCATTTGAATTTCATCCCCACTCTACCTCCGCCCACTTACTAATATCTGGTATTTTTTTTATTTTTTTTTTAATTAAAAAAAAATAATAATTAATTTTTAATGAAGATGTAGCGAGTAAAATCTATGAGTAGTTTACATACCCGCTCATTTGAGTTCGTTATGTAACTCGTTAAGTCGAGAGTGCATTTATCATCATGATGAATGTACTCTCAAAAATAAATTTCCTCATTAACACTCAAATGAACAATTTATATTTTCTAAGCATATAACGATATGTCAAATCGTAATCAATGTGCAGTCAACAATTACGTAGTAAATGAAATAATAAAGAACTTGATACTATCCTATGCAATAAATAAAAAAAACAAGATCAAAACTTTGATCAAGACAACGTTAATTATTAATTAAATTTTTAACATTTATCTTTAGTCGATAATTAAATAAATGAGAAAATAAACCTTTTAAAACCTCTCTAGAGACCATGATGATGCTTCAATCCCGTGAATGCGCATTCCTTGGGTATTCCACACATTCTTATCATATGAAGATGTACATAAACAAAAAAAAAAAAACAAGCATAAATAAGTGATGTAAAAATGCAAGAAATTTAAAAATTCGAATTATGCACAAAAAAATATTATAATAAAAAGCCAAAAATTATGCATAAAAATTCATACATTGACAAATTATCAAGAAAATGCAGAAAAAAAATTGATTCCATTATTTTAAAGCGATCGAGCTACAAAATTTTAGTGAACGCTCACTTTTTCAAAAAAATTAAAAAATAAAAATAAACAACAATTTAATAACAATATCCTTGAATTTTTCAAAAAATGCATGCATAAAAAGGATCAAGAGAATTTTTCGACAAATTTATAAAAAGAACTCATTTAAGAGAAAAATAGACAAATATGTAGGTATTTTTATCATTTAAAAAAAAAATATATATAATAAAACAAAGGTTGTAGACTACTTGAAAAGCTCAGATACTTCATTGATCAAACATTTTTTTGAATAGAGCTCGGAAATGAAGATACAACATCCGGTAGGTAGATTTTAAAACTCAAATTTGTACTAATTGGCAATGATAGAATTGGAGATCATAGATGGAAAATGAAAATGAGATTGTACGATATTCGTTTCCAGTAGCACTGCCTACATATCGTTAGTACAGCTATTCGAATCACACACATGTTCAATAGTCTGTCTACCCAATGATTTGAAGGAGTCAGAATATGTTGGGCAGTAGTTCTGAATTATAAATGAAACTAATATTATATGATATGTATTTTGTTCGTACTAATGCGTGTAGTTTTATTATCAAAAAAATAGTGACTGTAAAGGAGGTACGGGAGAAATAAGAGAGTAGGCCGGTATACCGTCCTGATACACCAAAAAACCTCGACAGAAAAGTAATTTTTTCAGTTTTCTGCTAATTAGTTCTAAAATCAATTTCTTAGTAGTAAGAAATTTGTCTCCTATGAAAAGTGATACAGGTGAGGTTCCCTGTAGCTTCGATATCAAGATTAAAAGTGAAAAAAAAAATATATATAAATATGAATGCACGCATTTAATATCTTGTGGTGCCCTTGTATATTTTGAACTATGAGGCGCCCAGCCATATGCCGGGCACCACAAGGAAAGTGTCTTCTGAGGATTCCATATCGCGCACCACAAAGTATATGTATGCCATAAACTTCAGTATTTATAAAGGTTTAATTTTTAATGTATAAATATAGTCATTGTGGTGCACACTGCCCACCCCTAAAACTTCAGCTGTGGACCCAGGGGGGCTGAGAAGATCATTTTCTGATAACTTTTAGCTTAAAAACTTGTGGCCCCCGATTTGGGCACTACAACGTAAAAACGGGCACCACTATGACTAAAATTATATCTATATATATATTCATAAAAATAAACTTTTGTATGAAATAATATGTAGAATGAATGAATAAATAAAACATAACCTTTATTTAATCTATATGTGGTTGATTATTGCTAGTTAGCTACAGATGTATATTATATCTGCTTAAAATTGTCAAATTATGATTTATAACAAGAATTTTTTTTCTTTGAAATTACATATTTCAGCCTCTTCAAATTTTTTTGGAGGCATACCATGTATGCATTTTGCGAAGCTCTGGAAACATATCTGCTTAAAATTGTCAAATTATAATTCATAATGAATAATTTTTTGAAAATATTTTTGAAAAACTTTTTTCTTTGAAATTACATATTTCAGCCCCTTCAAATTTTTTAGGAGGCAGATCATGTATGCATTTTACGAAGCTCTCGAAACAGAGCCTCGTGTATTTTTCAAGAAATATATGTATTACCAGTATATATGCCGGGGTTACGTACTTCTTGTATCTGAAAAAGCGCGAGTTGATTAGGTTGCTTAAGTTCGACGATTGAAGTTAAATTTTTTCATCGTAATTTCGTTACGAGTTGATGAAGTGGTAGCGTATATACGTGGATTATTTACATACAGGAGAGGTTGATTGATTAGGCATCGAAGATTCGAATACGTGGATACGTCGGATAATGAGACGAAACGAAAGATGTCACCACATCCCGCACCTACTACTGCCAACGAGAACATAGGGAAAGGAGAAAGGCGGAATACAATATGATTAAAATTTACATTAAACGTAAAAAGATATGGTTTGCGAACGCCTCGCTACGCATAAGGAAATGGTTACGGGTAACGGAAGGTGGCATCGTAGGCATCGTCTTTTGGCTGCTAAGACGCGAGCGAGTAAATAATGTAAAATTTTCGTTTGCCGATCACGTACGTAACGAACTCGAAGTGGAAATCAAAATAATAAACAAAGCCGTTTCGTTCGCCCAAACTCCGGTGTCGAGTTGGTGGCGAGTACGCGGTAAATTTCATTTTCGTATGATGGGAGAATTTGTAAGAAGCCAAGGAGATGAAAGAAATGGTCGCGATGCGCGTGGATCATTTCGGAACGTATTTTCACTCGCTTAGAGCACTCGATTCGATTAACGAGAGCTTGAAGATCGTATTCGATAATCAGTTTAATAGAAAGCTCGTTTTGAAGTTTCATTCGAGCCTGTGTGCGGCGAAGACCGAAGGTAACGCGGCGTAAAAATGTAAGGAAAACCTATTCATTAGTGTTTGTAAAAGAAAATAGAGTTTCACAGTCGAATAAAAGTGCACCGCGTATAGAGGGCGCGTGTAAAAAAAGAATACTGGTTGAAGAGGTGAATAAGGGTCCCAGGTGATATAAAGGATACGAGTGGCGGATGGCGGATCCAAGGACGAGCTAACCTCGGAATTCGCAGCGAATATATGGGACAGAATCAATTTTCTAGGTAACGACGTCGACCTTACGGTACTTAAGGTACGTGATTTGAGTAAATGTGTATGCCGTTCGCCAGGCTCGTAACTGACGCAACGTTCTCGACCCTTTCTTAAAACCATTACCTAAACCATTCACGGTTCTATTCTTTTATCTGTTTATCTCTTTCTTTAACTCTTTATCCACTTCCGGCGGTAAAGAAATATTGTTATCTTAATGTCTCATGTTATTTGTCAGATTGTCTCGCCGAATAACGCGCCCTGCCAGTGGCACATAAATTCCACTTTTCGCCCGCCGTACCGGTCGCAATAAGAATTCCATTTGTAAATTACTTGTACGAGAGGGTTATTCGTATTAGCCAGCCTTAACGTAAGCGCGAATAAAAAAAATCCCAGACCGTGGAAAACAAAGAAATACAACGACGTAGGTGTTTTTCCGATGACTATTTAAAATGCACGCCGTTACGTCGCAATTTTTCTCAACGTGCTTTAATTTGCATCGTATTAAGAAAGAAGGAAAAAAGTAGCGTACCGATGGATTATTTCGTTCGAAGGTAAATACGAATACGAGTTTAGCCAATTTCTTAGACGTCCTTAGACTACGCGTGACGAGCACTCGCGCCAGATTACATTTGGCAAGTTTATCTAGCTATAAGTGATAGCTTTACGTATTAGAGGATTTATGGACTCGATCTAGGTGTACTTAATCGCTCCATTTTTGTTTACAGTGCCCCCCAGCATCAGAACATCTCCGTCCAGCGGGCAGCTAACCGCCAGGAAAGGAGGATCTATCACGTTGGAGTGTAAGGCTTCCGGTAATCCTGTACCTAGCATATATTGGTCCAGAAAGGTAAGTGTTGTGAATGATGCGTTTGATTTAAATGAACTTCGTCGACATCCTCGAGCTTCACGTGGTGAATTGTGGTGATTGAAGTCACGTCACATAAAGTACTATTATGTCTTGGATAAGAATCGAGAATATTCCTCTATTTAGATGATGGTTGACAAATTGTTCTTCAAGTTGAATAATATTGTAGAAAATACATTGTGCTGGATGTAGCTTCGACGAGAAATTCGCCTGGAAAAGGACTAACACTAAGGAATTAAGCTCAAGTACTATAAACTACAAACTGATTTCTGATGATCTATAGGGAAAAGCCTCGGCAAAACAATAAAAAAATCATAACTCTGGTTTTATAGAGGAAAGTTTAAACTAAACAATTACTGTTCAGTTAGAAGGGAAGTAAACGTTCAGTTCAGTAAAGTTTGGACAGTTGGTTGAGAAAGTTGACAATTGAATCTAAGAGGTTCTTATAGCTCAGATGTGGTGTTACCTGACTTCCTCGATGTTCTATAATTTCAAGCATTGATGTGCCTCAATGATGTTAAATTTGGCATTACTTGCCAAAGTTATTTCAAGTTTGGCACAACGTGCCACAATTAAATTATCTAGTTAGGCATTACGAGCCAAAATTGTTTCATATTTGGCACAACGTGCCACAATTACATTATCTAGTTAGGCATTACGTGCCAAAATTGTTTCACGTTTGGCACAACGTGCCACAATTGCATCAAGTTTGGCATTTCATGCCAAAATTAAGTTGGACGTATATGCCACATTATTTCAAGTCCAACATTACATGCCATAATTGTATTAAGTTGGGCATTAATTATCAATATTATTTCAAGTTAGGCATTATGCACCAAGATTATTTCAAAGTGGACATTATGTGCTATGTTATTTCAAGTCAAACACTACATGCCACAATTCCTTCAAGTTATAGGCCTTACGCACTAACATTATTTCAAGTCATACATTACGCTACATAGTCATTTCAAGTCTCGTATTATGTGCTTTAATTGCATCCAGTTGGCATTATGTACCATAATTATTTCATGTTGGACATTACATGTTATAGTTATTTTAAGTTGAGCATCACATGCTGAAATTGAGTTCAGAATTGGCTTTGCGTACCTCAGTTAAAAACAGCGATTCTTTAACGACTTTTTGCATTTTCAAAGATCTTCTCCCACTCAAAATTCTAAAAAAATATATATCATATGTGATATAAAGATAACAGACTTCATGTATTTTATTAATTATGTACTATAGAGGCATTTTGAAGCTGTAAAAAAACAAATTTCAGTGAAAAGAAACGCTTAAAAAAATTTAAAATAATTATTTAAAATGACTCCTCTCAAGGTCCATATTAGAGTGAGACAGTTTTTATTGTTTACTTGAAAATCGATGAAATAACTTTCTTGATCGTTGTAAAATGACCCCAGTAGCATTTAAAAACATTTTGGGCCAAATTTTTCAACAATAAATTTTGGCGATGATTGATAGAGGATTTTTCAGCGACTTTTCGCTCGATAATTTTTCTAAAATCTCTTTCCTAGACCCTTTTCATGGCACGACGAAAATACGAAATTACCTTTTTTTAAAAATGTTTTCATGCCCGGTGTAGAATTTTAATCACATACGCATACAAGGCATTAACTGAGTGAAACAAAATTATTATCGTGATTCAGTTCGCTCTACGTACTCAACGGGTACAGGTGGTGACCTTGATAATGAATGTATGTCAATGTATCGACGACAATGTCATAATCACTCCTAATGGGTTTTTGAGTTACATCGATAACTGAAAAACATATGGCAAAAAACGCAGACGTTTTCCAATACATAAGACTGGAAGTTTACCTTTAAGTTTAATTGTAAAAAGCGATGAGATCGCAAGCAAAGCAAATGAATTTCTGAACCTATGGGAGTACAGCAGACTGGGTGTGTGAGAAAATTTTCATACTGTTTGAAATTGCGAATAAGTGGAGCCTCTTATTGACTAATTTTGAGATGTAAATTTTGTCGTATGAAACATTAAGCACTAAATTGGCTTTGGTTGCTTCGTTGTTTTAGGTAAAATGGAATGAAGCTATTATGATATGTAAAATGTTGAATCTTAAGTAAAATTTAGCCTATTTTGCTTTCGCTTTTAATTTTAAAAATGATAAATCTTAAATAGTTGTTCTAAAAATTTATTCGATTTGTGACTATAGTGCCCCCTTGCGTGCGAAGTGATGGTTTCCATACAGAACGTGGGACCTTTCTTCATTGAAGGCTATCTCACAACTTTAGGGCTGTTAGGTTTCAAAGCAAGTGAACCAAAAACGGGCCTCATTTACAGTCTTCTTATTCATCGTGAATGGACTACCGAAATACGATTCCTTTCATGTTTGAACTGCTTGGAAATAAAATTTATATTTTTAGTTTTTTGGGAGATGATTAAAATCCAGATAATTAAAATACTATGGCTTTCAAGCCCAGTATTATCTTAAAAAAATTTCTTTCTCATCGATCAACATTAACGTTTGCTGCATTAAGGTTAAAGTTGAGAATTTTTCAATTTTTGAAAAAATCCTAGAAAATTATTTTTGAATAAATTGAAAATTTTTTACACGCAGATGTCACATTTTATCTTTCCTAGTTGAAAAAACTTAGGGTACCAAATTTTACTAATATGAAGATCTAAATATTTCTTAAATAGTGATTATATATTAGAAATGTACAATATTGTATACTCCACATACATGTGTAGTAACATAATTATGCTTGTGTTGTTAATAGCCCACACCAGATGGTATGTTTCACGTGTTGATAAATAGGTCATTTGTCTTGAATGTATGCAGTGTACTCCTGATTTTGGTTTTATGGGAGACATTACAACTTTCATGGGTTCTCAAAGTGTCACCAAAATTAGTCACATCGTGTCTTTTTCATCTCATGAAATAGAAATCATGTCTACTACACATTTTTGGCGTAGATGACCTATTCATCCACAATAATTATTGTGTGAAATACGTAAATGAAATATATAATTATGTCATTTAAATATTATTAAAAAAATATTTAGGTTTAAATCCAAAAAAATGGGCAACCAATTTTTTTTTACGAATTATTAGAGACAAAATTTGACTCCTATATGCAAAGCATTTCAGTTTGCTCAGTTCTTTATTTTTTCAAAAACTGAAAAATTTCACGACTTTGGCCTCAGTGTATCAACGGTTAACGTTAACCTAGACGGCTGAAATTTTTTGAACTTGTTATTTAATTTGGCAACCTCTCAGTTGTAAGGGTCATCGACTTTCCATACAAGCCCACATTATTTCAACTCGAATATAGGGTGATATGATTATATTGTAAGAAACTGAACGCGTGAAAAAAATAATAATATTCTCAAAAAAATAAAAATACTATTTCAAATGGCGAAATCAGTCAGATGTTCATCATCGTGTCACGAATCTTTCATCTATTATAAACTTGAGTAATTAGTTTTCCAATTACATAACTCCTATGTATCACTTATCGCTCCTTAAGGACTCGGTATCTTCATCAGTATTTGCCAATTTGTATGATATGAATAGTGTTTTGTCACAAATGTATTCATTACAAACATCAATGGCAACAAAAAACTCAAAGTTGAAGGGTTTGAAACAAATTTATATGTAATATGCAAACATACAGGCAACTAGGTAAAGTAATTTTGTTTATGTACTATTGATGCGGTCCTATTAATGGGTGACGGTATAGATGAGGCGTTTCAATCGCTTTTTTTATTTTGTCTCTCATTATATCTTCGCTGGAATAGTGCAATAATTTGATGCAGTTATACCTGAAATTATACAAAGAAGCATCGAATGCTTTCGTGAAAGTATTTTAATTTTCTAATTTTTTTACCTGTAATTAACTAACCCAAGATCTACGATTGGTATTTCATCTTTAAGATTATTTTCTTCAACTATAGCTTCATATTTTTCTTTCACTACGAATTCAAATTCGTCTTCTATAACAATCGTAAATGGCGGATATAATCCGGAGAATCCTGTGTTTGGAAGACGAGGTGATCCGGTAACGAATTGTAATAGTTGTTTTCTTTCCTTATCAGTGAATCCATGTACAATCTAAATAATAAAATTATATAAATAAATTCTTTAGATATAGATGTTTACAAACTGGCTTAATCCAAAAAAAATCATTTCAATTCCAACATCCTTCAGCTTTAATTCATTACTTACATTCCAAAACCATCGTATAACATGCAATTTCTTATCGTCATCTTTGAAATATACGGTAGTGTTGTTTTTCCAATCCTCGACTTCGATGGTTTTCTTACCTGAAATGACTAGTTGCAACTCGTCGACAGTGAAGATACGTATGTATGGTAGGGGCATAAACTCAGCGAATCCTTCTATAAAAGCGCACATTTGGTCTCGAACCGATGTTACATACTTTTCATAGATGGCATTGTCGTCTAAATGAGTTAGATTCGTAATTTCTACATCTTGTGATAGAATTGGCTCTCCCAGCATAATTCGGTAATATGGTTTGACGAATTCCACTGTAATTAGGCGAAAAAGAGACGTCAGTATCTAATAGTAACCGCTGAATCTCACAATACAATATCGACAGTCTGATGTACTAACCGTTAATGAAGTTTCGATGATACATGGCTACACCTACTAGTTTTCCTATAAATTTGAATTTTTCTATATCTTTAAAATCCGGATTTATTTCCATTTGGCGATTATGCCTACTTATATGCAGAAAATATTTCCTTAGATGATTAGTGGTTATCAATGAGAAAGTTAAACAATTTCTAATTGTTATATCATTCGATTTTTAGTATATTTCTTTTTCCAAATGTCGTTGAAATAAATTACAAATCGTCTCTTTTTGTAATTAGATTTGACTGTAGATCAGTAATCTCTCAGTCTTTTAAAATGAATATTTTCGTGAATGCGCATTTCACTCATGAAATACATAAATTTTTTTTTAATTGCGAATAAAATAAATTACAATATTAATCGTAGCATAATGACGTACTCGTCGGCATATCGAAAAAAGTTATTCTGTAGATCGAATATTTCACTTGATAGTAACCAAAACCATTCACTCGCAATAGCCTCTCGTTGCACGGAATCATCCGCTTCTTCTTCTCCCGTGAACTTTACGTCCAACACTCTTTTAAAATTATTTCCTGCTCCTTTTTTTGTAAGTTCGTTATATGAATCTTGTAGAATATTCTTACGTTCCACAACAAACGAGAAATACTCGCTAGGTACATCATCCTTTGAGAAAATCTTGTATTAATATTCATTCAATTGTAGTATTTTGCATGAAAGAATGATACGTACTTTTTTTTCCAAGTTTTCCCATAATAATAAAATTTTCTCATCTAAAGATTCTGGATAGCCGCGTTCATCTTTCTGAATTAGGTAGGTAATGGTAATTAGTACGTATTATACACTGTATCCAACTGATCTTAACGCAGCCGAGAGCCAAATTCTCTTGTTAAAAAAAAAAGTACCTAATTAAAATCGTTCCTAATAATATTTTATCAAAGTTATGCATTTTCTCAACTTTTCATGATTATGCTCCAATTTATTTAGCTACACAGTTCAAATCAATTAATAATGCAATAAGAATAATTCATTAAAAATAAAAAGTTACATTTTGTAATTGTTTTTATCATTTATTATTGCATAAAAAATTAAAAGAAATGAAATAATTTATGGTCTGTTTAGAGGTAGGGAATTTAACACTTAGCTCCGTCAATATCATTTGGACACAACGTATGGTGGACTCCTCATACTATTATATGTAGATGCCATCGATGTACTTACGATAACCATTTCGGAAGGACTAGAAGGAGAGGTAGTGGGTTCGCTACTTTGTATTCGCTTCTTTTCTGAAAAATGAATTATTACTTTTTTATTGTTATCTCGTTATCTTAAATATGATTTTTTTTTGCTTTCAACGTCGGTAATTTAAAGCAGCAGATTACAGATTTCACTCTTACTATGATTGATGTAAAATATTGAGTCCATGATATCTATCCATTTTTGCCATCCTTCTTGATTTTCTAATTTTTGAGCGTCGATGAATGGTCCGGCTCCATTATCAGTACAGTAATATTCTCCATTCGTTACCTGTAAATGTATATCTGATCAATAACATGATAAAAATAAAGCCCAAGTGGTTACTCTGGACAGCTCAGTTTAATATAGAAGTGAAGAATGATGATTAAAAATTGCCTATTTTTCTTTTTTAATATACATCTCGACTGTGAATGAATTTGATTGCTTTCTTATAGTTTATTCAAATTTTTAATGAATGGATATTTTCATAATAAGCTAAGCAGTTGAGTATTAGTTGGATGCTGCTTACATCGAAGAAATATATTTAATATTTACTTACAGCGGTCAGAAAAAATAAGGTAAACATCAATGCAATACTTCGTGATTTCTTATCGTTGTTACGAACGTAATGATGATTTTGATATGTACACATTATGATGTTTCAGTTAAAAGAATGATATGCTTGAAAAGTTGACTAGATTTAAGCACCTTAAATGATATTCATTGTATGAGTGATCGGTTTATACGCTATATAATCCAACGAAAAAGCGTTAGTTGATAGAGGAAACACAATGAGGAAGAAATCGTGGCACTGTTCACGTCGAATAGTATAAGCGATAAGTAGGAGATTTTCACCCAAATTGTAGTATACTCACTGACGGTGTAGTTTTTCATGTATTAGACTTGGAAATTATACATATGTGTAAAAAAAGAACTGATCACGTCGTTATTGAGCATACGTTAAGGTATGAACATTATTACGTCATATGATAGGCGTAGGTATTGATGAATATGCGCGTTGTAATAAAACACAACTGGTAAACTCTAAAACGAAAATTCGGCAATGGCCTACTTGGCTCTCTCTTCTTTTCGTTATTTCCAATCAAAAAGCGAAATGGTCCTGGAAAATTTTTTATGCGAAATAAGTGCGAAAGAGCGACATGATTATCCTATTGTTAAAAAATTTACCAATTTTTGACGATATTTTTTGATACTCATCTTCGTGTATCTCCCTCTCTATGCACAAATATTCGCTATATTTTTTACTGAGAAAACTGCATGGTATGCTTCGTGTGCTAGTACCGTATAATGTCGTAGTTCTACAATTCTTAGTTTTAGGTATAGTAATTTTTTTCTCTATATCCAAACTATCTAGGAAGCGTCCTTTCACTACAATTTGTGGAGCATGCAATCATAGTTACACATAATTTTTTTTGGAGGAGCCTTAATAATGCAGTTTTAGAAGTTATTCATTTTGCACAATGATTTTTGGTAATTATCAACTCATATATCGCCTTCAATCTCATACCAATAAAACTACCTATATATAATGAACATTTCAGCGCATTCATAATTGAGGAGAAGTAAATTTTTGTACTGAAATCATCTTTACAACTCCCCTTTTTTTTTTTTTTTTAACTAAGCATATCTCAGTCTACTTAAATTTTGAGCAGATACCTCTATCTAACTTAAGTTGCCTACTGTGATGAAAGTTTTGTAATCACATTAAAATAATAAAATGAAAATTGACAAAAATTTCAGAAATTCAACTCGAAGGAGATGTTAAATTATTTTGTGGTCATAATCATAGGTCACCTTGGCTTCCTCATTAGTCAACAAATATAATAGGTACTCTCACATTTTTTTGAAATCCATCAGTATAATAAATGTTTTATTCACGCATGTATTTAGATATAGGTAAGTTTGTTGAAAATACGATATTTCGTTTAATTTAAAAAACATATAATTATGATAATTTATTATATTACCTATCATGTTAAACGATGCACTAAAATCATTAGTTGCATCGATGGAAAATGAAAGATTTACTCTTTTCAATGTTAAGAAATTTCCCGGGCTAGATTACCAAGCACTAAAGGACGATATTTGTGACGTATTATTTGAAAAAAAAATAGATTTTGTGAATTTTCAATTCATTGGTAAGGTTTAGAATTTCCAAAACAATTTGAATTGTATGAGAAGTCTTTCATTGAACAAGTTATTTTGTTTCGTTTTTTCAGTTTGGCCAGCTCATGTGCAGGTATAAGAGCTGAGTTTTACCACTATCCTTGGTCGAGGAGGATGCATTTGAATTATACTCGTGCTTGAAATGAAAATGTCTTTTATTCATTATAATTTTGCTAATGGATGGCAAAAACAAACAATACTCGAAAAGTTGAAGTTGAATTTTGATAAAATATAATATTTTCATCTTGATTCTTAAAAATATAAATACTTATAGCTACGTGTTATAGTAATTCTTAAATTTAAATCCCTAAGGGTATATTATACCTACGTATTTACCTTTAAGGTATGAGTGAAATATGGTATGAGTAAAAAATAGAATTTTAAAGTGATCTTGTGTATAAAATTTTTCACGTGTCTATACTACATTTATTTCATTTGCCTTACTGAGAACTAGATCATACAAAATGAATTTTCATTGTTATCAAATAATGAACATTAATGAACAATACGTTGGTTGAAAGTCCAGCATTCTTATATTATTCAAAGAAATGTCATTTATTAATCTAATTGAATGAACGTAATACTGAGTACAAAATTGTTCAACAGAACGAAAAGAGGAAAGGTATTCGGTTCTAGATTAGGCAAAGGTGCCCTCTTTGGGGAGAGATTGAAGTTAAAGTGAAGTTGAGTGAGGATTTTGTTTAATGGGTGTAATGTATATTGACATTGGTACGGTTTATATGTACTCTTAAAATCAGTTTCGACAAACATAGTACTATTTTATGTAAATCCAAGCTGTAATAATCAAAAAAATTCAAGAAAAAATAGTGTATTGTAAGATATTTTTCTTTATACACACTATGAAACAGCAGAATATATAATTAAATACCAAATGAGGTATAATCATAACTAATTTTCACTTCATCAATTTAACCTAATCTTATGAACTTGCGGCTAGAATTGGTAAGGAGTGTGGTGGTAAGGTATGATAGATAGGTAGTGTGATGTAGAGAACTAAAGAATCATACTTTTCGTCACACTGTGATGAAAAGTAATACTCGTTTGAAATTGTTCATTTTCGTAGGTAGCAGAGCGTGGATAATAATTGCATTTTCGTAATGTGTATGAAGAAAATGTATAAATTTTTGCTCACATCTAACAAATACAAAAAAGTAGACTAATCTATGTATAGTATACGCTTAATATTTAATCATATTTTAAATTAAACAATCTAACAAAAATATTAAAAATTAAAATTAACCATTTAATACATAAAAAATTTGTGATTTATTAAATAAATCTCGCAATTAATTTTTTTTTTTTTAAATTTATACGCGTATCACTGTTTTGGATTTGGTATCATGCCTTCCATCTCAGCTTGTAGACCATTCTGCATTGCCTCTTTTATTTTGCTTTTCATTGTTTCTTGGTCCTTCATGACTACAGTCCGCACCAAGTTGATCTTGGATGAAAAATTTTGATTGTTTGTTTACAAATTGCAAGTCTCAAGTTTCGTGGTCGGCACTATAGTTGTTGAGTTATGTGGTCGAGGGTGTTGCCAGTTTGGTTCTTCTAGTTCGCAATATATTGGTCTATGGCAGGTATAAAATTCATAAAAACGAAGCAAATGCTCATGAGTATGAACATGAAGTATGAGCAAATGCTCCGGGGGGAAAGGTCAAGGAAAAAGCATTTGCTTTATTCAGTATGAATAATAATTACGTTTTACTCCGAGCATATGCTCACATCCGCGAGTAAAAGGTAGAAGTTGAAGCATTTGCTTCATTCGTTACGAATAATCTTTACCTTATATGTACTTCGACCTTTTGCTCAGTACTTTACATGAAAATTAAAGCAAGATTTTATGGGTAACTTGAATTAGGTTGATATAGAATTTGATTTAAGGTAAAAACTAGTTTGTATCAATTATGCATTGAGATTTAAGTTCATATTTGGCAGAAAAAAACTTAAATAAAAAAAATAAAAAATTTTCATTTTCTGAATTTGGTACCTATCATGAAAGAATTCTGTAACCTACCATGATACTTCGCAGTCACTGCAGTGAATTTAAATACATATAAGTGGTTATTAACATCTAACAAAAAATTAAAATGAAAAGAAAAATGAAAGTAAACGTGATGAGCGTTGTTGATTAATACTAAGTACAATTTAGGTGGATCATCAAGATTTGAAGATGGTTATTACCAAATCAAAACAAGTTTCAGTTAGAAACTCAGCTCCAGTAATGCGGCATGACTGCTTACTTTTTTTTTGTCTGCCTCAACATCATTTTCGAAGTCAAAATCTTTGTCAATTTCATTTTATTACAACTCCTTGCTACCATACCTTCAGCTTTGATATGAGCCAAAAATTTTTGAAATTCATCAATTTTATCTTTAGAAATATAATTTTTTTTTGCATCTCCTCATCCATTGGAAATTTTATAAAATTATGCAAAATCATAATCCATTACTTTGAAATCGATGTCATCAACTACGTCGTCGGCTCGAAATTATGCTGTTCAAGTCCTGAAATTGTGTTTCAACGAAATACTGGCTGCTTTGACATACTTTGAGAATAATACTAATGAGAAACGTCTTGCTATGCATTCGTCAGAATTTAAAACGTCGAGAAAATGCTTTTATGTTGACAATATGTACAGTCTTACTTGATCGTTTTGATCTCACAAGTAATAAGTTGCAAAGGGTAGACGTTAAAATTTCTGATGTGCTAGAACATAATGAAGTACTAATTAAATTGATACAAGATACCCGTGAAAATTTGGATAGTTATGAAGAAGAAACTCTAAAAATTTCGGTTATTCAGGAATACGAAACTTTCACCGAACGAAAAAAGTGAGAAAATTACACCACGACGAAAGTAAATAAGAATTTATCCTATATGGTAGAGACTATTTTAGAATAAATACATTTAATGCCATTTTAGTGAACTAAGTCTAAGAAAAAATCATTCGTAAAATTTGTGAATAATTTTCTTGCTTCATCGATTATGACAATTTAAATAAAAAATGTTGAAAAGAAATAGGAAATATTTTCAAAAAAATCGTTCTCAAAAGATTTAGAAGATGATTTCGATGAAGAACTTTGTCATTTTAAAATTCGTTATGAGTATAAAAAATTGAAAATGAATCAGTTGCATATTTACTGCAACTTATTCGACAGAACGATTTTCGCACGTTGTATTTTAATACCTAGATTGCACTTCGAATTTTTATAACAACACCAGTTACAAATTGCAATACAAAACGATCATTGTCCACCTTGAAAAATATCAAAAGTGCTCGCAGAGCAACCATGATTCAAAGTAGTTTGAAAAAGTTTTCCCTTCTCGCAAATGAATCGGATTTGTGCGTGTCTTTAGAATACGAAGATGTAATACAACTGTTCGCGAGTCAAAAAAGTCGAAAAAAGAAACATGCATGATTTCAATTTTTGTTTTTTTGTCAACAGTATATCAAATATCAATATATCAAATACATGTTTTTTTGTTAAACTGTGAATGAATATTTATTTTTTTTACCTATGAGATTTGGGGTGGGTAAAAAATCATCGTAAGGGCGGTTTTTTTTAGGTGCCTATGGCGTCAAAATACTTAAATCCGCCTCTGCTTTCATGTATATCAATTTTATGTGTATATGTGAGTTGTGGGGTTCTGTATTATTGATATGAACACCGCAGGATAAATATTCAAACAAGGATTGTTGGGTAATTTTAGTATCGTTTTCGAGAAATGGTATTTTTCCGTTCAAGTTGGTACGATTTCTTGGTGAAATGTTGTATTTCGTGCGCCAGTGTAGAAACCCCTTAATACGTACATGTAGTGTATACTATATGGTATACACCCGTAGCACAATTTTTCGACAAATCGACGAAATACATTCGTTGAAAAACAACTGACTCAGGTAGCAACTCGCACCTGAATACACAAGAAATAGGCTTGCGTGTGACTCGTGTTTGCGTCGTTCAAGTACAAGTAGCTGATGTATCGAATTTTTTTAAATCATTTCGAAAATCTAACGACGAAATTTCAACTATCGGCGTGAATTTTCTACTCGCTATCCAACCATGCATTCTCTTTATTATTAAAGCGTTTGTTTCAACAACCCACAATGTGTTTTAATTGGTATACAAATCAATGAAACATATGATTTAATATTAAAGAGAATGACTGGACATATCAATTTTTTTTCTTTATATCAAGAGAGAAATGTATCTTTGTATCTTATATATATTTTCAGTCCCCGCCACAGTTATTCGAGATGGATTAATCAGGGAAGATAATCTTTTCTAAACGTGAGTAATTAGATTAGAACAACGAAATTCCAAACAACGATAAATGACACATGTGAAACGCTTTCAGTGTTAACAAGTATCATTTAAGTTCTTCTTTGACGAGTATCAAGAGGCAAGCTTGAGTTTTCTTCCGATATCAATACATTTTTTGAGCACAATTTTAGAAGGAAAATTTTTTATTTTTTTGTCATGCGATATCAGTACTAATTCCTAACTGTAACTTCCCCTCCCCCCCTTATTTATTCGGTATTTTTAATTGAGTTTTTGAAGCAGTTGCTCGTTTGAAGGTTAATACGAGTTTTCACAAAAATGTCAATTAGCATAATTGAAAGAATTCAAAAAAAAAAAAACTGTACGTTTTTCTACATTCATTAATTGCGAAATGTTAAGCAAATATGTACGTAAAATGAACCCTTAATATTTAATCATACTTAATTAAAATTAAATAACATAACGAAAATATTTAAAGTTAAATTTAACTACTTAATATATAAAAGTTTGTGATTCATGAAATAAATCTCACGATTGATTTTTTTTTTTAATTTACACGCGTATCCCTAGTTTGGTGATTTGACACTGGCTTCTAGTTCATAGTTTGTAGCCTTCTGCATTGCCATCTTTATTTTCTCCGCCATTTCTTCTACGCTCCACTTGTTACACACTTTGATTATTTGGTTACTGAAAGGAAGGCGAAAAAGAATTAAGCAATTTCATATAAACGTCGCATTTTTCCTCATTTTCTACTATAAATTTATGAACTAACAAGTGATTAACTTCTGGCAGATCATTTTCTGCCACCTCTTTCATGTGACGCTTTCCTATGATAACCAATTCTGTTAATGGAATTCTGGGTGAACCGGTGACGTATTGTACAAGTTGTTCTCTTTCCTCTTCATTGAATGTATTCACAGCCTGAATGATGAAATTACAGCACGAATGAATATTGTTTACGAATTAATTTAGCCGAAGATTTGATAAATTAATTTTCAATCGTATAATTATAGCGCGGCGTTATTCCCACAATAATACTTACATCGTTAAATTTTTTATCGTTCTGGGAGATAATGCGTTCCCATACTCTATTATCGGTGACTTTTTCACCTCTTATGACAGTTTGCAGTTCATCGCTGCTAAAGATACGCAAGTACGGCAGGGGTATAAAGTCGGCGAATCCTTTCAATACAGCACACATTTGATTTTCAACTGAAATTAGTTTTTCCTCTCGCGTTTTATCACCCAACATAATTTTGTAATATGGTTCGATGAAATCCACTGTAATGAAATGAAAAAAAATTACTAGTTTTGTTTTATTTCGCAATAAAATATAGAAAGTTATATGTAGGTACTAACTATTAATGGGACGCCGATGATATACGGCTGCACCGATCACTCTTCCTATGAATTCGAATGTATTTAGACCTTCGGCTTCGGACTTGGGATTTATTTCGAGTTTGTGGTTATTCCTATGTGAAAAAAATGCAAAATATAACGCTTAAAGAAACTATATGATAACTTTTCTCACAATTACAGCAACAGTTACCATAATTGAGAGAAAAGGGTGACAATAATTTGAGGAAATGTATAGTTATAAAAATATCATGAATCTGTATATCTTGTCACCAAATCTGCCTGGAAAGGTCTAACTTCGTATTTGAAGTTAGTTGTAGACCAGAATATCTATATATTAAAATCATGTCGCATTTTTTGTAACCGCGAGTGCTTCAAAACTACCGGTTGGATTGCATCAAAATATGTATTCAAAATGAAGCTCTTGACGCGTAGATGTGCAGAATCGTAACAGTGTACTCAATAAACGCGAAATCGCGAAAGTACAGCTTAATGAAGTTTCTGTAGGGGAAACGCGTATAAAGATTGAAACATGGCGTTTTTCACTAAATATTTCGCGAACCGCAACTTGAATCGAAAATCTAACGACATATTAGCAACACGAAATTCAACTTTCTAAAACTTTTGTTCAGTAAGAAATCTTCCCACGGAGCTTCTTAAGCTCGCAATTCGAGCTTTTAACGCATATTACGATTGCAACATGGCGTTTTTTCCAATATTTCGCGAACCGCGACTCGAATCGAAAATCTAACGACATATCAGCGACGCGAAATTCAACTTTCTAAAACTTTTGTTCAGTAAAAAATTTTCTTACGTAGCTTCCTTAGCTCGCAATTGGAGTTTTTTTTTAAAAAGCGCGTGTAACGTAGCATTTTTTTTAAATATTTCGTGACTGCTACTCGAATCCTAAAAATAAATTCTGAAATTGTAATCGTTGATAACGTTTCAATTTATAAGAAATCGTGAACTTGATTTCCATAACCTTCCAAGTGAAAAAATTTGTCCCTAATATATTTAGCATACCTATACGGACGGTATAATGTCTTACCAATATTGAATGGATCAAATGGATACTTTTGTTGAAGTAGAGATTGTAAAAACGAAGTGTTTTTCATTGATAATATGACATTGTATGGTTTAATATTGGAAAATTACGGAGTTGTTATCGTTTTTCCAATTTTATATTGTACTAGGGGCAGGGCCAAAGAGAGGGGGGGACAAAGGGGACATTTTGTCCCGGGCCCGGAATTTTACATGGGGGCCGAATTGATTTTGTTATTATTTATGTTTTAGATGTGAAGTGAGGCTGCAATTTTTCAAAACTCGATGGCTGTATTATATCTTAAAAACATTCACATAAAAGAAATGCTTTCCTCAAAAAAATGGAGTGTTCATTATTGTTTGTGAAAGTTGAAAGTATTCAAAAACTCCAATAAATTGCTTTTTAAAAATCATAAAAAATTTCCCGGGTACCAGTACCCCCTTAATAACATAGAGGCCCTATCTTCTTGTGTTTGCCCCGGGCCCACTTTTGCTCTCTGCGGCCATGACTAGGGGGCTTCGCCCCCTGGCCGCTTCGCGGCCCAACCCCGCGGCATTCCTCGCTTCGCTCGGATTGCCTATTTGATGTGACTTCTTCGAACAACATAACATGAATGATGATATGTGTCGTGTAACTGACGAACTAATGCGGCACGGCAAACGCCACGCCCACAACCAAGCAAGACGTGGAGTGGAATACGGCAACGCGTAACGAACGCGTTAAGTTTTATGCAATAAAAAAAAGAAAAATTATTTTTTTCAACTCTCTGATTAAAATTTTCATTTTTTTTTGCTTGATGACATATCTGCATAATTTTTGCGATTTAAAAAAAAAAAATTCGTCGAAATCCGTCCATTAGGAGAGGCTGGGCGATTGGAACAACATTTTTTTGGCCCTGTTGTTGTTGTTATTTTTTTCTTGTAGCTTTATATATATAATAGTGATATCGATATCAGATACTTGATGAAACATTCCAAAAAAAATAAACAGCGTAGTGCACAACGATCGAATAAAATTTTACGATATATGTCATAGTAGGAACATGAGTTTGTGTGACCTCACGTTTTATTAAACCATGACTTAGCGTGAGGGGGCATGAGTCGAGGTATTTTAGTTCCCACGTGATAAATGAAGTAAAATTTCATAGAAGTAGGAGGAGGTGAGGGGATGTGAGTTAGCGTGACGTGACGTGAGTTAACGTGTTTTAGTTAGTTTTTGATGAAGGTAATCACCTGGATCTCCCTATAACGTGCGCAATTTTCAAATTTTGCTTTTTAATTACCTAATTTTGTATGATTAATTTTTGATTAAGTAATCAGATGTGAGTTGGTGTGAGGAGGCCTGACTTGGATCATGAGATTGTGTGACCTTATGTTTCATTGAATCAGCTCACGTTCTAATATGGAATAAAATTTTATAAATGTAGTAGGAACGTAAGTTTGTGTTCACGTTTTATTGAATCGTGACTTAGCGTGACGGGGCGTGAGTCGAAGTATTTTAGTTCTCACGTGATAAATGAAGTAAAATTTCATAGAAGTAGTAGGAGGTGAGGGGATGTGAATTAGTGTCACGTGGCGTGAGTCGATGTGTTTTAGTTAGTTTTTTGATGAAGGTAATCGGACGTGATTTGGTGTGAAGAGAATTGACTTGAAGTTTTTTCATTCTCACGATATAACTTGAGTAAAACTTGATGGATAGAGTTGAAAGTTGGAAGATTACCTAATTTGGGGTTTGTAAGTACGCGTGGAATCTCCCATGATCGGATGTGAGGTGACGTGAGGAAGCATGAGTTGAGGTTTCTTTTTTGGTTCATGCTTATGAAAATGCAGTATGTATGTTTGAAAGGGTATACGTAGTAGCCTAGGAATTAAGTGTTCCCTAGAAGTTATAGCGTGACGGGGCGTAAGTCGAGGACTTTTAGTTCTCGCATGATAAATATAGTAAAATTTAATGGATGTAGCAGTAGGTGAGGAGATGTGAGTTAGCGTGACGGAGCTTGAGTCGAGGTCTTTTAGTTCCTTAGAACGTGAGGTCACTTCACTTTTCAAGAACTGAAGTAAAAGTCGACGGATGAAACCAAAGTTGCAAGAATGGTGGGGGTAATAGAGCTTCAGAACTAATTAGTTTTTGGAGGTGATGGGGAGTGAGGTGGCGTGAGGAGGTTTTTTGATTCTTGCATGATAGTAGGAACGAAGGGTTGACCTTATAAATGTTAAGATTATTAAATCATTAAAACGTGAACTGATTCAATGGAACGTGATGTCGATGATTTTTCTTCTGCATCAAAAATTTAACAAAAATGTGGTGCAGATGGTTAAAAGGGTATGCGTGTTAGTCTTAGAATTAAATGTTTTTTGGAGGTGATTGAACGTGAGGAGGTATGAGTTCAGGTTTTTTGGTTCTCGCGCAATACCTTGAGTAAAACTTGATGAATCAAGAAGGTTAGAAGGAGGGTGGGGTAGTGAAGCTGTAGAACTGATTAATTTTTGTAGGTAATGGGTAGTGAGTTGGTGTGAGAGGCTTGACTTGAGGTTTTTTCATTCTTGCCTGGTAACTTGAGTAAAACTTGATGGCTTGAGTTGAAAGTTGCAAGAAGGGTACAGGTAGTGATTCTTCATAACGAGTTAGCGTGAGGAGGCGTGAATTCAGGTTTTTTGATATTCTCATGATGATTCAGGAAAAATTGAACATGAAGATTGAAAGAGTAAAGGTAGAATAGTTTGAGAGATAATTAGTTTTTAGAGTTGAATGGACGTGAATTGGTGTGACGTGATGTGAATTTACAATTTTTTGATGGCAATTAGATGGAAAGTTCTAAATTATACTGACGAAAAGGATCCTCGAACTTTATAAATGATAAAATTTCATATTCATTAGAACGTTAGCTGGATAAATGAAACGTGAGGTCACGTTTTTCCTTTAATAGACTTTACTTTTTAAGAACTCAAGTAAAATTTTACGGATTGTAACCAAAGTTGGAAGAAGAGTAGGGGAATTGACTTCTAGAGCTGATTAGTTTTTGTAGGCGATTGAACATGAGGTAGTGTGAGAAGGCATGAATTGAGTTTTTTTTTGGTTACCACATAATAGCAGGAAGGAATGGTTGAGTTTTATAAACTATCAGATTTCTATTTCATTATGTGAGTTAGTTCAATGAAACTTGAGATCACAATTTTTTCTTTTGTATCAAAAATTTATCAAAATGTGGTGCGGATTGTTGAACGGATAGGCGTAGTAGTCTTTGCATTCAGTGTTTTCTGTAGGTAAGGGAATGTGAGTGGGCGTGATAGGGCGTGAGTCCAGGTCGTTTAGTTCCTGCATCATTAATGGAGTAAAATTTTATAAATCCAACGCAAAGTTGATCGAACGTGAGTTTGTGTGACAACATGACATTAATCGAATTGGTGGCGAACAAAATTATTATGTTAGTGATTTTTTTATTGTCTATCAATATTGTTGATCGTATTGTTCGGAGTGATTCTTTTCAATAAATCGTTCGCAAATGAAATCATGGTTTATTGATATAGGTATGACCTAATTTGAGTCCTTTAGTTGAAGTCGTCCACGAACGATTCGTGAATAATGAAGGGACCTGATTTTGCTTCATGGAGCGTGAGTTTAGATCATTTTTAATTGCAATAGAATATTAAAAAAATTTTAGAGACAGGGAGGAATGTAGCGCTTTATAAATGATTAGATTTTCCAAGTCATTGAAACGTGAGATGATTCAATACAACATGAGGTCACGCTTCTTTCTTGATATGAAAAATTTGTCTGAAAACATTACAGAAGTGAGGTCGCGTGATTCCAAGTTTCATCTACTCAATTGATGCGTCACCCACGCCTACGCAATTTATTGCGTGGTATACACATCTAGTGATCCTTTAAATTTGCGTCAAAATTGATCTAAAGTGGCAGATAGCCAAAATTTGAGGATAATTGGAGGAACCCTCTAATGGTTCGAATCTGATAAATGTAAACTCAATTCAATGGCGGTTATTCAATGTAATTGCTGTGATCACCGATTACCATTGAAAAAATTTAATAATAATTTCTAAATTCGCCGTTTTCATAAAAAAATTTAAAGAAATCATATTGTTTAATATTTATTACGTCTAAAAAAGGAAAAACAAACAATCTATATTGTAACCGCGAGTGCTTCAAAACCACCGATTGGATTGTATCAAAATATACTATATGCAAAATGAAGCTCTTGACGCGTAGATGTGCAGAATTGTAACAGTCTACTCAACGAACGCGAAATCGCGAAAGTACAGCTTAATAAAGTTCTGTATGGGAAACGCGTATAAAAATTGCAACATGGCGTTTTTCCCAAATATTTCGCGAACCGCGACTCGAATCGAAAATCTAACGACATATTGGCGATGCGAAATTCAATTTTCTACAATTTTTGTTTCGTAAAAAATTTTCCCAAGGAGCTTCCTTGAGTTTTAAACGCGTATTAGGATTGCAAGATGGCATTTTTTCCAAATATTTCGCGAACCGCGACTCGAATTGAAAATTTAACGACAGTTTAGTGATTGTCCGGGCATTTTATGCAAAAGGTGGAAAAAATTTAGATCAGCAGTTTTTTTGCGGGAATGTGTTCAGAAGGGTCCCAGTACTTACCCTATAAAACCCAAGAGCCAAAGTGGGTATAATTTTTTGAAGAATTTCGTGAAATGGTGTTCATCATTCTCCAAGGTTCGACCTTCAAAATATTTATTTTTCGGTTTTTTTCTTCAGAATATGTTGAAAAATCAAATAATGCCAAAATTGCGAAGGCAAAAATTGTGTACCATTAATGTTCTCATGTGACGAAAGCGATGCTGAAGACGTTCAATTTTAATGTTTAACTTATTACTTTTTTATTATAATATATTAAAATTATGAAAAGTACAATATTTTTGGTAATTTTGGTAATATCAATATGATACTCTATCGTACCCCAGCGGTTGTTTATAAGTATTTGAAGGATTGTACAAGTATTTTGACTCAATTATCTGAGGGATGGACCATACTGATATTACCAAAATCACCAAAAATTTTGTACTTTTCATAAATTTAATATATTATAATAAAAAAGTAATACCATTTCACGAAATTCTTCAAAAAATTATACCCACTTTTTTCTTCAATATTTGGGTATGTCCTTTATAGCCACATATAATGCAACTTTCAATTATTACAATACTTCACAAAAAAATGAAACAAATTTTTGAGTTCACTTTGCTTCACCATTGCGTGCTGCGCTCAAAAATGATTTCGACGAGCTTGACCTTATTGAAATTGAAATAGAAAAAATATTGAACAGGGAAATGTGACGCGAAGGTAGTTCGAACAACTGAAAATATCTTGCTTCTGCAGTAATCTCTTATTTATGAATAAACATTTTCGCTTGATGTAATACAAGTATATACTATATATATGTGAACGCTTCGGTGATATTAAAGTAGCCCATCCCCTGGATCCGTGCGTTGAGTAAAAATAGTTTGGCAATCCCTTACATACTGATAAAAAATTGTTGTGGTACGATAAAGTATCATTAGAGTACAAATTTCAACTCATAAAACTGAACTATCTGAGATTTTCGAAAATTCGAAATTTTGAACTCCCTCCCCCCCCCCATAAGAGCTCATGTTTTACTTGAAAGGAGTCATGTTGGGTATCATCGGATCGGAAATTGGACGTAGATTCCGAATTTGTTATTATTTTTTATGCATAGTTGATATTTTTCAAAATAATGCGAAAAAAATCATTTTGAGGGAGTGTTTCAACCCCGCATCCCAATTTTCCTCCTTCCGTGTGGCTCTTGGGTTTTATAGGGTAACTACTGGGACTCTTCTGAACACATTCCCGCAGAAAAACTGCTGATCTAAATTTTTTCCACCTTTTGCATAAAATGCCCGGACTACGACGCAAAATTCAATTTTCTATTTTCTTGTTGCAAAATGAAATTGTACTTGCCTGCCTGGCCCATTCAAATCTACACAACTATAGCGACAAATACCCTACACCAAATAATGGAGTAATGCTAATATCGACTTTTATGGAATCTAAATGTTGAAAATTCAAAAAATATAATAATTCAAAAAAAAAAGTAGTGGAAAAACTATACTGTTGAAGAATTGAATTTTTAATCATCTGCTCAATATGAACAAAGTAGGTGCGGTTGAAACATTTCTCTCATCATACGAACAACAAAGAAATTGAAATGACCTCAGTTCACGATAAATTTCTTGTTGCAAAATGAAATTGGATTTCAATGCTTCGCACCGCGTATGTATTTATAATGGATAACTATATCAGTAAATTCACACCAATTCCTTTTCGTTGGTGTTATCTAAGTAAACTATAAACCTTTTCTCTTTAGGCTTCCTACTAAAGCATTTATTTATTTTGATGATTTTAATTTTTGGTGAATAAACATTTTCATTCATACGTTTGTAGGTTTATCATATAAAATAAATCATTGTAATAATTGTATAGGTATTAACATACTTATCGTCGGCATCACTTTGAAAGTATTTCTTCGATATTTCGCTGGAGAGTAACCAAAACCATTTATTTATCAAATATTCTCTATTACGATAATTTTCTTGATTTTCATCCAAGCTAATATATAAATCTTTTTTGAAATTATGTATAGCTTCTTCATTAGAAAATTTGTCGTACGAATCGGCGATAATATTCCATCGTTTCACATCAAAATGAAATTCAAGGCTCTCATCTTTATTAAAGCGCTGGAAAAATTTGCATCGGAATTGTTTATTCACAATTTAAAATTTTCTCAGATTATGATACCTATAGTTACTTACGGGTTTTATTGTTGAGTTTTCTTTGAAAAGTTTGTACTGTTTATTCAAGTTTTCCGGATAGGGCAACGGATTTGAACTAAAGAAATAACTGGTGGGATCGCTCGAATTAGCTTGTTTTTTACCTGAAAAATCAATTACTTGCTATTGCTACCTAAGGTTATTTCACTTGAAATGGATTAAGCCATTTAACACGGACTTATTTTGCCTTTTCTTCTTTGATGACGATATAAATAATCATGTCAGATCAGTTACCGATTGAGCATATGTTCCGAAAATAAAGATCGCCAAGGGAAATATGTGCAAAATATTCTGCTCTCATTAACTTTACTTGAAGCTAGATATTCCATAATGGAGTGAGCCGAGATTCATTTTCTTTTTCAAAATGTTAGGTGGGACTGATCACAATATTTTCTGAATGTCTCAGCTCTCCAACTCAATTTTTATGCTTTTAAAATGGAGTCAGGGTTTTAAAGTATTCAAATTTTCAAGAAAAAGTTATGCGATTATAAATTTTTTTTTACTTTTCGAAGTCATATGTTATTCATCGCTTGAAGATGAAAACAATTTTAAGCTTCATTTTATTTTTTTAAATTCAAGGGGTCTAACAGTTTTCATTTCTTTTTTTCCCCCAAAAAACCACTGATTTAATCATTTTCAAAAATGGACGAAAAATGAATAATTTATTTTTCGTGCACACAACATGAACTTAATTTAGGCTATTTCGAACTCTTGAAATAAAATATACCTACTTTATTTTTCTCTCACAAAGCTTTCCAAAATTTGAGATTCTCACTATAATGTAACTTGACGTGTTTTAGCATCGAAAAGCTTGGATTTTATGAACCTTGCATAATAAAAATCGAGCATATTTTGCCTCCTGAGTCCCAAGAAGCCTAAATTAAGCTCATTTCGTGCACACGACTAATAAATTAGCCATTTTTCGTTTATTTTAAAAAATTATCAAAATTTGTGTTTTATTTGAAACATTAAAAATATGATTAGCTCTTCTAATTTAAAAAAAAAAATTACTGCCTTAATTTTTTTCAAACTCTGCACTCTAAAAATAATACGACTAAGGAAAGTGAAAAAAATTCAATTACTGAAACATTTATTATTATTATTATTTTTGATTTTAGTTCAAAATTTTCAAAACTTTTACTTCATTTGGCTAGAGGTCTAAAAAGTGAGTTTGGAAGTTGAAATTTGTATAAAGCCTTTTTAGGACATGTATCAATAAAAGTGAGCATGTCTTCTACTTTTTGAAAAAAACCGAAATTCTGCACAACCTATTCTCCAATTATACATATTAGACTGTTATTGAAATAAATCTTAATCAGATAATTGGAAATTGTAATATTATTAAGGTGAATTAGTCTAGCCTACGTTAAACAAATTTTTATTGATAAATATCTTCAATCAGTGTCAGTAATTAAAGGAACCAGATAATGAATTGCGCTCTTACTGTGATTTATGAAAAATTTTTTTAAATTCTCATAACCGCCGATACCATCGTATTCCCATTGCTGCCATCCATTTTCGGATTCATATTTTTTTGCGTCCTTGAACGGTTTATGTTGAGTTTGGGCACAATACTCGTATTCTTCTCCACTCGTCGTCTATAAGTGTGCATTTTATCAAATAAGAATTCATTGAGAAATAGATTGTATGGCGAATCGCTTGTTCTTCTTCTAAATTTTCATCTCGTAAAGTTATGCGACCGTTTTTAAAATAGATTTTTGACATTTTTTGTGACATTATAAATTTATATCTATTGAGTGGAAAGAATGAATATTTTTTCAAGTAGATACATCTTGCGAATAGTTGGTCACGAGTTGAATATTTTAAATACATTTGTAATAATTGGTCAAACAATGCACGATCGATCCTCATCCCAATAATCACCTCGTTATTATTCGTTTGAAAAATGCTTCCAATCATTGCTTTAAGTAACACAGAAACCCAAAGCGCTATCATCCATAGATAGGTTCCGTAGGTAAGATTATAAACCCTCCGTTAATTGATTTTTTTTTCGATTCGTTCAAAATATACTTACTACATGGTGAAAATAAGCAATTTTTATGTGCCTAGCAAATGAAATGATCCTTGTTAAATTTCGCAATAAGAAAATTGTATTTTTCTCTATTCCGAGTAATTAGAGCAGTACTTTACTTTTAATTGATTTTTTGTGTAATTGTCCAGATTAATTAGGGTTTCTAATTGATATTATCGAGATAAGAATTTAGAAAAAAACAGATAAGTTGTCTTAAATATCATATTGAGAGTGATTTAGGACTTACCGTGATCACGAAACTCAACGCAAAAATTGCAATAATAATTCGTAATTTCTTATCGCCATCAAAAGCACCACAATATTTTTGACCGGAATACATGTTAACAAAGTACTGGTTAGACGTATAACACTCACGAAAAATTAGAGGTAGATATATGAGTGTATCGATACGATTTTTCCTTTTTATTAAGAAGCAAGTGAGCTGTCATTAAAATGATTGATTCGTAGAGCGATTAAATAAAGTGTGTAAAACACTTGTCTATGACGCACGTTAAATGCGCAGGTATCGAAATTCGTGAAAAACCCATCGTTTGCGTCTGTCGCATACATGTAAAAGACGCCTATCTGTTGTACGTGAACGAAATTGGAGTAAAAAACAGATTACCTATTATATGAACAGTTTGACGTGAAGCTTTTCCTATTTGTGCATTGGAGCATTAATTTTGAAAAACAAAAAATAACTCTTAGTCCAACCATACGTATATGTTTTGGGAAACCTTATATGCATTTTCGCAATAAAAAAAAAATGTGTATTCATCTGTATTTCAAATTACTGGCTTTAGTGTATGATTGCTGACACGATGTTTGTAGCTTCTTAGTAGATTAGCGTACACTTTTTTATAAGTATATGAAGATACTCGTACATTTTCATAAGCGTGAAAGAGCATGATTGAATAAGCAGGTCAAAATGACTGCGAGAGCTTTCCGTACGATTCATAAGGCGATAGGTGCACCATATCAAGAAAATTTTTTTCCATATTTTTGGATCCAACAATGCTTATTTTTGAAAATATAGGAAAAAACTTTATTTTAATTTTATTTATTTTTTCGGCATCTTCGAAAGTGAAAAAGTTGATATTTTTTTCATGTATTCTTGACAATAAGGGGTATCATAGTAATTTTTTAGATGTTTCTAAATGATTGCTTCGATATAATTAAAAGGAATGATGAGCGAGCCTCTGATGCGAAGAACTGCTATTTCATAAAATAGCAGTTCAAGTCAGAGATTTGGCAACGTTTTACCTATGAAAGCAAAAATTTCAATTTTCGTATGTAAACATGATGGTCTAGTTTCGTGTACGATGTTATTGCGTTCATGCATATCAATTTTATGTGTATGTGAGTAGTGCGTTCTGTATTATTGATATGGACACCACAAGATAAAAATCCAAAGAAGTATTGTTAGGTAATTTTAGTATCGCCTTCGAAAAATGGTATTTTCCTGTTCAAGTTGGTACGATTTTTTAGTAAAATTTTGTATTTCGTGCGCCAGTGTAGAAACCCCTTTACACGATACGGTAAATTCAATGTATATAATGTATACTACATAGTATACACCCATAGTACAATTTTTCGACAAAGCGACGAAGTAGGTATTTTCGTTGAAAAACAACTGACTCATGTAGAAACTTGCACCTGAATACACAACATGAAGTCGGCGTGTGACTCGTGTTTGCGTCGTTCAAGTACAGGTATAGCTGATGTTTCAAATTTTTTGACACCAATTCGAAATTTCAGGACAAAATTTTGACTATCAGCATGAATTTTCTATTCGTTGTAGCGAATGAAGGGATGAGACTATTTTAGTTTCATTATTCAGATTTGACTTGCATGAGCGTCACGTCGGTTGAAACACGTCACAAGAGACACAAATGAAATGTCTATGAAATATTAATTACTTAATATCAAACACCTAACCACGAATTGATGTTATGATAATAGTACAAATACTTATTGAATCCCTCAAAATATTCAGTAATTCGACATGAAGTCCAGAGCAGTTCCAGGTTATAGCTTTAAGTCAAAGATTTGGCAATGTTCTACGCATAAAACCGAACGAAAAAAGTAAGAAAATTACACCACGACGAAAGTAAATAAAAAGAAGTTATCCTATTTGGTAGAGATTATTTCAGAATAAGTACATTTAATGGCATTTTAGTGAACTAAGTCGAAGAAATAATACATTCGTAAAATCTGTGAAAAATTTCTTTGCTTGATCGATTATGATAATTCAAAATAAAAAATGTTTAAATGAAATAGGAAATATTTCCAAAAAAATTGTTTCAAAAGATTTAGAAGATAATTTCGATGAAGAATTTTATTATTTTAAAACTCGTTGTGAGTATAAAAAAATTGAAAATATTGCAGTGGCATATTTTCTGCAATTTATTCGACAGAAGGATCTTCGCACGTTGTATCCTAATACAGAAATTGAATTTTCTGGTTTATTAACAATATTATTTTCATTATGTTTAATTTTAATTTTTCTTTTATTAAAAAAAATAATTTAATTCAAAATAATAAATTTAAATTCAAAAAAAACTTTTCTTAATATAATTTATTTTTTTTTTGTTTTAATTTCTATTTTAGGATCAAAAATTGTTGAATATCCTTATATAAATGTTAATAGGTGCTTAATTATATTTTTTTAATCTAATTTTTTAATTTTATTGCACTTCGAATTTTTATAACAACATAAGTTACAAATTGCAGTGCAAAACGATTATTTTCCACCTTGAAAAAGATCAAACTGCTCACAGAGCAACCATGACTCAAAGTAGGTTAAACAATCTTTCCCTGCTCGCGAATGAATCGGATCTGTGCGTGTCTTTAGAATACGACGATGTAATACAACAGTTCCCGAGTCAAAAAGTCAAAAAAAGAAACATGCATTATTTTAATTTTTGTTAACAGTATATCAAATAGCAATATATCAAATATATGTTTTTTTGTTAAGCTGTGAGTGAATATTTATTTTTTTTACCTATGAGATTTGGGGTGGGTAAAAAAATCATTGTAAGGGCGGTTTTTTTTAGGTGCCTATGGCGTCAAAATACTTCAATCCGCCTCTGCTTTCATGTATATCAATTTTATGTGTATGTGAGTTGTGGGGTTCTGTATTATTGATATGAACACCGCAGGATAAATATCCAAATAAGGATTGTTGGGTAATTTTAGTATCGTTTTCGAGAGATGGTATTTTCCCGTTCAAGTTGGTACGATTTCTTGGTGAAATGTTCTATTTCGTGCGCCAGTGTAGAAACCCCTTTACACAGTATAATACGTACATATAGTGTATACTATATGGTATACACCCATAGCACAATTTTTCGGCAAATCGACGAAATACATTCGTTGAAAAACAACTGACTCAGGTAGCAACTCGCACCTGAATACACAAGAAATAGGCTTGCGTGTGACTCGTGTTTGCGTCGTTCAAGTACAGGTAGCCGATGTTTCAAATTTTTTGACACCGATTCGAAAACCTAACGACAAAATTTTGACTATTAGCGTGAATTTTCTATTCGTTGTGGCAAATGAAGAGATGAGACTATCCTAATTTTATTATTCAGGATTGATTTGTATGAGCGTCCCTTAAAATATGTCACTAGAAACAGGAATGAGATGTCTGATAATTATGAAGAGATATATGATGAGTTTTTGATACATAATTTGAGTAAATGCAATAGAATGTATGAAATTTAATTACTGAATATCGAGCACCTAACCACGAATTAATGTTATGATAATAGTACAAGTCATTTGGCGTGAAGTTCAGAGCAGTTCCATGCTATAGCTTTACAGTAATTGTTGCAATTGATGTTTGGTATATTTTTTTTGGAGCATAATTATCAATGTTGACTTTGTTTTTAGTTTATTTTTCACCATCTGTGAAGAGATGGAATATTTGAGAGATGTGGAAAGGGACCAAATAGCTCAAAAGTTTTGTTTTGGTTTCATATGAATGAGTGAATCATATACACTAAAATTTCGAAATTTTAGCTGATCAATTGCATTTAGAGAAAAGTTGGAGCCAAAAACAACTTTTTGAGAAATTTTTGAGTTGTGAAATTTCTAGATTCTCGCATACCTCCTCACCAAATCTATCTAGAAACATCACATTTCTTTTGTGAACTTAGTTGTTGATAAGAATATTACCCCTTAAATTTGGGTCGAAATTTTGAAAATGACTTGAGAAGCTTTCAGTTGGCTCGGATTTGTTAAATGTGAGCTCAAACTACTAATCACTTATAATAAACCAGTAATACTTGATCATTGGAAATCAAACTACTAGGTATGATACATACATACTTCGATTGGTAATTCACTTATTGGAACTTATAAACTGTATAGGTAATTATTATGCTATATAGATGGATCCAAAAAGGAATAATAAATTGGTTTTGTGTTTTTTTGTGGATGAAGGAATTTGCATACTACAGTACAGGATTATTCACCTATTTTCGCTGCAAAAATAATGAACCATATTGCATAGTATTGGATTATTGGTAAAATTCACCGAAATTAAAACTTGAAAAAATACCTTATATTAACAGATATCTTAAACTCCCATCTTTCGCTGTGGAATTTATCTTTCATAGCCACATTATTATTAAAAAAAAAAAAAAGTAAGCAGCCATGCCGCATTGGAGCTAAGTTTTTCACTGGGGCTTGTTTTGATTTAATAATAACCTTGCTTAACCCTTCACGACTACAGGCCACACTCAATACAAAGTCTGAAAACCCCTACGCTATCCTTTACAAAAACACTTAAGAAGTTGAATTTGGCACAAACGTGTATTTCTTGTCATGAAATAATCATCAAATTATAACTATTTGAGAGTCCTCAAATTATCTTGAAATCCTAATAATCGGTCATTTTGGATTCGTTTTGATCGAAATTGAAGAGGTCATATTCTGATCACCAACAAATGCTATACACGAAGTTTGACCTTTCTAGTTGATTTTCTGATGAGGTATGGATGATTCATGAAATTAATTTCCTCTCCAAAAGCCGTTTTTTTGCACTAACTCTCCTCCGAAATCACTGGGGAAGCTAAAATCAGAATAAGTTTGTCACTTGTACCCCACCACTATTTAAGGTCGATAACTCCGTTTTCTCCCCTCCAACATCATGTATGGAAATGAATTTGGGATATAGTACATTTCTTATCCCCAATAATGATACAAGTTCATATTAATTACATTTTTACCAACTTAAAGCTCCTCAAGCTCTACTCAAATTTTGGTAATCCGTCATTTCGGATCCATTTTAATCAAAGTTGAAGAGTTCATATTCAGGTCACCAACTAACCTCACGCACAAAGTTCCTTCTGTTATGACCAAAAAATCCTAGGGGATAAAATCAGCGCACACGCTGCCAGCCACGATCACCTAATGGTGTCGATTACTTCATCACAGCATAGCCATGGCTAGGCAAAAACTGGATGCTAACCGCATTCCTGGTCGGGCTGGTCGGGAGTCATGTTTCACCGGCCACGAATTGAGCATCGTCAGCGCAACCACGGTCGAACCGGTTTAGACACGTTAGCACTTCCGCTGCCCTGTAACCCTACTCTGATGGACAGGTGTCCACAGGCCGACCAGTTGTCGGATAGCATCACCACCCGACACAAGTGCTGCGTCGGCGAAATAAAACATGTGCGCACCTGCAAGCCATCAGGTTGCAAATGGCCGTCGTCCGCCCGACTCCTCTGCCCTCACGGCCTGCCGGCTTGTCTGCCTCAGGCTACCATATACACCACCAGCGACCACGAGTAGAGAGGACAGTACGAATTGTACTCAATACAAATCGAGCGTTATTCTCCGTTTAATACATGCTTTTGTTACCGTTAGTGCACCCAGTTTAAACTCGTGATTTTCTCAGTTGCTCTTTTAAGTGTAATAAAGCGAATGATAAAAAGTAATTGTAGTTCGCGATAAGCTGTGATTATTTTTGAGTGAAAAATATACGGTTTATATATCGAAAGCATTCGTCTTCTTCTTCGTTTCAACCGCACCAAAAAAAGGTGAGCTGTCCGGAGTTCTCAACACTTCCTATAATTAAAAGAGACAGCTGTAACAGATATCTCTAATTATTTATAAATACAATTCTTGAATTTATACAAGAAGTAAAGCTACTAAATAAAATATAAAGACAAAATTAACGTAATAATCTTGGTAACTAAAGACGTCATTACTTATAAATTCTATGATAATGATATTAAAAAAAAATCTTATAATTAATTTTTTATAAATTTAGGTACGATATTTGTGAGGGTTTTTCATTGCTTTCTTTATTTTCTTCATCATTTTTTTTTCTTCTGAATAATTGGACAAGATGATACGGTTGTGCCTGAAAGTAGGCGAAGATGAATTAAGCGATTTCATAAAAACATCGCATTTTTTACTTTTTCCGCCGCTATAATTTTATTAACTGACCCAATTTTAACGCTTGGAATTTTATCGAGTGCATTTTCATTTACTTCCACTCCAAAGCTTGGAAATAACTTGGGAACTCCTTCTATTAGTGGAATCCTTGGTGAACCGGTGACGAACTCCATTAGTTGTTCTTGTTCCGTTTCGTTGAATCCTTCCACAATCTAATGAATGAATTTACACGTATAAATTGTTTACAAATCCATTAATTATTGATAAGAACAGAAGTGAAAAAATTACACGGGTTTTAACGTTTAATGAGGATATCTTGAAATTATTCGTTTGGTAAGTCATTTTGCACAAATCATATGAGTTCACTCTAAAGTAGTTTTGGGAAATTGGAAAAATACAAACTCTACAACTGGCTTATCGTGAAAGAATGATTATGATTTGGAAACTCTGAAGTTTCAAGTCCACCTTCAAGCTGCAGTGTTCTCAAGGTGGATGTCGTAAATACATACGAGTATAACTACCTAATGTATGCCCCTAGGCTATCCC